>JANUWF010003397.1:108780-708780 GCA_026120185.1 Voacanga thouarsii
GAATATATTTTGGCTTGCAATCCAACAAATGTTAACAAAAAGACCGAAAACCAAAGGCATTTACAAGGATAGGAACTTTGAATTAATGATCTGACCGCTAGATTTGCTTAAGTTGCTAGGGAACGTGTTATGACTAGGTTTTAATATAATCGGATATATTTTGGTACGCAATCCACCAAATGTCTACAAAAAGTCCGAAAACCTAAGGCATTTACCATGATAGGCGCTATCAATTAGTGATCCGTCCGTTAGATTTGTTTAATTTGCTAGGAAAAATATTTTGACCAAGTTTGCAGATAATCGGATATATTTTGGCATGCAATCCAACAAATATCAACAAAAATACCGAAAACCTAAGGCATTTGCAAAGATATGCACTATCAATTAATGATCCGACCATTATATTTGTTTAAATTGACAATAAAAGTGTTATGACCAAATTTGAAGATAATCGGAAATATTTTGGGCATACAATCCAACAAATATCTACAAAAATAACGAAAACCTAAGGTATTTACAAAGATATGCACTTTCAATTAATGATCTGACCGTTAGAGTTGTTTAATTTGCTAGGAAAAGTGTTATGACCAAATTTGAAGATAATCGGATATATTCTGGCATGCAATCCAACAAATATCAACAAAAATACCGAAAACCAAAGGCATTTACAAATATAGGCACTTCCAATTAATGATCCTACCATTAGATTTGTTTAAATTATTAAGAAAAGTGTTATGATCAAGTTTGAATATAATAGGATATGTTTTGTCATGCAATCCACCAAATGTCTACAAAAAGACCGAAAACCTAAGGCATTTACAAAGATAGGCACTTTCAATTATTGATCCGACCATTAGATTTATTTAAATTGCTATGAAAAGTGTTATGATCATGTTTGAATATAATCGGATATATTTTGACATGGAAACCACCAAATGACTACAAAAAGACCGAAAACTAAGGTATTTACAAAGATAGGAACATTGAATTAATGATCCGATCGTTAGATTTATTTAAATTGCTAAGAAAAGTGTTATGACCATATTTGAAGATAATCGGATATATTTTAGCATGCAGTGGAACAAATGTCAACAAAAATACCGAAAGTCTATGGTATTTACAAAGATATGAACTTTGAATTAATGATCCAACTGTTCGATTTATTTAAATTATTAAGAAAAGCGTTCTTGCAAAATTTGAAGATAATCAGATATATTTTGGCATGCAATCCAACAAATATCAACAAAAATATCGAAAATCTAAGGCATTTACAAAGATAGGCACTTTGAATTAATGATCCGACTGTTAGATTTGTTTAAATTGTTAAGAAAAGTATTATGACAAAATTTAAAGATAATCGGGTATACTTTAACACGTAGTCCTACAAAATATCTAAAAAAATACCGAAAATTTAAGGAATTTACAAAGATAGGCACATTCAAATAATGATCGACCGTTTGATTTATTTAAATTGCTTAGAAAACTGTTATTTCCAAATTTGAAAATAATCAGAAATATTTTGGCATGCAATACAACGAATATCAACAAAAATACCGAAAACCTTAGGCATTTACAAAGATATGAACTTTGAATTAATGATCCGACTGTTAGATTTATTTAAATTGCTAATAAAAGTGTTATTACCAAATTTGAAGAAAATCAGATATATTTTGGCATGCAATCCAACAAATATCGACAAAAATACTGAAAACCTAAGGCATTTACAAAGATAGGCACTTTCAATAAATGATCCGATCGTTAAATTTGTTGAAATTTCTTAGAAATGTGTTATGACCAAATTTGAAGTTAATCGTATATATTTTGGCGTGCAATCAACAAATATCAACAAAAAGATTGAAAACCTAAGGAATTTACAAAGATAGGCAATTTCCATTAATGATTTGGCCGTTAGATTTGTTTAAATTAATATTAAAAGTGTTATGACAAAATTTAAAGATAATCGGGTATATCTTAACACGTAGTCCTATAAAATATCTAAAAAATACCGAAAATTTAAGGCATTTACAAAGATATGCACATTCAAATAAAGATTGACCGTTTGATTTGTTTAAATTGCTAAGAAAAAGTGTTATGACAAAATTTGAAAATAATCGGATATATTTAGGCAAGCAATCCAACAGATATCAACAAAAACAACGAAAAATCTAAGGCATTTACAAAGATAGGAACTTTCAATTAATGATCCGACCATTATATTTATTTAAATTGCTCGAAAAAGTAATATAACCAAATTTGAATATAATCGGATATATTTTGGCATGCAATCCAACAAATATCAACAAAAATACCGAAAACCTTAGGCATTTACATAGATAGGAACTTTCAATTAATGATCTAACCCTTAGATTTGTTTAAACTGCTATGAAAAGTGCAATGACCAAATTTGAAGATAATCGGATATATTTTGGCATGCCATGCAACAAATATCAACAAAAAAACAAAAAACCTAAGGCATTTACAAAGATAGGAACTTTGAATTAATGATCCGACTGTTAGATTTGTTTTAATTGTTAAGAAAAGTGTTATGACCATGTTTGTATATAATCGGATATTTTTTTTGGCATGCAAGCCACCAAATGTCTCCAAAAAGATCGAAACCGCAGTCATAGACAAAGATAGGCACTTTCAATTAATGATCCGACCCTTAGAGTTATTTAAATTGCTATGAAAATTGTTATGACCATGTTCGAATATAATCGGATATATTTTGGCATGCAATCCAACAAATGTCAACAAAAAGACCGAAAACCTAAGGTATTTACAAAGATAGGATCTTTGAATTAATGATCCGTCCGTTAGATTTGTTTAAATTGATAATAATAGTGTTATGACCATATTTGAAGATAATCGGATATATTTTGGAATGCAATCCAACAAATATCAACAAAAATATCTAAAACCTAAGACATTTACAAAGACAGGAATCTTCAATTGATGATCCGACCATTAGATTTGTTTAAATTACTAATAAAAGTGTTATGACCAAATTTGAAGGTAATCGGATATATTTTGGTATGCAATCCAATAAATATCAATAAAAATACCGAAAACCTAAGGTATTTTCAAAGATAGGAAATTTGAATTAATGATCCGACCATTAGATTTGTTTAAATTGCTAATAATAGTGTTGTGACCTAATTTGAAGAAAATCGGATATATTTTAGCTTTCAATCCAACAAATATCAACAAAAATACAGAAAACCTAAAGCATTTACAAAGATAGGAACTTTCAATTAATGATCCAACCGTTAGATTTGTTTAAATTTCTAAGAAATGTGTTATGACCAAATTTGAAGATAATCGGATATATTTTGGCATGCAATCCAATAAATTTCAACAAATATACTGAAAAATCTATGGTATTTACAATGATAGGAACTTTGAATTAATGATCCGACCGTTAGATTTGTTTAAATTGCTAATAAAAGTGTTA
The DNA here is from genome assembly GCA_026120185.1 of Voacanga thouarsii. Classification (NCBI taxonomy): domain Eukaryota; kingdom Viridiplantae; phylum Streptophyta; class Magnoliopsida; order Gentianales; family Apocynaceae; genus Voacanga; species Voacanga thouarsii. The sequence goes on from JANUWF010003397.1 coordinate 112,235, forward strand.
TGACCAAATTTAAAGATATTCGGATACATTTTGGCATGCATTCCAACAAATATCAACTAAAAAAACCGAAAACCTAAGGCATTTACAAAGATAGGAACTTAGAATAATTGATCCGAACGTTAGATTTCTTTAAATTGCTACGAAAAGTGTTATTACAAAATTTGAAGTTAATTAGAAATATTTGGCCTGCAATACAACAAATATCAACAAAAAAATCGAAGACCTAAGGCATTTACAAAGATAGACACTTTCAATTAATGATTCGACCGTTAGATTTGTTTCAATTGCTATGAAAAGTGCAATGACCAAATTTGATAATAATCGGATATATTTTGGCATGCAATCCAACGAATATCAACAAAATGACCGAAAACCTAAGGTATTTACAAAGATAGGAACTTTGAATTAATGATCCGACCGTTAGATTTGTTTAAATTTCTAATAATAGTGTTATGACCTAATTTGAATAAAATCGGATATATTTTGGCTTTCAATCCAACAAATATCAACAAAAATACCGAAAATCTATTGTATTTACAATGATAGGAACTTTGAATTAATGATCCGACCGTTATATTTGTTTAAATTGCTAATAAAAGTGTTATGACCAATTTTAAAGATAATCGGATATATTTTGGCATGCAATGCAACAAATGTCAACAAAAAGACCGAAAACCTAAGGCATTTACAAAGATTGGAACTTTGAATTAACGATCCGACTGTTAGATTGGTTTAAATTGCTAATAAAAGTGTTATGATCAAATTTGAAGATAATCGGATATAGGTTGGCATCCAATCCAACAAATATCAACAAAAATATCGAAAACCTAAGGTATTTACAAATATATGCACTTTCTATTAATGATCCGACCATTAGATTTATTTAAATTGGTAAGAAAAGTGTTTTGACCAAGTTCGAATATAATCGGATATATTTTGGAATGCAATCCACCAAATGTCCACAAAAAGACCGAAAACCTAAGGTATTTACAAAGATAGGCACTTTCAATTAATGATCCGACCATTATATTTGTTTTAATTGCTAAGAGAAGTGTTATGACCATGTTTGAATATAATCGGATATATTTTGGCATGCAATCCAACAAATGTTAACAAAAAGACCGAAAACCTAAGGCATTTACAAAGATAGGAACTTTGAATTAATGATCTGACCGCTAGATTTGTTTAAGTTGCTAGGGAACGTGTTATGACTAGGTTTTAATATAATCGGATATATTTTGGTATGCAATCCACCAAATGTCTACAAAAAGTCCGAAAACCTAAGGCAATTACCATGATAGCCACTTTCAATTAGTGATCCGACCGTTAGATTTGTTTAAATTGCTAGGAAAAATGTTATGACCAAGTTTGCAGATAATCGGATATATTTGGGCTTGCAATCCAACAAATATCAACAAAAATACCGAAAACCTAAGGCATTTGCAAAGATAGGCACTTTCAATTAATGATCCGACCATTAGATTTGTTTAAATTACCAATAAAAGTGTTATGACCAAATTTGAAGATAATTGGAAATATTTTGGGCATACAATCCAACAAATATCTACAAAAATACCGAAAACCTAAGGTATTTACAAAGATATACACTTTCAATTGATGATCTGACCGTTAGATTTGTTTAAATTGCTAATAATAGTGTTATGACCAAATTTGAAGATAATCGGAAATATTTTGGCATGCAATCCAACAAATTTCAACAAAAATCCCGAAAACCAAAGGCATTTACAAATATAGGCACTTTCAATTAATGATCCGACCATTAGATTTGTTTAGATTATTAAGAAAAGTGTTATGACCAAGTTTGAATATAATCGGGTATATTTTGGCATGCAATCTACCAAATGTCCACAAAAAGACCGAAAACCTAAGCCATTTGCAAAGATATGCACTTTCAATTATTGATCCGACCATTAGAGTTATTTAAATTGCTATGAAAAGTGTTATGATCATGTTTGAATATAATCGGATATATTTTGACATGCAATCCCCCAAATGTCTACAAAAAGACGAAAACCTAAGGTATTTACAAATATAGGAACATTGAATTAATGATCCGATCGTTAGATTTATTTAAATTGCTAAGAAAAGTGTTACGACCATATTTGAAGATAATCGGATATATTTTGGCATGCAGTGTAACAAATGTTTAAAAAAAGACCGAAAACCTAAGGCATTTACAAAGATATAAACTTTGAATTAAAGATCCAACAGTTAGATTTATTTAAATTGTTAAGAAAAGCGTTCTTACCAAATTTGAAGATAATCAGATATATTTTGGCATGCAATCCAACAAATATCAACAAAAATATCGAAAACCTAAGGCATTTACAAAGATAGGCACTTTGAATTAATGATCCGACTGTTAGATTTGTTTAAATTGCCAATAAAAGTGTTATAACCAAATTTAAAGATATTCGGATACATTTTGGCATGCATTCCAACAAATATCAACTAAAAAAACCGAAAACCTAAGGCATTTACAAAGATAGGAACTTAGAATAATTGATCCGAACGTTAGATTTCTTTAAATTGCTACGAAAAGTGTTATTACAAAATTTGAAGTTAATTAGAAATATTTGGCCTGCAATACAACAAATATCAACAAAAAAATCGAAGACCTAAGGCATTTACAAAGATAGACACTTTCAATTAATGATTCGACCGTTAGATTTGTTTCAATTGCTATGAAAAGTGCAATGACCAAATTTGATAATAATCGGATATATTTTGGCATGCAATCCAACGAATATCAACAAAATGACCGAAAACCTAAGGTATTTACAAAGATAGGAACTTTGAATTAATGATCCGAACCGTTAGATTTGTTTAAATTTCTAATAATAGTGTTATGACCTAATTTGAATAAAATCGGATATATTTTGGCTTTCAATCCAACAAATATCAACAAAAATACCGAAAATCTATTGTATTTACAATGATAGGAACTTTGAATTAATGATCCGACCGTTATATTTGTTTAAATTGCTAATAAAAGTGTTATGACCAATTTTAAAGATAATCGGATATATTTTGGCATGCAATGCAATAAATGTCAACAAAAAGACCGAAAACCTAAGGCATTTACAAAGATTGGAACTTTGAATTAACGATCCGATCGTTAGATTGGTTTAAATTGCTAATAAAAGTGTTATGATCAAATTTGAAGATAATCGGATATAGGTTGGCATCCAATCCAACAAATATCAACAAAAATATCGAAAACCTAAGGTATTTACAAATATATGCACTTTCTATTAATGATCCGACCATTAGATTTATTTAAATTGGTAAGAAAAGTGTTTTGACCAAGTTCGAATATAATCGGATATATTTTGGAATGCAATCCACCAAATGTCCACAAAAAGACCGAAAACCTAAGGTATTTACAAAGATAGGCACTTTCAATTAATGATCCGACCATTATATTTGTTTTAATTGCTAAGAGAAGTGTTATGACCATGTTTGAATATAATCGGATATATTTTGGCATGCAATCCAACAAATGTTAACAAAAAGACCGAAAACCTAAGGCATTTACAAAGATAGGAACTTTGAATTAATGATCTGACCGCTAGATTTGTTTAAGTTGCTAGGGAACGTGTTATGACTAGGTTTTAATATAATCGGATATATTTTGGTATGCAATCCACCAAATGTCTACAAAAAGTCCGAAAACCTAAGGCAATTACCATGATAGCCACTTTCAATTAGTGATCCGACCGTTAGATTTGTTTAAATTGCTAGGAAAAATGTTATGACCAAGTTTGCAGATAATCGGATATATTTGGGCTTGCAATCCAACAAATATCAACAAAAATACCGAAAACCTAAGGCATTTGCAAAGATAGGCACTTTCAATTAATGATCCGACCATTAGATTTGTTTAAATTACCAATAAAAGTGTTATGACCAAATTTGAAGATAATTGGAAATATTTTGGGCATACAATCCAACAAATATCTACAAAAATACCGAAAACCTAAGGTATTTACAAAGATATACACTTTCAATTGATGATCTGACCGTTAGATTTGTTTAAGTTGCTAGGAAATGTGTTATGACCAAATTTGAAGATAATCGGAAATATTTTGGCATGCAATCCAACAAATATCAACAAAAATCCCGAAAACCAAAGGCATTTACAAATATAGGCACTTTCTATTAATGATCCGACCATTAGATTTGTTTAGATTATTAAGAAAAGTGTTATGACCAAGTTTGAATATAATCGGGTATATTTTGGCATGCAATCTACCAAATGTCCACAAAAAGACCGAATACCTAAGGCATTTGCAAAGATAGGCACTTTCAATTATTGATCCGACCATTAGAGTTATTTAAATTGCTATGAAAAGTGTTATGATCATGTTTGAATATAATCGGATATATTTTGACATGCAATCCCCCAAATGTCTACAAAAAGACGAAAACCTAAGGTATTTACAAATATAGGAACATTGAATTAATGATCCGATCGTTAGATTTATTTAAATTGCTAAGAAAAGTGTTACGACCATATTTGAAGATAATCGGATATATTTTGGCATGCAGTGTAACAAATGTTTAAAAAAGACCGAAAACCTAAGGCATTTACAAAGATATAAACTTTGAATTAAAGATCCAACAGTTAGATTTATTTAAATTGTTAAGAAAAGCGTTCTTACCAAATTTGAAGATAATCAGATATATTTTGGCATGCAATCCAACAAATATCAACAAAAATATCGAAAACCTAAGGCATTTACAAAGATAGGCACTTTGAATTAATGATCCGACTGTTAGATTTGTTTAAATTGCCAATAAAAGTGTTATAACCAAATTTAAAGATATTCGGATACATTTTGGCATGCATTCCAACAAATATCAACTAAAAAAACCGAAAACCTAAGGCATTTACAAAGATAGGAACTTAGAATAATTGATCCGAACGTTAGATTTCTTTAAATTGCTACGAAAAGTGTTATTACAAAATTTGAAGTTAATTAGAAATATTTGGCCTGCAATACAACAAATATCAACAAAAAAATCGAAGACCTAAGGCATTTACAAAGATAGACACTTTCAATTAATGATTCGACCGTTAGATTTGTTTCAATTGCTATGAAAAGTGCAATGACCAAATTTGATAATAATCGGATATATTTTGGCATGCAATCCAACGAATATCAACAAAATGACCGAAAACCTAAGGTATTTACAAAGATAGGAACTTTGAATTAATGATCCGACTCGTTAGATTTGTTTAAATTTCTAATAATAGTGTTATGACCTAATTTGAATAAAATCGGATATATTTTGGCTTTCAATCCAACAAATATCAACAAAAATACCGAAAATCTATTGTATTTACAATGATAGGAACTTTGAATTAATGATCCGACCGTTATATTTGTTTAAATTGCTAATAAAAGTGTTATGACCAATTTTAAAGATAATCGGATATATTTTGGCATGCAATGCAATAAATGTCAACAAAAAGACCGAAAACCTAAGGCATTTACAAAGATTGGAACTTTGAATTAACGATCCGATCGTTAGATTGGTTTAAATTGCTAATAAAAGTGTTATGATCAAATTTGAAGATAATCGGATATAGGTTGGCATCCAATCCAACAAATATCAACAAAAATATCGAAAACCTAAGGTATTTACAAATATATGCACTTTCTATTAATGATCCGACCATTAGATTTATTTAAATTGGTAAGAAAAGTGTTTTGACCAAGTTCGAATATAATCGGATATATTTTGGAATGCAATCCACCAAATGTCCACAAAAAGACCGAAAACCTAAGGTATTTACAAAGATAGGCACTTTCAATTAATGATCCGACCATTATATTTGTTTTAATTGCTAAGAGAAGTGTTATGACCATGTTTGAATATAATCGGATATATTTTGGCATGCAATCCAACAAATGTTAACAAAAAGACCGAAAACCTAAGGCATTTACAAAGATAGGAACTTTGAATTAATGATCTGACCGCTAGATTTGTTTAAGTTGCTAGGGAACGTGTTATGACTAGGTTTTAATATAATCGGATATATTTTGGTATGCAATCCACCAAATGTCTACAAAAAGTCCGAAAACCTAAGGCAATTACCATGATAGCCACTTTCAATTAGTGATCCGACCGTTAGATTTGTTTAAATTGCTAGGAAAAATGTTATGACCAAGTTTGCAGATAATCGGATATATTTGGGCTTGCAATCCAACAAATATCAACAAAAATACCGAAAACCTAAGGCATTTGCAAAGATAGGCACTTTCAATTAATGATCCGACCATTAGATTTGTTTAAATTACCAATAAAAGTGTTATGACCAAATTTGAAGATAATCGGAAATATTTTGGGCATACAATCCAACAAATATCTAACAAAAATACCGAAAACCTAAGGTATTTACAAAGATATACACTTTCAATTAATGATCTGACCGTTAGATTTGTTTAAGTTGCTAGGAAATGTGTTATGACCAAATTTGAAGATAATCGGAAATATTTTGGCATGCAATCCAACAAATATCAACAAAAATCACGAAAACCAAAGGCATTTACAAATGATAGGCACTTTCAATTAATGATCCGACCATTAGATTTGTTTAGATTATTAAGAAAAGTGTTATGACCAAGTTTGAATATAATCGGGTATATTTTGGCATGCAATCTACCAAATGTCCACAAAAAGACCGAATACCTAAGGCATTTGCAAAGATAGGCACTTTCAATTATTGATCCGACCATTAGAGTTATTTAAATTGCTATGAAAAGTGTTATGATCATGTTTGAATATAATCGGATATATTTTGACATGCAATCCCCCAAATGTCTACAAAAAGACGAAAACCTAAGGTATTTACAAATATAGGAACATTGAATTAATGATCCGATCGTTAGATTTATTTAAATTGCTAAGAAAAGTGTTACGACCATATTTGAAGATAATCGGATATATTTTGGCATGCAGTGTAACAAATGTTTAAAAAAAGACCGAAAACCTAAGGCATTTACAAAGATATAAACTTTGAATTAAAGATCCAACAGTTAGATTTATTTAAATTGTTAAGAAAAGCGTTCTTACCAAATTTGAAGATAATCAGATATATTTTGGCATGCAATCCAACAAATATCAACAAAAATATCGAAAACCTAAGGCATTTACAAAGATAGGCACTTTGAATTAATGATCCGACTGTTAGATTTGTTTAAATTGCCAATAAAAGTGTTATAACCAAATTTAAAGATATTCGGATACATTTTGGCATGCATTCCAACAAATATCAACTAAAAAAACCGAAAACCTAAGGCATTTACAAAGATAGGAACTTAGAATAATTGATCCGAACGTTAGATTTCTTTAAATTGCTACGAAAAGTGTTATTACAAAATTTGAAGTTAATTAGAAATATTTGGCCTGCAATACAACAAATATCAACAAAAAAATCGAAGACCTAAGGCATTTACAAAGATAGACACTTTCAATTAATGATTCGACCGTTAGATTTGTTTCAATTGCTATGAAAAGTGCAATGACCAAATTTGATAATAATCGGATATATTTTGGCATGCAATCCAACGAATATCAACAAAATGACCGAAAACCTAAGGTATTTACAAAGATAGGAACTTTGAATTAATGATCCGAACCGTTAGATTTGTTTAAATTTCTAATAATAGTGTTATGACCTAATTTGAATAAAATCGGATATATTTTGGCTTTCAATCCAACAAATATCAACAAAAATACCGAAAATCTATTGTATTTACAATGATAGGAACTTTGAATTAATGATCCGACCGTTATATTTGTTTAAATTGCTAATAAAAGTGTTATGACCAATTTTAAAGATAATCGGATATATTTTGGCATGCAATGCAATAAATGTCAACAAAAAGACCGAAAACCTAAGGCATTTACAAAGATTGGAACTTTGAATTAACGATCCGACTGTTAGATTGGTTTAAATTGCTAATAAAAGTGTTATGATCAAATTTGAAGATAATCGGATATAGGTTGGCATCCAATCCAACAAATATCAACAAAAATATCGAAAACCTAAGGTATTTACAAATATATGCACTTTCTATTAATGATCCGACCATTAGATTTATTTAAATTGGTAAGAAAAGTGTTTTGACCAAGTTCGAATATAATCGGATATATTTTGGAATGCAATCCACCAAATGTCCACAAAAAGACCGAAAACCTAAGGTATTTACAAAGATAGGCACTTTCAATTAATGATCCGACCATTATATTTGTTTTAATTGCTAAGAGAAGTGTTATGACCATGTTTGAATATAATCGGATATATTTTGGCATGCAATCCAACAAATGTTAACAAAAAGACCGAAAACCTAAGGCATTTACAAAGATAGGAACTTTGAATTAATGATCTGACCGCTAGATTTGTTTAAGTTGCTAGGGAACGTGTTATGACTAGGTTTTAATATAATCGGATATATTTTGGTATGCAATCCACCAAATGTCTACAAAAAGTCCGAAAACCTAAGGCAATTACCATGATAGCCACTTTCAATTAGTGATCCGACCGTTAGATTTGTTTAAATTGCTAGGAAAAATGTTATGACCAAGTTTGCAGATAATCGGATATATTTGGGCTTGCAATCCAACAAATATCAACAAAAATACCGAAAACCTAAGGCATTTGCAAAGATAGGCACTTTCAATTAATGATCCGACCATTAGATTTGTTTAAATTACCAATAAAAGTGTTATGACCAAATTTGAAGATAATTGGAAATATTTTGGGCATACAATCCAACAAATATCTACAAAAATACCGAAAACCTAAGGTATTTACAAAGATATACACTTTCAATTGATGATCTGACCGTTAGATTTGTTTAAGTTGCTAGGAAATGTGTTATGACCAAATTTGAAGATAATCGGAAATATTTTGGCATGCAATCCAACAAATATCAACAAAAATCCCGAAAACCAAAGGCATTTACAAATATAGGCACTTTCTATTAATGATCCGACCATTAGATTTGTTTAGATTATTAAGAAAAGTGTTATGACCAAGTTTGAATATAATCGGGTATATTTTGGCATGCAATCTACCAAATGTCCACAAAAAGACCGAATACCTAAGGCATTTGCAAAGATAGGCACTTTCAATTATTGATCCGACCATTAGAGTTATTTAAATTGCTATGAAAAGTGTTATGATCATGTTTGAATATAATCGGATATATTTTGACATGCAATCCCCCAAATGTCTACAAAAAGACGAAAACCTAAGGTATTTACAAATATAGGAACATTGAATTAATGATCCGATCGTTAGATTTATTTAAATTGCTAAGAAAAGTGTTACGACCATATTTGAAGATAATCGGATATATTTTGGCATGCAGTGTAACAAATGTTTAAAAAAAGACCGAAAACCTAAGGCATTTACAAAGATATAAACTTTGAATTAAAGATCCAACGAGTTAGATTTATTTAAATTGTTAAGAAAAGCGTTCTTACCAAATTTGAAGATAATCAGATATATTTTGGCATGCAATCCAACAAATATCAACAAAAATATCGAAAACCTAAGGCATTTACAAAGATAGGCACTTTGAATTAATGATCCGACTGTTAGATTTGTTTAAATTGCCAATAAAAGTGTTATAACCAAATTTAAAGATATTCGGATACATTTTGGCATGCATTCCAACAAATATCAACTAAAAAAACCGAAAACCTAAGGCATTTACAAAGATAGGAACTTAGAATAATTGATCCGAACGTTAGATTTCTTTAAATTGCTACGAAAAGTGTTATTACAAAATTTGAAGTTAATTAGAAATATTTGGCCTGCAATACAACAAATATCAACAAAAAAATCGAAGACCTAAGGCATTTACAAAGATAGACACTTTCAATTAATGATTCGACCGTTAGATTTGTTTCAATTGCTATGAAAAGTGCAATGACCAAATTTGATAATAATCGGATATATTTTGGCATGCAATCCAACGAATATCAACAAAATGACCGAAAACCTAAGGTATTTACAAAGATAGGAACTTTGAATTAATGATCCGACCGTTAGATTTGTTTAAATTTCTAATAATAGTGTTATGACCTAATTTGAATAAAATCGGATATATTTTGGCTTTCAATCCAACAAATATCAACAAAAATACCGAAAATCTATTGTATTTACAATGATAGGAACTTTGAATTAATGATCCGACCGTTATATTTGTTTAAATTGCTAATAAAAGTGTTATGACCAATTTTAAAGATAATCGGATATATTTTGGCATGCAATGCAATAAATGTCAACAAAAAGACCGAAAACCTAAGGCATTTACAAAGATTGGAACTTTGAATTAACGATCCGACTGTTAGATTGGTTTAAATTGCTAATAAAAGTGTTATGATCAAATTTGAAGGTAATCGGATATAGGTTGGCATCCAATCCAACAAATATCAACAAAAATATCGAAAACCTAAGGTATTTACAAATATATGCACTTTCTATTAATGATCCGACCATTAGATTTATTTAAATTGGTAAGAAAAGTGTTTTGACCAAGTTCGAATATAATCGGATATATTTTGGAATGCAATCCACCAAATGTCCACAAAAAGACCGAAAACCTAAGGTATTTACAAAGATAGGCACTTTCAATTAATGATCCGACCATTATATTTGTTTTAATTGCTAAGAGAAGTGTTATGACCATGTTTGAATATAATCGGATATATTTTGGCATGCAATCCAACAAATGTTAACAAAAAGACCGAAAACCTAAGGCATTTACAAAGATAGGAACTTTGAATTAATGATCTGACCGCTAGATTTGTTTAAGTTGCTAGGGAACGTGTTATGACTAGGTTTTAATATAATCGGATATATTTTGGTATGCAATCCACCAAATGTCTACAAAAAGTCCGAAAACCTAAGGCAATTACCATGATAGCCACTTTCAATTAGTGATCCGACCGTTAGATTTGTTTAAATTGCTAGGAAAAATGTTATGACCAAGTTTGCAGATAATCGGATATATTTGGGCTTGCAATCCAACAAATATCAACAAAAAGACCGAAAACCTAAGGTATTTACAAAGATAGGCACTTTCAATTAATGATCCGACCATTATATTTGTTTTAATTGCTAAGAGAAGTGTTATGACCATGTTTGAATATAATCGGATATATTTTGGCATGCAATCCAACAAATGTTAACAAAAAGACCGAAAACCTAAGGCATTTACAAAGATAGGAACTTTGAATTAATGATCTGACCGCTAGATTTGTTTAAGTTGCTAGGGAACGTGTTATGACTAGGTTTTAATATAATCGGATATATTTTGGTATGCAATCCACCAAATGTCTACAAAAAGTCCGAAAACCTAAGGCAATTACCATGATAGCCACTTTCAATTAGTGATCCGACCGTTAGATTTGTTTAAATTGCTAGGAAAAATGTTATGACCAAGTTTGCAGATAATCGGATATATTTGGGCTTGCAATCCAACAAATATCAACAAAAAGACCGAAAACCTAAGGTATTTACAAAGATAGGCACTTTCAATTAATGATCCGACCATTATATTTGTTTTAATTGCTAAGAGAAGTGTTATGACCATGTTTGAATATAATCGGATATATTTTGGCATGCAATCCAACAAATGTTAACAAAAAGACCGAAAACCTAAGGCATTTACAAAGATAGGAACTTTGAATTAATGATCTGACCGCTAGATTTGTTTAAGTTGCTAGGGAACGTGTTATGACTAGGTTTTAATATAATCGGATATATTTTGGTATGCAATCCACCAAATGTCTACAAAAAGTCCGAAAACCTAAGGCAATTACCATGATAGCCACTTTCAATTAGTGATCCGACCGTTAGATTTGTTTAAATTGCTAGGAAAAATGTTATGACCAAGTTTGCAGATAATCGGATATATTTGGGCTTGCAATCCAACAAATATCAACAAAAATACCGAAAACCTAAGGCATTTGCAAAGATAGGCACTTTCAATTAATGATCCGACCATTAGATTTGTTTAAATTACCAATAAAAGTGTTATGACCAAATTTGAAGATAATCGGAAATATTTTGGGCATACAATCCAACAAATATCTACAAAAATACCGAAAACCTAAGGTATTTACAAAGATATACACTTTCAATTAATGATCTGACCGTTAGATTTGTTTAAGTTGCTAGGAAATGTGTTATGACCAAATTTGAAGATAATCGGAAATATTTTGGCATGCAATCCAACAAATATCAACAAAAATCCCGAAAACCAAAGGCATTTACAAATATAGGCACTTTCTATTAATGATCCGACCATTAGATTTGTTTAGATTATTAAGAAAAGTGTTTTGACCAAGTTTGAATATAATCGGGTATATTTTGGCATGCAATCTACCAAATGTCCACAAAAAGACCGAATACCTAAGGCATTTGCAAAGATAGGCACTTTCAATTATTGATCCGACCATTAGATTTATTTAAATTGCTATGAAAAGTGTTATGATCATGTTTGAATATAATCGGATATATTTTGACATGCAATCCCCCAAATGTCTACAAAAAGACGAAAACCTAAGGTATTTACAAATATAGGAACATTGAATTAATGATCCGATCGTTAGATTTATTTAAATTGCTAAGAAAAGTGTTACGACCATATTTGAAGATAATCGGATATATTTTGGCATGCAGTGTAACAAATGTTTAAAAAAAGACCGAAAACCTAAGGCATTTACAAAGATATAAACTTTGAATTAAAGATCCAACAGTTAGATTTATTTAAATTGTTAAGAAAAGCGTTCTTACCAAATTTGAAGATAATCAGATATATTTTGGCATGCAATCCAACAAATATCAACAAAAATATCGAAAACCTAAGGCATTTACAAAGATAGGCACTTTGAATTAATGATCCGACTGTTAGATTTGTTTAAATTGCCAATAAAAGTGTTATAACCAAATTTGAAGATAATCGGATATATTTTGGCATGCAATCCAATAAATATCATCAAAAATATCGAAAATCTAAGGAATTTATAAATATAGGCACTTTAAATTAATGATTCGAACGATATATTTGTTTAAATTGCTATGAAAAGTGTTATGACCAAATTTGAAAATAATCAGATATATTTTGGCATGCAATCCGACAAATATCAACAAAAAAATCTAAAACCTAAGGCATTTACAAGGATAGGAACTTTCAATTAATTATCCAACCATTAGATTTGTTTGAATTGCTAAGAAAAGTGCTATTACCAAATTTGACGATAATCGGATATATTTTGGCATACAATCCAACAAATATCAACAAAAATATCGAAAATCAAAGGCATTTATAAATATTGGCATTTTAAATTAATGATCCGAACGTTATATTTGTTTAAATTGCTATGAAAAGTGTTCTGACCAAATTTGAAGATAATCAGATATATTTTGGCATGTAATCCAACAAATATCAACAAAAAAACCGAAAACATAAGGCATTTACAGGGATATGAACTTTCAATTAATGATCCAACCATTAGATTTTTTTGAATTTCTAAGAAAAGTGTAATTACAAAATTTGAATATAATCGGATATATTTTGGCATGCAATCCATCAAATGTCTACGAAAAGACCGAAAACCTAAGGCAATTACAAAGACAGGAACTTTCAATTAATGATCCAACCATTAGATTTATTTAAATTGCTATGAAAAGTGTTATGACCATGTTCGAATCTAATCGGATATATTTTGGCATGCAATTCACCAAATGTCTACGAAAAGTCCGAAAACCTAAGGTATTTACAAAGATAGGAACTTTGAATTAATAATCCGACTGTTTGATTTGTTTAAATTGCTAATAATAGTGTTATGACCAAATTTGAAGATAATTGGATATATTTTGGCATGCAATCCAATAAATATCAACAAATATACTGAAAATCTATGGTATTTACATTGATAGGAACTTTGAATTAATGATCCGACCGTTAGATTTGTATAAATTGCTAATAAAAGTGTTATGACCAAATTTAAAGATATTCGGATATATATTTTGGCCTGCAATCCAACATATATCAACAAAAAAAAACCGAAAACTTAAGGCATTTACAAAGATAGGAACTTTGAATTAATGATCCGAACGTTAGATTTCTTTAAATTGCTACGAAAAGTGTTATTACAAAATTTGAAGTTAATTAAAAATATTTTGGCCTGCAATACAATAAATATAAACAAAAAAATCGAAGACCTAAGGCATTTACAAAGATAGACACTTTCAATTAATGATTCGACCGTTAGATTTGTTTCAATTGCTATGAAAAGTGCAATGACCAAATTTGATAATAATCGGATATATTTTGGCATACAATCCAACAAATATCAACAAAAATTCTTAAAACCTAAGGTATTTACAAAGATAGGAACTTTGAATTAATGATCCGACCGTTAGATTTGTTTAAATTGCTAATAATAGTGTTATGACCTAATTTGAAGAAAATCAGATATATTTTGGCTTTCAATCCAACAAATATCAACAAAAATACCGAAAATCTATTGTATTTACAATGATAGGAACTTTGAATTAACGATCTGACCGTTAGATTTGTTTAAATTGTTAATAAAAGTGTTATGACCAATTTTAAATGTAAGCGGATATATTTTGGCATGCAACGCAATAAATGTCAACAAAAAGACCGAAAACTTAAGGCATTTACAAAGATAGGAACTTTGAATTAATGATCCGACTGTTAGTTTGGTTTAAATTGCTAATAAAATTGTTTTGATCAAATTTGAAGATAATCGGATTTAGGTTAGCATCCAATCCAACAAATATCAACAAAAATATCGAAAACCTAAGGCATTTACAAATATCGGCAATTTCAATTAATGATCCGACCATTAGATTTGTTTAAATTGGTAAGAAAAGTGTTATGACCAAGTTCGAATATAATCGGATATATTTTGGCATGCAATCCACCAAATGTCTACAAAAAGACCGAAAACCTAAGGCATTTATAAAGATAGGCACTTTCAATTAATGATCCGACCATTATATTTGTTTTAATTGCTAAGAGAAGTGTTATGACCATGTTTGAATATAATCGAATATATTTTGGCTTGCAATCCAACAAATGTTAACAAAAAGACCGAAAACCAAAGGCATTTACAAGGATAGGAACTTTGAATTAATGATCTGACCGCTAGATTTGCTTAAGTTGCTAGGGAACGTGTTATGACTAGGTTTTAATATAATCGGATATATTTTGGTACGCAATCCACCAAATGTCTACAAAAAGTCCGAAAACCTAAGGCATTTACCATGATAGGCGCTATCAATTAGTGATCCGTCCGTTAGATTTGTTTAATTTGCTAGGAAAAATATTTTGACCAAGTTTGCAGATAATCGGATATATTTTGGCATGCAATCCAACAAATATCAACAAAAATACCGAAAACCTAAGGCATTTGCAAAGATATGCACTATCAATTAATGATCCGACCATTATATTTGTTTAAATTGACAATAAAAGTGTTATGACCAAATTTGAAGATAATCGGAAATATTTTGGGCATACAATCCAACAAATATCTACAAAAATAACGAAAACCTAAGGTATTTACAAAGATATGCACTTTCAATTAATGATCTGACCGTTAGAGTTGTTTAATTTGTTAGGAAAAGTGTTATGACCAAATTTGAAGATAATCGGATATATTCTGGCATGCAATCCAACAAATATCAACAAAAATACCGAAAACCAAAGGCATTTACAAATATAGGCACTTCCAATTAATGATCCTACCATTAGATTTGTTTAAATTATTAAGAAAAGTGTTATGATCAAGTTTGAATATAATAGGATATGTTTTGTCATGCAATCCACCAAATGTCTACAAAAAGACCGAAAACCTAAGGCATTTACAAAGATAGGCACTTTCAATTATTGATCCGACCATTAGATTTATTTAAATTGCTATGAAAAGTGTTATGATCGTGTTTGAATATAATCGGATATATTTTGACATGGAAACCACCAAATGACTACAAAAAGACCGAAAACTATGGTATTTACAAAGATATGAACATTGAATTAATGATCCGATCGTTAGATTTATTTAAATTGCTAAGAAAAGTGTTATGACCATATTTGAAGATAATCGGATATATTTTAGCATGCAGTGGAACAAATGTCAACAAAAATACCGAAAGTCTATGGTATTAACAAAGATATGAACTTTGAATTAATGATCCAACAGTTCGATTTATTTAAATTATTAAGAAAAGCGTTCTTGCAAAATTTGAAGATAATCAGATATATTTTGGCATGCAATCCAACAAATATCAACAAAAATATCGAAAATCTAAGGCATTTACAAAGATAGGCACTTTGAATTAATGATCCGACTGTTAGATTTGTTTAAATTGTTAAAAAAAGTATTATGACAAAATTTAAAGATAATCGGGTATACTTTAACACGTAGTCCTACAAAATATCTAAAAAAATACCGAAAATTTAAGGAATTTACAAAGATAGGCACATTCAAATAATGATCGACCGTTTGATTTATTTAAATTGCTTAGAAAACTGTTATTTCCAAATTTGAAAATAATCGGAAATATTTTGGCATGCAATACAACGAATATCAACAAAAATACCGAAAACCTTAGGCATTTACAAAGATATGAACTTTGAATTAATGATCCGACTGTTAGATTTATTTAAATTGCTAATAAAAGTGTTATTACCAAATTCGAAGAAAATCAGATATATTTTGGCATGCAATCCAACAAATATCGACAAAAATACTGAAAACCTAAGGCATTTACAAAGATAGGCACTTTCAATAAATGATCCGATCGTTAAATTTGTTGAAATTTCTTAGAAATGTGTTATGACCAAATTTGAAGTTAATCGTATATATTTCGGCGTGCAATCAACAAATATCAACAAAAAGATTGAAAACCTAAGGAATTTACAAAGATAGGCAATTTCCATTAATGATTTGGCCGTTAGATTTGTTTAAATTAATATTAAAAGTGTTATGACAAAATTTAAAGATAATCGGGTATATCTTAACACGTAGTCCTATAAAATATCTAAAAAATACCGAAAATTTAAGGCATTTACAAAGATATGCACATTCAAATAAAGATTGACCGTTTGATTTGTTTAAATTGCTAAGAAAAGTGTTATGACAAAATTTGAAAATAATCGGATATATTTAGGCAAGCAATCCAACAGATATCAACAAAAACAACGAAAAATCTAAAGCATTTACAAAGATAGGAACTTTCAGTTAATGATCCGACCATTATATTTGTTTAAATTGCTCGAAAAAGTAATATAACCAAATTTGAATATAATCGGATATATTTTGGCATGCAATCCAACAAATATCAACAAAAATACCGAAAACCTTAGGCATTTACATAGATAGGAACTTTCAATTAATGATCTAACCCTTAGATTTGTTTAAACTGCTATGAAAAGTGCAATGACCAAATTTGAAGATAATCGGATATATTTTGGCATGCCATGCAACAAATATCAACAAAAAAACAAAAAACCTAAGGCATTTACAAAGATAGGAACTTTGAATTAATGATCCGACTGTTAGATTTGTTTTAATTGTTAAGAAAAGTGTTATGACCATGTTTGTATATAATCGGATATTTTTTTTGGCATGCAAGCCACCAAATGTCTCCAAAAAGATCGAAAACCAGAGTCATAGACAAAGATAGGCACTTTCAATTAATGATCCGACCCTTAGAGTTATTTAAATTGCTATGAAAATTGTTATGACCATGTTCGAATATAATCGGATATATTTTGGCATGCAATCCAACAAATGTCAACAAAAAGACCGAAAACCTAAGGTATTTACAAAGATAGGATCTTTGAATTAATGATCCGTCCGTTAGATTTGTTTAAATTGATAATAATAGTGTTATGACCATATTTGAAGATAATCGAATATATTTTGGAATGCAATCCAACAAATATCAACAAAAATATCTAAAACCTAAGACATTTACAAAGATAGGAATCTTCAATTGATGATCCGACCATTAGATTTGTTTAAATTACTAATAAAAGTGTTATGACCAAATTTGAAGGTAATCGGATATATTTTGGTATGCAATCCAATAAATATCAATAAAAATACTGAAAACCTAAGGTATTTTCAAAGATAGGAAATTTGAATTAATGATCCGACCATTAGATTTGTTTAAATTGCTAATAATAGTGTTGTGACCTAATTTGAAGAAAATCGGATATATTTTAGCTTTCAATCCAACAAATATCAACAAAAATACAGAAAACCTAAAGCATTTACAAAGATAGGAACTTTCAATTAATGATCCAACCGTTAGATTTGTTTAAATTTCTAAGAAATGTGTTATGACCAAATTTGAAGATAATCGGATATATTTTGGCATGCAATCCAATAAATTTCAACAAATATACTGAAAAATCTATGGTATTTACAATGATAGGAACTTTGAATTAATGATCCGACCGTTAGATTTGTTTAAATTGCTAATAAAAGTGTTATGACCAAATTTAAAGATATTCGGATACATTTTGGCATGCATTCCAACAAATATCAACTAAAAAAACCGAAAACCTAAGGCATTTACAAAGATAGGAACTTAGAATAATTGATCCGAACGTTAGATTTCTTTAAATTGCTACGAAAAGTGTTATTACAAAATTTGAAGTTAATTAGAAATATTTCGCCTGCAATACAACAAATATCAACAAAAAAATAGAAGACCTAAGGCATTTACAAAGATAGACACTTTCAATTAATGATTCGACCGTTAGATTTGTTTCAATTGCTATGAAAAGTGCAATGACCAAATTTGATAATAATCGGATATATTTTGGCATGCAATCCAACGAATATCAACAAAATGACCGAAAACCTAAGGTATTTACAAAGATAGGAACTTTGAATTAATGATCCGACCGTTAGATTTGTTAAAATTTCTAATAATAGTGTTATGACCTAATTTGAATAAAATCGGATATATTTTGGCATGCAATCCAACGAATATCTACAAAAAGACCGAAAACTTAAGGTATTTACAAAGATAGGAACTTTGAATTAATGATCCGACTGTTAGATTGGTTTAAATTGCTAATAAAAGTGTTTTGATCAAATTTGAAGATAATCAGATTTAGGTTGGCATGCAATCGAACAAATATCAACAAAAATATCGAAAACCTAAGGTATTTACAAATATCGGCAATTTCAATTAATGATCCGACCATTAGATTTGTTTAAATTGGTAAGAAAAGTGTTATGACCAAGTTCGAATATAATCGGATATAATTTGGCATGCAATCCACCAAATGTCTACAAAAAGACCAAAAACCTAAGGCATTTACAAAGATAGGCACTTTCAATTAATGATCTGACCATTATATTTGTTTTAATTGCTAAGAGAAGTGTTACGACCATGTTTGAATATAATCGGATATATTTTGGCATGCAATCCAACAAATGTTAACAAAAAGAACGAAAACCAAAGGCATTTACAAGGATAGGAACTTTGAATTAATTATCTGACTGCTAGATTTGTTTAAGTTGCTAGAGAACGTGTTATGACTAGGTTTTAATATAATCGGATATATTTTGGTACGCAATCCACCAAATGTCAACAAAAAGACCGAAAACCTAAGGCATTTACCATGATAGGCACTATCAATTAGTGATCCGACCGTTAGATTTGTTTAATTTGCTAGGAAAAATATTATGACCAAGTTTGCAGATAATCGGATATATTTTGGCATGCAATCCAACAAATATCAACAAAAATACCGAAAACCTAAGGCATTTGCAAAGATAGGCACTATCAATTAATGATCCGACCATTATATTTGTTAAAATTGCCAATAAAAGTGTTATGACCAAATTTGAAGATAATCGGAAATATTTTGGGCATACAATCCAACAAATATCTACAAAAATACCGAAAACCTAAGGTATTTACAAAGAAAAGCACTTTCAATTAATGATCTGACCGTTAGAGTTGTTTAATTTGCTAGGAAAAGTGTTATGACCAAATATGAAGATAATCGGATATATTCTGGCATGCAATCCAACAAATATCAACAAAAATACCGAAAACCAAAGGCATTTACAAATATAGGCACTTTCAATTAATGATCCGACTATTAGATTTGTTTAAATTATTAAGAAAAGTGTTATGACCAAGTTTGAATATAATCGGATATGTTTTGTCATGCAATCCAACAAATGTCTACAAAAGACCGAAAACCTAAGGCATTTACAAAGATAGGCACTTTCAATTATTGATCCGACCATTAGATTTATTTAAATTGTTATGAAAAGTGTTATGATCATGTTTGAATATAATCGGATATATTTTGACATGCAAACCACCAAGTGACTACAAAAAGACCGAAAACTAAGGTATTTACAAAGATAGGAACATTGAATTAATGATCCGATCGTTATATTTATTTAAATTGCTAAGAAAAATGTTACAACCATATTTGAAGATAATCGGATATATTTTGGCATGCAGTGTAACAAATGTCTAAAAAAAGACCGAAAACCTAAGGCATTTACAAAGATATAAACTTTGAATTAAAGATCCAACAGTTAGATTTATTTAAATTGTTAAGAAAAGCGTTCTTACCAAATTTGAAGATAATCAGATATATTTTGGCATGCAATCCAACAAATATCAACAAAAATATCGAAAACCTAAGGCATTTACAAAGATAGGCACTTTGAATTAATGATCCGACTGTTAGATTTGTTTAAATTGCCAATAAAAGTGTTATGACCAAATTTGTAGATAATCGGATATATTTTGGCATGCAATCCAACAAATATCATCAAAAATATCGAAAATCTAAGGAATTTATAAATATAGGCACTTTAAATTAATGATTCGAACGTTATATTTGTTGAAATTGCTATGAAAAGTGTTATGACCAAATTTGAAAATAATCAGATATATTTTTGGCATGCAATCCGACAAATATCAACAAAAAAATCTAAAACCTAAGGCATTTACAAGGATAGGAACTTTCAATTAATTATCCAACCATTAGATATGTTTGAATTGTTAAGAAAAGTGCTATTACCAAATTTGACGATAATCGGATATATTTTGGCATACAATCCAACAAATATCAACAAAAATATCGAAAATCAAAGGCATTTATAAATATAGGCATTTTAAATTAATGATCCGAACGTTATATTTGTTTAAATTGCTATGAAAAGTGTTATGACCAAATTTGAAGATAATCAGATATATTTTGGCATGTAATCCAACAAATATCAACAAAAAAACCGAAAACCTAAGGCATTTACAGGGATAGGAACTTTAAATTAATGATCCAACCATTAGATTTTTTTGAATTTCTAAGAAAAGTGTAATTACCAAATTTGAATATAATCGGATATATTTTGGCATGCAATCCACCAAATGTCTACAAAAAGACCGAAAACCTAAGTCATTTACAAAGACAGGAACCTTCAATTAATGATCCAACCATTATATTTATTTAAAATGCTATGAAAAGTGTTATGACCATATTCGAATATAATCGGATATATTTTGGCATGCAATCCACCATATGTCTACCAAAAGTCCGAAAACCTAAGGTATTTACAAAGATAGGAACATTGAATTAATGATCCGACTGTTAGATTTGTTTAAATTGCTAATAATAGTGTTATGACCAAATTTGAAGATAATCAGATATATTTTGGCATGCAATCCAACAAATATCAACAAAAATATCGCAAACCTAAGGCATTTACAAAGATAGGAACTTTGAATTAATGATCCGACTGTTAGATTTGTTTAAATTGCTAATAATAGTGTTATGACCTAGTTTGAAGAAAATCGGATATATTTTGGCATTCAATCCAACAAATATCAACAAAAATACCGAAAATCTGTGGTATTTACAATGGTAGGAACGTTGAATTAATGATCCGACCGTTAGATTTGTTTAAATTGCTAATAAAAGTGTTATGACCAATTTTAAAGATAATCGGATATATTTTGGCATGCAATGCAACAAATGTCAACAAAAAGACCGAAAACCTAAGGCATTTATAAAGCTAGGAACTTTGAATTAGTAATCCGACTGTTAGATTTGTTTAAATTGCTAATAAAATTATTATGATCAAATTTGAAGATAATCGGATATATTTTGGCATGCAATACAACAAATATCAACAAAAATACCGAAACCTAAGGCATTTACAAATATAGGCACGTTCAATTAATGATCCGACCATTGAATTTGTTTAAATTGTTAAGAAAAGTGTTATGACCATGTTTGAATATAATCGGATATATTTTGGCATGCAATCCACCAAATGTCTACAAAAAGACCGAAAACCTAAGTCATTTACAAAGACAGGAACCTTCAATTAATGATCCAACCATTATATTTATTTAAAATGCTATGAAAAGTGTTATGACCATGTTCGAATATAATCGGATAAATTTTGGCATGCAATCCACCATATGTCTACCAAAAGTCCGAAAACCTAAGGTATTTACAAAGATAGGAACATTGAATTAATGATCCGACTGTTAGATTTGTTTAAATTGCAAATAATAGTGTTATGACCAAATTTGAAGATAATCGGATATATTTTGGCATGCAATCCAACAAATATCAACAAAAATATCGAAAACCTAAGGCATTTACAAAGATAGGAACTTTGAATTAATGATCCGACCGTTAGATTTGTTTAAATTCCTAATAATAGTGTTATGACCTAGTTTGAAGAAAAAATCGGATATATTTTGGCATTCAATCCAACAAATATCAACAAAAATACCGAAAATCTGTGGTATTTACAATGGTAGGAACGTTGAATTATTGATCCGACCGTTAGATTTGTTTAAATTGCTAATAAAAGTGTTATGACCAATTTTAAAGATAATCGGATATATTTTGGCATGCAATGCAACAAATGTCAACAAAAAGACCGAAAACCTAAGGCATTTACAAAGCTAGGAACTTTGAATTAGTAATCCGACTGTTAGATTTGTTTAAATTGCTAATAAAATTATTATGATCAAATTTGAAGATAATCGGATATATTTTGGCATGCAATACAACAAATATCAACAAAAATACCGAAACCTAAGGCATTTACAAATATAGGCACGTTCAATTAATGATCCGACCATTGAATTTGTTTAAATTGTTAAGAAAAGTGTTATGACCATGTTTGAATATAATCGGATATATTTTGGCATGCAATCCACCAAATGTCTACAAAAAGACCGAAAACCTAAGTCATTTACAAAGACAGGAACCTTCAATTAATGATCCAACCATTATATTTATTTAAAATGCTATGAAAAGTGTTATGACCATGTTCGAATATAATCGGATATATTTTGGCATGCAATCCACCAAATGTCTACAAAAAGACCGAAAACCTAAGGTATTTACAAAGATAGGCACTTTCAATTAATGATCCGACCATTAGATTTGTTTAAATTGCTAGGAAAAGTGCTATGACCATGTTTGAATATAATCGGATATATTTTAGCCTGCAATCAACCAAATGTCAACAAAAAGACCGAAAACCTATGGTATTTACAAAGATAGGAACTTTGAATTAATGATCTGACCGTTAGATTTGTTTAAATTGTTAAGAATAGTGTTATGACCATAGTTGAAGATAATCAGATATATTTTGGCATGCAATCCAACAAATATCAACAAAAATATCGAAAACCTAAGGCATTTACAAAGATAGGCACGTTCAATTAATGATCCGACCATTAGATTTGTTTAAATTGCTAATAAAAGTGTTTTGAGCAAATTTGAAGATAATCAGATATCTTTTGGTATTCAATCCAACAAATATCAACAAAAATATCGAAAACCTAAGGTATTTTAAAAGATAGGAACTTTGAATTAATGATCTAACCGTTAGATTTATTTAAATTGCTAATAATAGTGTTATGATCAAATTTGAAGATAATCGGATATATTTTGGCGTGTAATCAACAAATATCAACAAAAAGACTGAAAACCTAAGGCATTTACAAATATAGGCCCTTTCAATTAATGATTCGACCATTAGATTTGTTTAAATTGTTAAGAAAAGTGTTATGACAAAATTTAAAGATAATCGGGTATACTTTAACACGTAGTCCTACAAAATATCTAAAAAAATACCGAAAATTTAAGGCATTTACAAAGATAGGCACATTCAAATAATGATCGACCGTTTGATTTATTTAAATTGCTTAGAAAAGTGTTATTTCCAAATTTGAAGATAATCGGAAATATTTTGGCATGCAATACAACGAATATCAACAAAAATACCGAAAACCTTAGGCATTTACAAAGATATGAACTTTGAATTAATGATCCGACTGTTAGATTTATTTAAATTGCTAATAAAAGTGTTATTACCAAATTCGAAGAAAATCAGATATATTTTGGCATGCAATCCAACAAATATCGACAAAAATACTGAAAACCTAAGGCATTTACAAAGATAGGCACTTTCAATAAATGATCCGATCGTTTGATTTGTTGAAATTTCTCAGAAATGTGTTATGACCAAATTTGAAGTTAATCGTATATATTTTGGCGTGCAATCAACAAATATCAACAAAAAGATTGAAAACCTAAGGAATTTACAAAGATAGGCAATTTCCATTAATGATTTGGCCGTTAGATTTGTTTAAATTAATATTAAAAGTGTTATGACAAAATTTAAAGATAATCGGGTATATCTTAACACGTAGTCCTATAAAATATCTAAAAAATACCGAAAATTTAAGGCATTTACAAAGATATGCACATTCAAATAAAGATCGACCATTTGATTTGTTAAAATTGCTAAGAAAAGTGTTATGACAAAATTTGAAAATAATCGGATATATTTAGGCAAGCAATCCAACAGATATCAACAAAAATAACGAAAAATCTAAGGCATTTACATATATAGGAACTTTCAATTAATGATCCGACCCTTAGATTTGTTTAAACTGCTATGAAAAGTGCAATGACCAAATTTGAAGATAATCGAATATATTTTGGCATGCAATGCAACAAATATCAACAAAAAAACAAAAAACCTAAGGCATTTACGAAGATAGGAACTTTGAATTAATGATCCGACTGTTAGATTTGTTTTAATTGTTAAGAAAAGTGTTATGACCATGTGTATATAATCGGATATTTTTTTTGGCATGCAAGCCACCAAATGTCTACAAAAAGATCGAAAACCAGAGTCATAGACAAAGATAGACACTTTCAATTAATGATCCGACCCTTAGAGTTATTTAAATTGCTATGAAAATTGCTATGACCATTTTCGAATATAATCGGATATATTTTGGCATACAATCCAACAAATGTCAACAAAAAGACCGAAAACCTAAAGTATTTACAAAGATATGATCTTTGAATTAATGATCCAACCGTTAGATTTGTTTAAATTGATAATAATAGTGTTATGACCATATTTGAAGATAATTGGATATATTTTGGAATGCAATCCAACAAATATCAACAAAAATATCGAAAACCTAAGACATTTACAAAGATAGGCATCTTCAATTGATGATCCGACCATTAGATTTGTTTAAATTGCTAATAAAAGTGTTATGACCAAATTTGAAGGTAATCGGATATATTTTGGTATGCAATCCAATAAATATCAATAAAAATACCGAAAACCTAAGGTATTTTCAAAGATAGGAAATTTGAATTAATGATCCGACCATTAGATTTGTTTAAATTGCTAATAATAGTGTTGTGACCTAATTTGAAGAAAATCGGATATATTTTAGCTTTCAATCCAACAAATATCAACAAAAATACTGAAAACCTAAAACATTTACAAAGATAGGAACTTTCAATTAATGATCCAACCGTTATATTTGTTTAAATTGCTAAGAAATGTGTTATGACCAAATTTGAAGATAATCGGATATATTGTGGCATGCAATGCAACAAATGTCAACAAAAAGACTGAAAACCCAAGGCATTTATAAAGATAGAAACTTTGAATTAATGATCCGAGTGTTAGATTTGTTTAAATTACTAATAAAAGTGTTAGTATCAAATTTGTAAATAATCGGATATAGTTTGACATGCAATCCAACAAATATAAACAAAAATACCGAAAACCTAAGGCATTTACAAATATAGGCACTTTCAATTAATGATCCGACCATTAGATTTGTTTAAATTATTAAGAAAAGTGTTATGACCAAGTTGGAATATAATCGGATATATTTTGGCAAGCAATCCACCAGATATCTACAAAAAGACCGAAAACCTATGGCATTTACAAAGACAGGCACTTTCAATTGATGATCCGACCATTAGATTTATTTAAATTGTTATGAAAAGTGTTATGACCATGTTCGAATCTAATCGGATATATTTTGGCATGCAATCCACCAAATGTCTACGAAAAGTCCGAAAACCTATGGTATCAACAAAGATAGGAACTTTGAATTAGTAATCCGACTGTTAGATTTGTTTGAATTGCTGATAATAGTGTTATGACCAAATTTGAAGATAATCGGATATATTTTGGCATGCAATCCAATAAATATCAACAAATATACTGAAAATCTATGGTATTTACAATGATAGTACTTTGAATTAATGATCCGACCGTCAGATTTGTTTAAATTGCTAATAAAAGTGTTATGACCAAATTTAAAAATATTCGGATACATTTTGGCATGCAATCCATCAAATATCAATAAAAAAAATCGAAAACCTAAGGCATTTATAAAGATAGGAACTTTGAATTAATAATCCGAACGTTAGATTTCTTTAAATTGCTACGAAAAGTGTTATTACAGAATTTGAAGTTAATTAAAAATATTTTGGCCTACAATACAACAAATATCTACAAAAAAATCGAAGACCTAAGGCATTTACAAAGATAGACACTTTCAATTAATGATTCGATCGTTAGATTTGTTTCAATTGCTATGAAAAGTGCAATGACCAAATTTGATAATAATCGGATATATTTTGGCATGCAATCCAACGAATATCAACAAAATGACCGAAAACCTAAGGTATTTACAAAGATAGGAACTTTGAATTAATGATCCGACCGGTAGATTTGTTTAAATTGCTAATAATAGTGTTATAACCTAATTTGAAGAAAATCGGATATATTTTGGCTTTCAATCCAATAAATATCAACAAAAATACCGAAAATCTATGGTATTTACAATGATAGGAACTTTGAATTAATGATCCGACCGTTAGATTTGTTTAAATTGCTAATAAAATTGTTATGACCAATTTTAAAGATAATCGGATATATTTTGCCATGCAATGCAACAAATGTCAACAAAAGACCGAAAACCTAAGGCATTTACAAAGATAGGCACTTTCAATTAATGATCCTCCCATTATATTTGTTTTAATTGCTAAGAGAAGTGTTATGACCATGTTTGAATATAATCGGATATATTTTGGCATGCAATCCAACCAATGTTAACAAAAAGGCTGAAAATCTAAGGGAATTACAAAGATAGGAACTTTGAATTGATGATATGACCGCTAGATTTGTTTAAGTTGCTAGGGAACGTGTTATGACTAGGTTTTAATATAATCGGATATATTTTGGTATGCAATCCACCAAATGTCTGCAAAAAGTCCGAAAACCTAAGGCATTTACCACGATAGGCACTTTCAATTAGTGATCCAACAGTTAGATTTGTTTAATTTGCTAGGAAAAATGATATGACCAAGTTTTCAGATAATCGGATATATTTTGGCATGCAATCCAACAAATATTAACAAAAATATCGAAAACCTAAGGCATTTACAAAGATAGGCACGTTCAATTAATGATCCAACCATTAGATTTGTTTAAATTGCTATTAAAAGTGCTATGACCAAATTTGAAGATAATCGGATATATTTTGGCATGCAATGCAAAAAATATCAACAAAAAAACCAAAAACCTAAGGCATTTACAAAGATAGGAACTTTGAATTAAAGATCCGACTGTTAGATTTGATTTAGTTGTTAAGAAAAGTGTTATGACCATGTTTGTATATAATCGGATATTTTTTTTGGCATGCAATCCACCAAATGTCTACAAAAATACCGAAAACTTAAGGTATTTTCAAAGATAGGAACTTTGAATTAATGATCCAACCGTTAGATTTATTTAAATTGCTAATAATAGTGTTATGATCAAATTTCAAGATAATCGGATATATTTTGGCGTGTAATCAACAAATATCAACAAAAAGACTAAAAACCTAAGGTATTTACAAATATTGGCTCTTTCAATTAATGATTCGAGCATTAGATTTATTTAAATTGTTAAGAAACGTGTTATGACAAAATTTAAAGATAATCGGGTATACTTTAACACGTAGTCCTACAAAATACCGAAAAAAATATCGAAAATTTAAGGCATTTTCAAAGATAGGCACATTCAAATAATGATCGACCGTTTGATTTATTTAAATTGCTAAGAAAAGTGTTATTTCCAAATTTGAAGATAATCGAAAATATTTTGGCATGCAATCCAACGATTATCAACAAAAATACCGAAAACCTAAGGCATTTACAAAGATATGAACTTTGAATTAATGATCCGACTGTTAGATTTGTTTTAATTGTTAAGAAAAGTGTTATGACAATGTTTCTATATAATCGGATATTTTTTTTGGCATGCAAGCCACCAAATGTCTACAAAAAGACCGAAAACCAAAGTCATAGACAAAAATAGGCACTTTCAATTAATGATCCGATCCTTAGAGTTATTTAAATTGTTATGAAAATTGTTATGACCATGTTCGAATATAATCGGATATATATTTTGGCATTCAATCCAACAAATGTCAACAAAAAGACCGAAAACCTAAGGCATTTACAAAGCTAGGAACTTTGAATTAGTAATCCGACTGTTAGATTTGTTTAAATTGCTAATAAAATTATTATGATCAAATTTGAAGATAATCGGATATATTTTGGCATGCAATACAACAAATATCAACAAAAATACCGAAACACAAGGCATTTACAAATATAGGCACGTTCAACTAATGATCCGACCATTGAATTTGTTTAAATTGTTAAGAAAAGTGTTATGACCATGTTTGAATAGAATCGGATATATTTTGGCATGCAATCCACCAAATGTCTACAAAAAGACCGAAAACCTAAGGTATTTACAAAGATAGGCACTTTCAATTAATGATCCGACTATTAGATTTGTTTAAATTGCTAGGAAAAGTGCTATGACCATGTTTGAATATAATCGGATATATTTTAGCCTGCAATCCACCAAATGTCAACAAAAAGACCGAAAACCTATGGTATTTACAAAGATAGGAACTTTGAATTAATGATCTGACCGTTATATTTGTTTAAATAGCTAATAATAGTGTTATGACCATAGTTGAAGATAATCGGATATATTCTGGCATGCAATCCAATAAATATCAACAAAAATATCGAAAACCTAAGGCATTTACAAAGATATGCACGTTCAATTAATGATCCGACCATTTGATTTGTTTAAATTGCTAATAAAAGTGTTTTGAGCAAATTTGAAGATAATCAGATATATTTTGATATTCAATCAAACAAATATCAACAAAAATAAGGAAAACCTAAGGTATTTTAAAAGATAGGAACTTTGAATTAATGATCTAACCGTTAGATTTATTTAAATTGCTAATAATAGTGTTATGATCAAATTTGAAGATAATCGGATATATTTTGGCGTGTAATCAACAAATATCAACAAAAAGACTCGAAAACCTAAGGCATTTACAAATATAGGCCCTTTCAATTAATGATTCGACCATTAGATTTTTTTAAATTGTTAAGAAAAGTGTTATGACAAAATTTAAAGATAATCGGGTATACTTTAACACGTAGTCCTACAAAATATCTAAAAAAATACCGAAAATTTAAGGCATTTACAAAGATAGGCACATTCAAATAATGATCGATCGTTTGATTTATTTAAATTGCTTAGAAAAGTGTTATTTCCAAATTTGAAGATAATCGGAAATATTTTGGCATGCAATACAACGAATATCAACAAAAATACCGAAAACCTTAGGCATTTACAAAGATATGAACTTTGAATTAATGATCCGACTGTTAGATTTATTTAAATTGCTAATAAAAGTGTTATTACCAAATTCGAAGAAAATCAGATATATTTTGGCATGCAATCCAACAAATATCGACAAAAATACTGAAAACCTAAGGCATTTACAAAGATAGGCACTTTCAATAAATGATCCGATCGTTAGATTTGTTGAAATTTCTTAGAAATGTGTTATGACCAAATTTGAAGTTAATCGTATATATTTTGGCGTGCAATCAACAAATATCAACAAAAAGATTGAAAACCTAAGGAATTTACAAAGATAGGCAATTTCCATTAATGATTTGGCCGTTAGATTTGTTTAAATTAATATTAAAAGTGTTATGACAAAATTTAAAGATAATCGGGTATATCTTAACACGTAGTCCTATAAAATATCTAAAAAATACCGAAAATTTATAGGCATTTACAAAGATAGGCACATTCAAATAAAGATCGACCGTTTGATTTGTTTAAATTGCTAAGAAAAGTGTTATGACAAAATTTGAAAATAATCGGATATATTTAGGCAAGCAATCCAACAGATATCAACAAAAATAACAAAAAAATCTAAGGCATTTACAAAGATAGGAACTTTCAATTAATGATCCGACCATTATATTTATTTAAAATGCTCGGAAAAGTAATATGACCAAATTTGAATATAATCGGATATATTTTGGCATGCAATCCAACAAATATCAACAAAAATACCAAAAACCTTAGGCATTTACAAAGATAGGAACTTTCAATTAATGATCCAACTCTTAGATATGTTTAAATTGCTATGAAAAGTGCTATGACCAAATTTGAAGATAATCGGATATATTTTGGCATGCAATGCAACAAATATCTACCAAAAAACTAAAAACCTAAGGCATTTACAAAGATAGGAACATTGAATTAATGATCCGACTGTTAGATTTGTTTTAATTGTTAAGAAAAGTGTTATGATAATGTTTGTATATAATCGGATATTTCTTTTGGCATGCAAGCCAACAAATGTCTACAAAAAGACCGAAAACCGAGGTCATAGACAAAAATAGGCACTTTCAATTAATGATCCGACCCTTAGAGTTATTTAAATTGTTATGAAAATTGTTATGACCATGTTCGAATATAATCGGATATTTATTTTGGCATGCAATCTAACAAATGTCAAAAAAAGACCGAAAACCTAAGATATTTACAAAGATAGGAACTTTCAATTAATGATCCGATCAGTTAGATTTGTTTAAATTGATAATAATAGTGTTATAACCATATTTGAAGATAATCGGATATATTTTGGAATGCAATCCAACAAATATCAACAAAAATATCGAAAACCTAAAACATTTACAAAGATAGGCATGTTCAATTGATGATCCGACCATTAGATTTGTTTAAATTGCTAATGAAAGTGTTATGACCAAATTTGAAGGTAATCGGATATATTTTGGTATGCAATCCAACAAATATCAACAAAAATTCCGAAAACCTAAGGTATTTTCAAAGATAGGAAATTTGAATTAATGATCTTATCATTAGATTTGTTTAAATTGCTAATAATAGTGTTATGACCTAATTTGAAGAAAATCGGCTATATTTTGGCATTCAATCCAACAAATGGCAATAAAAAGACCGAAAACCTGAGGCATTTACCAAGATTGGAACTTTGAATTAATGATCCGACTGTTAGATTTTTATAAATTGATAATAAAAGTGTTATGATCAAATTTAAGGATAATCTGACTTATTTTGACATGCATTCCAACAAAAATATCGAAAACCTAAGGCATTTACAAAAATAGGAACGTTCAACTAATGATCCGACCGTTAGATTTGTTTAAATTGTTAAGAAAAATGTTATGACCAAATTTGAATATAATCGGATATATTTTGGCATGCAATCCAACAAATATCAACAAAAATATCGAAAACCATAGGCATTTACAAAGATAGGAACTTTCAATTAATGATCCAACTATTAGATTTGTTTAAATTGCTAGGAAAAGTGCAATGACCAAATTTGAGGATAATCGGATATATTTTGGCATGCAATGCAACAAATGTCAACAAAAAGTCCGAAAACATAAGGCATTTACAAAGATAGGCACTTTCAATTAATGATTTGACCGTTAGATTTATTTAAATTGCTAAGAAAAGTGCAATGACCAAATTTGATGATAATCGGATATATTTTGGCTTGCAATGCAACAAATGTCTAAAAAAAGACCGAAAACCTAAGGCATTTACAAAGATATGAACTTTGAATTAATGATCCGAATGTTAGATTTTTTTAAATTGCTAATAAAAGTGTTATGACCAAATTTGAATATAATCGGATATATTTTGGCATGCAATCCAACAAATATCAACAAAAATATCGAAAACCATAGGCATTTACAAAGATAGGAACTTTCAATTAATGATCCAACTATTAGATTTGTTTAAATTGCTAGGAAAAGTGCAATGACCAAATTTGAGGATAATCGGATATATTTTGGCATGCAATGCAACAAATGTCAACAAAAAGTCCGAAAACATAAGGCATTTACAAAGATAGGCACTTTCAATTAATGATTTGACCGTTAGATTTGTTTAAATTGCTAAGAAAAGTGCAATGACCAAATTTGATGATAATCGGATATATTTTGGCTTGCAATGCAACAAATGTCTAAAAAAAGACCGAAAACCTAAGGCATTTACAAAGATTGGAACTTTGAATTAATGATCCGAATGTTAGATTTTTTTAAATTGCTAATAAAAGTGTTATGACCAAATTTGAAAATAATCGGATATATTTTGGCATTCAATCCAACAAATATCAACAAAAATATCGAAAACCTAAGGTATTTACAAATATAGGCACTTTCAATTAATGATTCGACCATTAGATTTGTTTAAATTGGTAAGAAAAGTGTTTTGACCAAGTTCGAATATAATCGGATATATTTTGGAATGCAATCCACCAAATGTCTACAAAAAGACCGAAAACCTAAGGTATTTACAAAGATAGGCACTTTCAATTAATGATCCGACTATTAGATTTGTTTAAATTGCTAGGAAAAGTGCTATGACCATGTTTGAATATAATCGGATATATTTTAGCCTGCAATCCACCAAATGTCAACAAAAAGACCGAGAACCTATGGTATTTACAAAGATAGGAACTTTGAATTAATGATCTGACCGTTAGATTTGTTTAAATTGCTAATAATAGTGTTATGACCATAGTTGAAGATAATCGGATATATTTTGGCATGCAATCCAACAAATATCAACAAAAATATCGAAAACCTAAGGCATTTACAAAGATAGGCACGTTCAATTAATGATCCGACCATTAGATTTGTTTAAATTGCTAATAAAAGTGTTTTGAGCAAATTTGAAGATAATCAGATATCATTTGGTATTCAATCCAACAAATATCAACAAAAATACCGAAAACCTAAGGAATTTTAAAAGATAGGAACTTTGAATTAATGATCTAACCGTTAGATTTATTTAAATTGCTAATAATAGTGTTATGATCAAATTTGAAGATAATCGGATATATTTTGGCGTGTAATCAACAAATATCCACAAAAAGACTGAAAACCTAAGTCATTTACAAATATAGGCCCTTTCAATTAATGATTCGACCATTAGATTTGTTTAAATTGTTAAGAAAAGTGTTATGACAAAATTTAAAGATAATCGGGTATACCTTAACACTTAGTCCTACAAAATATCTAAAAAAATACCGAAAATTTAAGGCATTTACAAAGATAGGCACATTTAAATAATGATCGACCGTTTGATTTATTTAAATTGCTTAGAAAAGTTTTATTTCCAAATTTGAAGATAATCGGAAATAGTTTGGCATGCAATACAACGAATATCAACAAAAATACCGAAAACCTTAGGCATTTACAAAGATATGAACTTTGAATTAATGATCCGACTGTTAGATTTATTTAAATTGCTAATAAAAGTGTTATTACCAAATTCGAAGAAAATCAGACATATTTTGGCATGCAATCCTACAAATATCGACAAAAATAGGAACTTTGAATTAATGATCCGACCGTTATATTTGTTTAAATTGCTAATAAAAATGTTATGACCAATTTTAAAGATAATTGGATATATTTTGGCATGCAATGCAACAAATGTCAACAAAAAGACCGAAAACCTAAGGTATTTACAAAGATAGGAACTTTGAATTAATGATCCGACTGTTAGATTGGTTTAAATTGCTAATAAAAGTGTTATGACCAAGTTTGCAGATAATCGGATATATTTTGGCTTGCAATCCAACTAATATCAACAAAAATACCGAAAACCTAAGGCATTTGCAAAGATAGGCACTTTCAATTAATGATCCGACCATTAGATTTGTTTAAATTGCCAAAAAAAAGTGTTATGACCAAATTTGAAGATAATCAAAAATATTTTGGGCATACAATCCAACAAATATCTACAAAAATACCGAAAACCTAAGGTATTTACATAGATATACACTTTCAATTAATGATCTGACCGTTAGATTTGTTTAAATTGCTAGGAAAAGTGTTAAGACCAAATTTGAAGATAATCGGAAATATTTTGGCATGCAATCCAACAAATATCAACAAAAATCCCGAAAACCAAAGGCATTAACAAATATAGGAACTTTCAATTAACGATCCGGCCATTAGATTTGCTTAGATTATTAAGAAAAGTGTTATGACCACGTTTGAATATAATCGGGTATATTTTGGCACGCAATCTACCAAATGTCCACAAAAAGGCCGAAAACCTAAGGCATTTGCAAAGATAAGCACTTTCAATTATTGATCCGACCATTAGATTTATTTAAATTGCTATGAAAAGTGTTATGATCATGTTTGAATATAATCGGATATATTTTGACATGCAATCCACCAAATGTCTACAAAAAGACCGAAAACCTAAGGTATTTACAAATATAGGAACATTGAATTAATGATCCGATCGTTAGATTTATTTAAATTGCTAAGAAAAGTGTTACGACCATATTTGAAGATAATCGGATATATTTTGGCATGCAGTGGAACAAATGTCTAAAAAAAGACCGAAAACCTAAGGCATTTACAAAGATATAAACTTTGAATTAAAGATCCAACAGTTAGATTTATTTAAATTGTTAAGAAAAGCGTTCTTACCAAATTTGAAGATAATCAGATATATTTTGGCATGCAATCCAACAAATATCAACAAAAATATCGAAAACCTAAGGCATTTACAAAGATAGGCACTTTGAATTAATGATCCGACTGTTAGATTTGTTTAAATTGCCAATAAAAGTGTTATGACCAAATTTTGAAGATAATCGGATATATTTTGGCATGCAATCCAACAAATATCATAAAAAATATCGAAAATCTAAGGAATTTATAAATATAGGCACTTTAAATTAATGATTCGAACGTTATATTTGTTGAAATTGCTATGAAAAGTGTTATGACCAAATTTGAAAATAATCAGATATATTTTTGGCATGCAATCCGACAAATATCAACAAAAAAATCTAAAACCTAAGGCATTTACAAGGATAGGAACTTTCAATTAATTATCCAACCATTAGATTTGTTTGAATTGCTAAGAAAAGTGCTATTACCAAATTTGACGATAATCGGATATATTTTGGCATACAATCCAACAAATATCAACAAAAATATCGAAAATCAAAGGCATTTATAAATATAGGCATTTTAAATTAATGATCCGAACGTTATATTTGTTTAAATTGCTATGAAAAGTGTTATGACCAAATTTGAAGATAATCAGATATATTTTGGCATGTAATCCAACAAATATCAACAAAAAAACCGAAAACCTAAGGCATTTACAGGGATAGGAACTTTAAATTAATGATCCAACCATTAGATTTTTTTGAATTTCTAAGAAAAGTGTAATTACCAAATTTGAATATAATCGGATATATTTTGGCATGCAATCCACCAAATGTCTACAAAAAGACCGAAAACCTAAGTCATTTACAAAGATAGGAACCTTCGATTAATGATCCAACCATTATATTTATTTAAAATGCTATGAAAAGTGTTATGACCATGTTCGAATATAATCGGATATATTTTGGCATGCAATCCACCATATGTCCGAAAACCTAAGGTATTTACAAAGATAGGAACATTGAATTAATGATCCGACTGTTAGATTTGTTTAAATTGCTAATAATAGTGTTATGACCTAGTTTGAAGAAAATCGGATATATTTTGGCATTCAATCCAACAAATATCAACAAAAATACCGAAAATCTGTGGTATTTACAATGGTAGGAACGTTGAATTAATGATTCGACCGTTAGATTTGTTTAAATTGCTAATAAAAGTGTTATGACCAATTTTAAAGATAATCGGATATATTTTGACATGCAATACAACAAATATCAACAAAAATACCGAAACCTAAGGCATTTACAAATATAGGCACGTTCAATTAATGATTCGACCATTGAATTTGTTTAAATTGTTAAGAAAAGTGTTATGACCATGTTTGAATATAATCGGATATATTTTGGCATGCAATCCACCAAATGTCTACAAAAAGACCGAAAACCTAAGTCATTTACAAAGACAGGAACCTTCAATTAATAATCCAACCATTATATTTATTTAAATTGCTTAAAAAAGTGTTATTTCCAAATTTGAAGATAATCGAAAATATTTTGGCATGCAATACAACGAATATCAACAAAAATACCGAAAACCTTAGGCATTTACAAAGATATGAACTTTGAATTAATGATCCGACTGTTAGATTTATTTAAATTGCTAATAAAAGTGTTATTACCAAATTCGAAGAAAATCAGACATATTTTGGGATGCAATCCTACAAATATCGACAAAAATAGGAACTTTGAATTAATGATCCGACCGTTATATTTGTTTAAATTGCTAATAAAAGTGTTATGACCAATTTTAAAGATAATTGGATATATTTTGGCATGCAATGCAACAAATGTCAACAAAAAGACCGAAAACCTAAGGTATTTACAAAGATAGGAACTTTGAATTAATGATCCGACTGTTAGATTGGTTTAAATTGCTAATAAAAGTGTTATGATCAAATTTGAAGATAATCGGATATAGGTTGGCATGCAATCCAACAAATATCAACAAAAATATCGAAAACCTAAGGTATTTACAAATATAGGCACTTTCAATTAATGATCCGACCATTAGATTTGTTTAAATTGGTAAGAAAAGTGTTTTGACCAAGTTCGAATATAATCGGATATATTTTGGAATGCAATCCACCAAATGTCCACAAAAAGACCGAAAACCTAAATCATTTACAAAGATAGGCACTTTCAATTAATGATCCGACCATTATATTTGTTTTAATTGCTAAGAGAAGTGTTATGATCATGTTTGAATATAATCGGATATATTTTGGCATGCAATCCAACAAATGTTAACAAAAAGACTGAAAACCTAAGGCATTTGCAAAGATAGGAACTTTGAATTAATGATCTGACCGCTAGATTTGTTTAAGTTGCTAGGGAACGTGTTATGACTAGGTTTTAATATAATCGGATATATTTTGGTATGCAATCCACCAAATGTCTACAAAAAGTCCGAAAACCTAAGGTATTTACAAAGATAGGCACTTTCAATTAATGATCCGACTATTAGATTTGTTTAAATTGCTAGGAAAAGTGCTATGACCATGTTTGAATATAATCGGATATATTTTAGCCTGCAATCCACCAAATGTCAACAAAAAGACCGAAAACCTATGGTATTTACAAAGATAGGAACTTTGAATTAATGATCTGACCGTTATATTTGTTTAAATAGCTAATAATAGTGTTATGACCATAGTTGAAGATAATCGGATATATTTTGGCATGCAATCCAATAAATATCAACAAAAATATCGAAAACCTAAGGCATTTACAAAGATATGCACGTTCAATTAATGATCCGACCATTTGATTTGTTTAAATTACTAATAAAAGTGTTTTGAGCAAATTTGAAGATAATCAGATATATTTTGATATTCAATCCAACAAATATCAACAAAAATACCAAAAACCTAAGGTATTTTAAAAGATAGGAACTTTGAATTAATGATATAACCGTTAGATTTATTTAAATTGCTAATAACAGTGTTATGATCAAATTTGAAGATAATCGGATATATTTTGGCGTGTAATCAACAAATATCAACAAAAAGACTGAAAACCTAAGGCATTTACAAATATAGGCCCTTTCAATTAATGATTCGACCATTAGATTTGTTTAAATTGTTAAGAAAAGTGTTATGACAAAATTTAAAGATAATCGGGTATACTTTAACACGTAGTCCTACAAAATATCTAAAAAAATACCGAAAATTTAAGGCATTTACAAAGATAGGCACATTCAAATAATGATCGACCGTTTGATTTATTTAAATTGCTTAGAAAAGTGTTATTTCCAAATTTGAAGATAATCGGAAATATTTTGGCATGCAATACAACGAATATCAATAAAAATACCGAAAACCTTAGGCATTTACAAAGATATGAACTTTGAATTAATGATCCGACTGTTAGATTTATTTAAATTGCTAATAAAAGTGTTATTACCAAATTCGAAGAAAATCAGACATATTTTGGGATGCAATCCTACAAATATCGACAAAAATAGGAACTTTGAATTAATGATCCGACCGTTATATTTGTTTAAATTGCTAATAAAAGTGTTATGACCAATTTTAAAGATAATTGGATATATTTTGGCATGCAATGCAACAAATGTCAACAAAAAGACCGAAAACCTAAGGTATTTACAAAGATAGGAACTTTGAATTAATGATCCGATTGTTAGATTGGTTTAAATTGCTAATAAAAGTGTTATGATCAAATTTGAAGATAATCGGATATAGGTTGGCATGCAATCCAAAAAATATCAACAAAAATATCGAAAACCTAAGGTATTTACAAATATAGGCACTTTCAATTAATGATCCGACCATTAGATTTGTAAAACCTAAGGTATTTACAAAGATATAAACTTTGAATTAAAGATCCAACAGTTAGATTTATTTAAATTGTTAAGAAAAGCGTTCTTACCAAATTTGAAGATAATCAGATATATTTTGGCATGCAATCCAACAAATATCAACAAAAATATCGAAAACCTAAGGCATTTACAAAGATAGTCACTTTGAATTAATGATCCGACTGTTAGATTTGTTTAAATTGCTAATAAAAGTGTTATGACCAAATTTGAAGATAATCGGATATATTTTGGCATTCAATCCAACAAATATCATCAAAAATATCTATAATCTATGGAATTTATAAATATAGGTACTTTAAATTAATGATTCGAACGTTATATATGTTTAAATTGCTATGAAAAGTGTTATGACCAAATTTGAAAATAATCAGAGATATTTTGGCATGCAATCCGACAAATATCAACAAAAAAATCTAAAACCTAAGGCATTTACAAGGATAGAAACTTTCAATTAATTATCCAACCATTAGATTTGTTTGAATTGCTAAGAAAAGTGTTATTACCAAATTTGACGATAGTCGGATATATTTTGGCATACAATCCAACAAATATCAACAAAAATATCAAAAATCAAAGGCATTTATAAATATAGGCATTTTAAATTAATGATCCGAACGTT
This sequence comes from Voacanga thouarsii, assembly GCA_026120185.1. Taxonomy (NCBI): domain Eukaryota; kingdom Viridiplantae; phylum Streptophyta; class Magnoliopsida; order Gentianales; family Apocynaceae; genus Voacanga; species Voacanga thouarsii. The sequence continues at coordinate 152,042 of JANUWF010003397.1, forward strand.
ATATTTGTTTAAATTGCTATGAAAAGTTTTATGACCAAATTTGAAGATAATCAGATATATTTATGACCAATGACCGAAAACCTATGTCATTTACAAAGACAGGAACTTTCAATTAATGATCCAACCATTAGATTTATTTAAATTGCTATGAAAAGTGTTATGACCATGTTCGAATATAATCGGATATATTTTGACATGCAATCCACCAAATGTCTACAAAAAGACCGAAAACCTAAGTCATTTACAAAGATTTGAATTTTGAAATAATGATCTGACTGTTAGATTTATTTTAATTGCTAACAAAAGTGTTATGACCATATTTGAAGATAATCGGATATATTTTGGTTTGCAGTGCAACAAATGTCTAAAAAAAGACCGAAAACCTAAGGCATTTACAAAGATATGAACTTTGAATTAAAGATCCAACTGTTAGATTTATTTAAATTGTTAAGAAAAGCGTTCATACCAAATTTGAAGATAATCAGATATTTTTTGACAAGAAATCCAACAAATATCAACAAAAATATCGAAAACCTAAGGCATTTGCAAAGATAGGCACTTTGAATTAATGATCCGACTGTTAGACTTGTTTAAATTGCTATGAAAGGTGTTATGACCATGTTCGAATAAAAAAATATCAACAAAAAGACTGAAAACCTAAGGCATTTACAAATATATGCCCTTTCAATTAATGATCCGACCATTAGATTTGTTTAAATTGTTAAGAAAAGTGTTATGACAAAATTTAAAGATAATCGGGTATACTTTAACACGTAGTCCTATAAAATATCTAAAAAAATACCGAAAATTTAAGGCATTTAAAAAGATAGGAACTTTCAATTAATGATCTGACCATTATATTCGTTTAAATTGTTAGGAAAAGTTATATGACCAAATTTAAATATAATCGGATATATTTTGGCAAGCAATCCAACAAATATCAACAAAAATACCGAAAAGCTTAGGAATTTACAAAGATAGGAACTTTCAATTAATGATCCGACCGTTAGATGTTTTTAAATTGCTAAGAAAAGTGTTACGACCAAATTTGAAGAAAATTGGATATATTGTGGCATGCAATGTAACAAATATCAAACAAAAAGACCGAAAACCTTAGGCATTTACAAAGATAGAAACTATGAATTAATTATCCGACTGTTAGATTTGTTTAAATTTCTAATAAAAGTGTTATGATCAAATTTGAAGATAATCGGATATAGTTTGGCATGCAATCTAACAAATATCAACAAAAATACCGAAAACTAAAGGTATTTACAAATATAGGCACTTTCAATTAATGATTCGACCATTAGATTTGTTTAAATTGGTATGAAAAGTGTTATGACCATGTTTGAATATAATCGGATATTTTTTGGCATGCAATCCACCAAATGTCTACAAAAGGACCGAAAACCTAAGGCATTTACAAAGATAGGCACTTTCAATTAATGATCCGACCATTAGATTTATTTAAATTGTTATGAAAAGTGTTATGACCATTTTGAATATAATCGGATATATTTTGGCATGCAATCCACCAAATGTCTACAAAAAGACCGAAAACCTAAGGTATTTACAAAGGTAGGAACTTTGAATTAATGATCCGACCGTTAGATTTGTTTAAATTGCTAATAATAGTGTTAGGACCATATTTGAAGATAATCGGATATATTTTGGATTGTAAATCAACAAATATCCACAAAAATATCGAAAACTTAAGGCATTTACAATGATAGGCACGTTCAATTAATGATCCGACCATTAGATTTGTTTAAATTACTAATAATAGTGTTATGACCAAATTTGAATATAATCGAATATATTTTGGCATGCAATCCAAGAAATATAAAAAAAATATCGAAAATCTATGGTATTTACAATGATAAGAACTTTGAATTAATGATCCGACCGTTAGATTTGTTTAAATTGCTAATAAAAGTCTTATGACCAAATTAAAAGATAATCGGATATATTTCGGCATGCAATCCAACAAATATCAACAAAAATACCGAAAATCTCAGGCATTTACAAATATAGGCACTTTCAATTAACGATCCGACCATTAGATTGATTTCAATTGGTAAGGAAAGTGTTATGACCAAGTTTGAATATAATCGGATATATTTTGGCATGCAATCCACCAAATGTCTACAAAAAGACCGAAAACCTAAGGCATTTACAAAGATAGGCACTTTCAATTTATGATCCGACCATTTGATTTATTTAAATTGTTATGAGAAGTATTATGACCGTATTTGAATATAATTAGATATATTTTGGCATGCAATCGACCAAATGTCTACAAAAAGACCGAAAACCTAAGGTATTTACAAAGATAGGAACTTTGAATTAATGATCCGACCATTAGATTTGTTTACATTTCTAATAATAGTGTTATGACCGTATTTGAAGATAGTCGGATAAATTTTGGCCTGCAATCCAACAAATATCAACAAAAATATCGAAAACCTAAGGCATTGACAAAGATAGGCACGTTCAATTAATGATCCGACCATTAGATTTGTTTAAATTGCTAATAAATGTGTTTTGACCAAATTTGAAGATAATCGGATATATTTTGGTATGCAATCCAACAAATATCAACAAAAATACCAATAACATAAGGTATTTACAAAGATAGAAATTTTGAATTAATGATCGGACCGTTAGATTTGTTTAAATTGCTAATAATAGTGTTATGATCTAATTTGAAGAAAATCGGATATATTTTGGCATTCAATCCAACAAATATCAACAAAAATACCGAAAATCTGTGGTATTTACAATGGTAGGAACGTTGAATTAATGATCCGACCGTTAGATTTGTTTAAATTGCTAATAAAAGTGTTACGGCCAATTTTAAAGATAATCGGATATATTTTGGCATGCAATGCAACAAATGTCAACAAAAAGACCGAAAACCTAAGGCATTTACAAAGATAGGAACTTTGAGTTAATGATCCGACTGTTAGATTGGTTTAAATTGCTAATAAAAGTGTTATGATCAAATTTGAAGATAATCGGATATAGGTTGGCATGCAATCCAACAAATATCAACAAAAATATCGAAAACCTAAGGTATTTACAAATATAGACACTTTCAATTAATGATCCGACCATTAGATTTGTTTAAATTCGTAAGAAAAGTGTTTTGACCAGGTTCGAAAACCTAGGGTATTTACAAAGATAGGAAATTTGAATTAATGATCCGACCATTAGATTTGTTTAAATTGCTAATAATAGTGTTATGACCTAATTTGAAGAAAATCGGATATATTTTGGCATTCATTCCAACAAAAATACCGAAACCGAAGGCATTTACGAAGATAGGCACATTCAATTAATTATCCGACCATTAGATTTGTTTAAATTTCTGGGAAAAGTGTTATTACCAAATTTGAACATAATCGGAAATATTTTGGCATGCAATCCAACAAATATCAACAAAAATACTGAAAACCTTAGGCATTTACAAAGATAGGCACTTTCAAATAAAGATTTTACCGTTACATTTGTTTAAATTGATATTAAAAGTGTTATGACAAAATTTAAAGATAATCGGGTATACTTTAACACGTAGTCCTACAAAATATCTAAAAAAATACCGAAAATTTAAGGCATTTACAACGATAGGCACATTCAAATAATGATCGACCGTTTGATTTATTTAAATTGCTTAGAAAAGTGTTATTTCCAAATTTGAAGATAATCGGAAATATTTTGGCATGCAATACAACGAATATCAACAAAAATACCGAAAACCTTAGGCATTTACAAAGATATGAACTTTGAATTAATGATCCGACTGTTAGATTTATTTAAATTGCTAATAAAAGTGTTATTACCAAATTCGAAGAAAATCAGATATATTTTGGCATGCAATCCAACAAATATCGACAAAAATACTGAAAACCTAAGGCATTTTCAAAGATAGGCACTTTCAATAAATGATCCGATCGTTAGATTTGTTGAAATTTCTCAGAAATGTGTTATGACCAAATTTGAAGTTAATCGTATATATTTTGGTGTGCAATCAACAAATATCAACAAAAAGATTGAAAACCTAAGGAATTTACAAAGATAGGCAATTTCCATTAATGATTTGGCCGTTAGATTTGTTTAAATTAATATTAAAAGTGTTATGACAAAATTTAAAGATAATCGGGTATATCTTAACACGTAGTCCTATAAAATATCTAAAAAATACCGAAAATTTATGGCATTTACAAAGATAGGCACATTCAAATAAAGATCGACCGTTTGATTTGTTTAAATTGCTAAGAAAAGTGTTATGACAAAATTTGAAAATAATCGGATATATTTAGGCAAGCAATCCAACAGATATCAACAAAAATAACAAAAAAATCTAAGGCATTTACAAAGATAGGAACTTTCAATTAATGATCCGACCATTATATTTATTTAAAATGCTCGGAAAAGTAATATGACCCAATTTGAATATAATCGGATATATTTTGGCATGCAATCCAACAAATATCAACAAAAATACCAAAAACCTTAGGCATTTACAAAGATAGGAACTTTCAATTAATGATCCGACTCTTAGATATGTTTAAATTGCTATGAAAAGTGCTATGACCAAATTTGAAGATAATCGGATATATTTTGGCATGCAATGCAACAAATATCTACCAAAAAACTAAAAACCTAAGGCATTTACAAAGATAGGAACATTGAATTAATGATCCGACTGTTAGATTTGTTTTAATTGTTAAGAAAAGTGTTATGATAATGTTTGTATATAATCGGATATTTCTTTTGGCATGCAAGCCAACAAATGTCTACAAAAAGACCGAAAACCGAGGTCATAGACAAAAATAGGCACTTTCAATTAATGATCCGACCCTTAGAGTTATTTAAATTGTTATGAAAATTGTTATGACCATGTTCGAATATAATCGGATATTTATTTTGGCATGCAATCTAACAAATGTCAAAAAAAAGACCGAAAACCTAAGATATTTACAAAGATAGGAACTTTCAATTAATGATCCGACCGTTAGATTTGTTTAAATTGATAATAATAGTGTTATAACCATATTTGAAGATAATCGGATATATTTTGGAATGCAATCCAACAAATATCAACAAAAATATCGAAAACCTAAAACATTTACAAAGATAGGCATGTTCAATTGATGATCCGACCATTAGATTTGTTTAAATTGCTAATGAAAGTGTTATGACCAAATTTGAAGGTAATCGGATATATTTTGGTATGCAATCCAACAAATATCAACAAAAATTCCGAAAACCTAAGGTATTTTCAAAGATAGGAAATTTGAATTAATGATCTTATCATTAGATTTGTTTAAATTGCTAATAATAGTGTTATGACCTAATTTGAAGAAAATCGGCTATATTTTGGCATTCAATCCAACAAATGGCAATAAAAAGACCGAAAACCTGAGGCATTTACCAAGATTGGAACTTTGAATTAATGATCCGACTGTTAGATTTTTATAAATTGATAATAAAAGTGTTATGATCAAATTTAAGGATAATCTGACTTATTTTGACATGCAATCCAACAAAAATATCGAAAACCTAAGGCATTTACAAAAATAGGAACGTTCAACTAATGATCCGACCGTTAGATTTATTTAAATTGTTAAGAAAAATGTTATGACCAAATTTGAATATAATCGGATATATTTTGGCATGCAATCCAACAAATATCAACAAAAATATCGAAAACCATAGGCATTTACAAAGATAGGAACTTTCAATTAATGATCCAACTATTAGATTTGTTTAAATTGCTAGGAAAAGTGAAATGACCAAATTTGAGGATAATCGGATATATTTTGGCATGCAATGCAACAAATGTCAACAAAAAGTCCGAAAACATAAGGCATTTACAAAGATAGGCACTTTCAATTAATGATTTGACTGTTAGATTTGTTTAAATTGCTAAGAAAAGTGCAATGACCAAATTTGATGATAATCGGATATATTTTGGCTTGCAATGCAACAAATGTCTAAAAAAAGACCGAAAACCTAAGGCATTTACAAAGATATGAACTTTGAATTAATGATCCGAATGTTAGATTTTTTTAAATTGCTAATAAAAGTGTTATGACCAAATTTGAAAATAATCGGATATATTTTGGCATGCAATCCAACAAATATCATCAAAAATATCAAAAATCTATGGCATTTATAAATACAGGCACCTTAAATTAATTATCCGAACGTTATATTTGTTTAAATTGTTATGAAAAGTGTTATGACCAAATTTGAAAATAATCAGATATATTTTGGCATGCAATCCGACAAATATCAACAAAAAAATCTAAAACCTAAGGCATTTACAAGGATATGAACTTTCAATTAATTATCCAACCATTAGATTTGTTTGAATTGCTAAGAAAATTGCTATTACCAAATTTGAAGATAATCGGATATATTTTGGCATACAATCCAACAAATATCAACAAAAATATAGAAAATCTAAGGCATTTATAAATATAGGCACTTTAAATTAATGATCCGAACGTTATATTTGTTTAAATTGCTATGAAAAGTGTTATTACCAAATTTTAAGATAATCAGATATATTTTGGCATGAAATCCAACAAATATGAACAAAAAAACCGAAAAACTAAGGCATTTACATGGATTGGAACTTTCAAGTAATGATCCAACCATTAGATATGTTTGAATTGCCAAGAAAAGTGCTATTACCAAATTTGGCATGCAATCCACCAAATGCCTACAAAAAGACCGAAAACCTAAGGCATTTACAAAGACAGACATTTTCAATTAATGATCCGACCATTAGATTTATTTAAATTGTTATGAAAAGTGTTATGACCATGTTCGAATATAATTGGATATATTTTGGCATGCAATCCACCAAATGTCTACCAAAAGTCCGAAAACCTAAGGCATTTAAAAAGAATGGAACTTTGAATTAATGATCCGACTGTTAGATTTGTTTAAATTTCTAATAATAGTGTTATGACCAAATTTGAAGATAATCGGATATATTTTGTCATGAAATCCAACAAATATCAACAAAAATATCGAAAACCTAAGACATTTACAAATATAGGCTCTTTCAATTAATTATCCGACCATTAAATTTGTTTAAATTGCTAATAATAGTGTTATGACCTAATTTGAAGATAATCGGATATATTTTGGCATTCAATGCATCAAATATCAACAAAAATACCGAAAACCTAAGGTATTTACAAAGATAGGAACTTTCAATTAATGATCCGACCGTTAGATTTGTTTAAATTGCTAATAAAAGTGTTATGACCAAATTGAAAGATAATCGGATATATGTTGGCATGCAACGCAAAAATGTCAACAAAAAGACCGAAAACCTAAGACATTTTCAAAGATAGACACTTTCAATTAATGATCCGACCGTTAGATTTATTTGAATTGCTTTGAAAGGTATTATGACCATGTTCGAATCTAATCGGATATATTTTGGCATGCAATCCACCAAATGTCTACGAAAAGTCCGAAAACCTAAGGTATTTACAAAGATAGGAACTTTGAATTAATAATCCGACTGTTTGATTTGTTTAAATTGCTAATAATAGTGTTATGACCAAATTTGAAGATAATTGGATATATTTTGGCATGCAATCCAATAAATATCAACAAATATACTGAAAATCTATGCTATTTACAATGATAGGAACTTTGAATTAATGATCCGACCGTTAGATTTGTTTAAATTGCTAATAAAAGTGTTATGACCAAATATGAAGATATTCGGACATATTTTGGCCTGCAATCCAACAAATATCAACAAAAAAAATTGAAAACTTAAGGCATTTACAAAGATAGGAACTTTGAATTAATGATCCGAACGTTAGATTTCTTTAAATTGCTACGAAAAGTGTTATTACAAAATTTGAAGTTAATTAGAAATATTTTGGCCTGCAATACAATAAATATAAACAAAAAAATCGGAGACCTAAGGCATTTACAAAGATAGACACTTTCAATTAATGATTCGACCGTTAGATTTGTTTCAATTGCTATGAAAAGTGCAATGACCAAATTTGATAATAATCGGAAATATTTTGGCATGCAATCCAACAAATATCAACAAAAATTCTGAAAACCTAAGGTATTTACAAAGATAGGAACTTTGAATTAATGATCCGACCGTTAGATTTGTTTAAATTGCTAATAATAGTGTTATGACCTAATTTGAAAAAAATCAGATATATTTGGCTTTCAATCAAACAAATATCAATAAAAATACCGAAAATCAATGGTATTTACAATGATAGGAACTTTGAATTAATGATCCGACCGTTAGATTTGTTTAAATTGTTAATAAAAGTGTTATGACCAATTTTAGAGATAATCGGATATATTTTGGCATGCAACGCAACAAATGTCAACAAAAAGACCGAAAACTTAAGGCATTTACAAAGATAGGAACTTTGAATTAATGATCCGACTGTTAGATTGGTTTAAATAGCTAATAAAAGTGTTTTGATCAAATTTGAAGATAATCGGATTTAGGTTGGCATTCAATCCAACAAACATCAACAAAAATATCGAAAACCTAAGGCATTTACAAATATCGGCAATTTCAATTAATGATCCGACCATTAGATTTGTTTAAATTGGTAAAAAAAGTGTTATGACCAAGTTCGAATATAATCGGATATAATTTGGCATGCAATCCACGAAATGTCTACAAAAAGACCGAAAACCTAAGGCATTTACAAAGATAGTCACTTTCAATTAATGATCCGACCATTATATTTGTTTTAATTGCTAAGAGAAGTGTTATGACCATGTTTGAATATAATCGGATATATTTTGGCTTGCAATCCAACAAATGTTAACAAAAAGACCGAAATCCAAAGGCATTTACAAGGATAGGAACTTTGAATTAATGATCTGACCGCTAGATTTGTTTAAGTTGCTAGGGAACGTGTTATGACTAGGTTTTAATATAATCGGATATATTTTGGTACGCAATCCACCAAATGTCATCAAAAAGTCCAAAAACCTAAGGCATTTACCATAATAGGCGCTATCAATTAGTGATCCGACCGTTAGATTTGTTTAATTTGCTAGGAAAAATATTATGACCAAGTTTGCAGATAATCGGATATATTTTGCCATGCAATCCAACAAATATCAACAAAAATACCGAAACCTAAGGCATTTGCAAAGATAGGCACTATCAATTAATGATCCGACCATTATATTTGTTTAAATTTCCAATAAAAGTGTTATGACCAAATTTGAAGATAATCGGAAATATTTTGGGCATACAATCCAACAAATATCTACAAAAATAACGATAAACCTAAGGTATTTACAAAGATATGCACTTTCAATTAATGATCTGACCGTTAGAGTTGTTTATGTTGCTAGGAAAAGTGTTATGACCAAATTTGAAGTTAATCGGATATATTCTGGCATGCAATCCAACAAATATCAACAAAAATACCGAAAACCAAAGGCATTTACAAATAGGCACTTTCAATTAATGATCCGACCATTAGATTTGTTTAAATTATTAAGAAAAGTGTTATGACCAAGTTTGAATATAATCGGATATGTTTTGTCATGCAATCCACCAAATGTCTACAAAAAGACCGAAAACCTAAGGCATTGATAAAGATAGGCACTTTCAACTATTGATCCGACCATTATATTTATTTAAATTGCTATGAAAAGTGTTATGATCATGTTTGAATATAATCGGATATATTTTGACATGAAAACCACCAAATGACTACAAAAAGACTGAAAACTAAGGTATTTACAAAGATAGGAACATTGAATTAATGATCCGATCGTTAGATTTATTTAAATTGCTAAGAAAAGTGTTATTACCATATTTGAAGATAATCGGATATATTTTGGCATGCAGTGGAACAAATGTCAACAAAAATACCGAAAATCTATGGTATTTACAAAGATATGAACTTTGAATTAATGATCCAACTGTTCGATTTATTTAAATTGTTAAGAAAAGCGTTCTTGCCAAATTTGAAGATAATCAGATATATTTTGCCTTGCAATCCAACAAATATCAACAAAAATATCGAAAATCTAAGGCATTTACAAAGATAGGCACTTTGAATTAATGATCCGACTATTAGATTTGTTTAAATTGCTAGGAAAAGTGCTATGACCATGTTTGAATATAATCGGATATATTTTAGCCTGCAATCCACCAAATGTCAACAAAAAGACCGAAAACCTATGGTATTTACAAAGATAGGAACTTTGAATTAATGATCTGACCGTTATATTTGTTTAAATAGCTAATAATAGTGTTATGACCACAGTTGAAGATAATCGGATATATTTTGGCATGCAATCCAATAAATATCAACAAAAATATCGAAAACCTAAGGCATTTACAAAGATATGCACGTTCAATTAATGATCCGACCATTTGATTTGTTTAAATTGCTAATAAAAGTGTTTTGAGCAAATTTGAAGATAATCAGATATATTTTGATATTCAATCAAACAAATATCAACAAAAATAAGGAAAACCTAAGGTATTTTAAAAGATAGAAACTTTGAATTAGTGATCTAACCGTTAGATTTATTTAAATTGCTAATAACAGTGTTATGATCAAATTTGAAGATAATCGGATATATTTTGGCGTGTAATCAACAAATATCAACAAAAAGACTGAAAACCTAAGGCATTTACAAATATAGGCCCTTTCAATTAATGATTCGACCATTAGATTTTTTTAAATTGTTAAGAAAAGTGTTATGACAAAATTTAAAGATAATCGGGTATACTTTAACACGTAGTCCTACAAAATATCTAAAAAAATACCGAAAATTTAAGGCATTTACAAAGATAGGCACATTCAAATAATGATCGACCGTTTGATTTATTTAAATTGCTTAGAAAAGTGTTATTTCCAAATTTGAAGATAATCGGAAATATTTTGGCATGCAATACAACGAATATCAACAAAAATACCGAAAACCTTAGGCATTTACAAATATATGAACTTTGAATTAATGATCCGACTGTTAGATTTATTTAAATTGCTAATAAAAGTGTTATTATCAAATTCGAAGAAAATCAGATATATTTTGGCATGCAATCCTACAAATATCGACAAAAATAGGAACTTTGAATTAATGATCCGACCGTTATATTTGTTTAAATTGCTAATAAAAGTGTTATGACAAATTTTAAAGATAATTGGATATATTTTGGCATGCAATGCAACAAATGTCAACAAAAAGACCGAAAACCTAAGGTATTTACAAAGATAGGAACTTTGAATTAATGATCCGACTGTTAGATTGGTTTAAATTGCTAATAAAAGTGTTATGATCAAATTTGAAGATAATCGGATATAGGTTGGCATGCAATCCAACAAATATCAACAAAAATATCGAAAACCTAAGGTATTTACAAATATAGGCACTTTCAATTAATGATCCGACCATTAGATTTGTTTAAATTGGTAAGAAAAGTGTTTTGACCAAGTTCGAATATAATCGGATATATTTTGGAATGCAATCCACCAAATGTCCACAAAAAGACCGAAAACCTAAGGCATTTACAAAGATAGGCACTTTCAATTAATGATCCGACCATTGTATTTGTATTAATTGCTAAGAGAAGTGTTATGACCATGTTTGAATATAATCGGATATATTTTGGCATGCAATCCAACAAATTTTAATAAAAACACCGAAAACCTAAGGCATTTACAAAGATAGGAACTTTGAATTAATGATCTGACCGCTAGATTTGTTTAAGTTGCTAGGGAACGTGTTATGACTAGGTTTTAATATAATCGGATATATTTTGGTATGCAATGCACCAAATGTCTACAAAAAGTCCGAAAACCTAAGGCAATTACCATGATAGGCACTTTCAATTAGTGATCCGACCATTGTATTTGTATTAATTGCTAAGAGAAGTGTTATGACCATGTTTGAATATAATCGGATATATTTTGGCATGCAATCCAACAAATTTTAATAAAAACACCGAAAACCTAAGGCATTTACAAAGATAGGAACTTTGAATTAATGATCTCGACCGCTAGATTTGTTTAAGTTGCTAGGGAACGTGTTATGACTAGGTTTTAATATAATCGGATATATTTTGGTATGCAATGCACCAAATGTCTACAAAAAGTCCGAAAACCTAAGGCAATTACCATGATAGGCACTTTCAATTAGTGATCCGACCATTAGATTTGTTTAAATTGCTAGGAAAAATGTTATGACCAAGTTTGCAGATAATCGGATATATTTTGGCTTCAATCCAACTAATATCAACAAAAATACCGAAAACCTAAGGCATTTGCAAAGATAGGCACTTTCAATTAATGATCCGACCATTAGATTTATTTAAATTGCCAAAAAAAGTGTTATGACCAAATTTGAAGATAATCAAAAATATTTTGGGCATACAATCCAACAAATATCTACAAAAATACCGAAAACCTAAGGTATTTACATAGATATACACTTTCAATTAATGATCTGACCGTTAGATTTGTTTAAATTGTTAGGAAAAGTGTTATGACCAAATTTGAAGATAATCGGAAATATTTTGGCATGCAATCCAACAAATATCAACAAAAATACCGAAAACCTAAGGCATTTGCAAAGATAGGCACTTTCAATTAATGATCCGACCATTAAATTTGTTTAAATTGCCAAGAAAAGTGTTATGGCCAAATTTGAAGATAATCGAAAATATTTTGGGCATACAATCAAACAAATATCTACAAAAATACCGAAAACCTAAGGTATTTACATAGATATACACTTTCAATTAATGATCTGACCGTTAGATTTGTTTAAATTGCTAGGAAAAGTGTTATGACCAAATTTGAAGATAATCGGAAATATTTTGGCATGCAATCCAACAAATATCAACAAAAATCCCGAAAACCAAAGGCATTAACAAATATAGGAACTTTCAATTAACGATCCGGCCATTAGATTTGCTTAGATTATTAAGAAAAGTGTTATGACCACGTTTGAATATAATCGGGTATATTTTGGCACGCAATCTACCAAATGTCCACAAAAAGGCCGAAAACCTAAGGCATTTGCAAAGATAAGCACTTTCAATTATTGATCCGACCATTAGATTTATTTAAATTGCTATGAAAAGTGTTATGATCATGTTTGAATATAATCGGATATATTTTGACATGCAATCCACCAAATGTCTACAAAAAGACCGAAAACCTAAGGTATTTACAAATATAGGAACATTGAATTAATGATCCGATCGTTAGATTTATTTAAATTGCTAAGAAAAGTGTTACGACCATATTTGAAGATAATCGGATATATTTTGGCATGCAGTGGAACAAATGTCTAAAAAAAGACCGAAAACCTAAGGCATTTACAAAGATATAAACTTTGAATTAAAGATCCAACAGTTAGATTTATTTAAATTGTTAAGAAAAGCGTTCTTACCAAATTTGAAGATAATCAGATATATTTTGGCATGCAATCCAACAAATATCAACAAAAATATCGAAAACCTAAGGCATTTACAAAGATAGACACTTTGAATTAATGATCCGACTGTTATATTTGTTTAAATTGCCAATAAAAGTGTTATGACCAAATTTGAAGATAATCGGATATATTTTGGCATGCAATCCAACAAATATCATAAAAAATATCGAAAATCTAAGGAATTTATAAATATAGGCACTTTAAATTAATGATTCGAACGTTATATTTGTTGAAATTGCTATGAAAAGTGTTATGACCAAATTTGAAAATAATCAGATATATTTTTGGCATGCAATCCGACAAATATCAACAAAAAAATCTAAAACTTAGGGCATTTACAAGGACAGAAACTTTCAATTAATTATCCAACCATTAGATTTGTTTGAATTGCTAAGAAAAGTGCTATTACCAAATTTGACGATAATCGGATATATTTTGGCATACAATCCAACAAATATCAACAAAAATATCGAAAATCAAAGGCATTTATAAATATAGGCATTTTAAATTAATGATCCGAACGTTATATTTGTTTAAATTGCTATGAAAAGTGTTATGACCAAATTTGAAGATAATCAGATATATTTTGGCATGTAATCCAACAAATATCAACAAAAAAACCGAAAACCTAAGGCATTTACAGGGATAGGAACTTTAAATTAATGATCCAACCATTAGATTTTTTTGAATTTCTAAGAAAAGTGTAATTACCAAATTTGAATATAATCGGATATATTTTGGCATGCAATCCACCAAATGTCTACAAAAAGACCGAAAACCTAAGTCATTTACAAAGATAGGAACCTTCAATTAATGATCCAACCATTATATTTATTTAAAATGCTATGAAAAGTGTTATGACCATGTTCGAATATAATCGGATATATTTTGGCATGCAATCCACCATATGTCTACCAAAAGTCCGAAAACCTAAGGTATTTACAAAGATAGGAACATTGAATTAATGATCCGACTGTTAGATTTGTTTAAATTGCTAATAATAGTGTTATGACCAAATTTGAAGATAATCGGATATATTTTGGCATGCAATCCAACAAATATCAACAAAAATATCGCAAACCTAAGGCATTTACAAAGATAGGAACTTTGAATTAATGATCCGACCGTTAGATTTGTTTAAATTGCTAATAATAGTGTTATGACCTAGTTTGAAGAAAATCGGATATATTTTGGCATTCAATCCAACAAATATCAACAAAAATACCGAAAATCTGTGGTATTTACAATGGTAGGAACGTTGAATTAATGATCCGACCGTTAGATTTGTTTAAATTGCTAATAAAAGTGTTATGACCAATTTTAAAGATAATCGGATATATTTTGGCATGCAATGCAACAAATGTCAACAAAAAGACCGAAAACCTAAGGCATTTACAAAGCTAGGAACTTTGAATTAGTAATCCGACTGTTAGATTTGTTTAAATTGCTAATAAAATTATTATGATCAAATTTGAAGATAATCGGATATATTTTGGCATGCAATACAACAAATATCAACAAAAATACCGAAGCCTAAGGCATTTACAAATATAGGCACGTTCAATTAATGATCCGACCATTGAATTTGTTTAAATTGTTAAGAAAAGTGTTATGACCATGTTTGAATATAATCGGATATATTTTGGCATGCAAGCCACCAAATGTCTACAAAAAGACCGAAAACCAAAGTCATAGACAAGAATAGGCACTTTCAATTAATGATCCGATCCTTAGAGTTATTTAAATTGTTATGACCATGTTCGAATATAATCGGATATATATTTTGGCTTGCAATGCAACAAATGTCAACAAAAAGACCGAAAACCTAAGGCATTTACAAAGCTAGGAACTTTGAATTAGTAATCCGACTGTTAGATTTGTTTAAATTGCAAATAAAATTACTATGATCAAATTCGAAGATAATCGGATATATTTTGGCATGCAATACAACAAATATCAACAAAAATACCGAAACCAAAGGCATTTACAAATATAGGCTCGTTCAATTAATGATCCGACCATTGAATTTGTTTAAATTGTTAAGAAAAGTGTTATTACCATGTTTGAATATAATCGGATATATTTTGGCATGCAATCCACCAAATGTCTACAAAAAGACCGAAAACCTAAGGTATTTACAAAGATAGGCACTTTCAATTAATGATCCGACCATTAGATTTGTTTAAATTGCTAGGAAAAGTGCTATGACCATGTTTGAATATAAGCAGATATATTTTAGCCTGCAATCAACCAAATGTCAACAAAAAGACCGAAAACCTATGGTATTTACAAAGATAGGAACTTTGAATTAATGATCTGACCGTTAGATTTGTTTAAATTGCTAAGAATAGTGTTATGACCATAGTTGAAGATAATCGGATATATTTTGGCATGCAATCCAACAAATATCAACAAAAATATCGAAAACCTAAGGCATTTACAAAGATAGGCACGTTCAATTAATGATCCGACCATTAGATTTGTTTAAATTGCTAATAAAAGTGTTTTGAGCAAATTTGAAGATAATCAGATATCATTTGGTATTCAATCCAACAAATATCAACAAAAATACCGAAAACCTAAGGAATTTTAAAAGATAGGAACTTTGAATTAATGATCTAACCGTTAGATTTATTTAAATTGCTAATAATAGTGTTATGATCAAATTTGAAGATAATCGGATATATTTTGGCGTGTAATCAACAAATATCCACAAAAAGACTGAAAACCTAAGGCATTTACAAATATAGGCCCTTTCAATTAATGATTCGACCATTAGATTTGTTTAAATGGTTAAGAAAAGTGTTATGACAAAATTTAAAGATAATCGGGTATACTTTAACACGTAGTCCTACAAAATATTTAAAAAAATACCGAAAATTTAAGGCATTTACAAAGATAGGCACATTCAAATAATGATCGACCGTTTGATTTATTTAAATTGCTTAGAAAAGTGTTATTTCCAAATTTGAAGATAAATCGAAAATATTTTAGCATGCAATACAACGAATATCAACAAAAATACCGAAAACCTTAGGCATTTACAAAGATATGAACTTTGAATTAATGATCCGACTGTTAGATTTATTTAAATTGCTAATAAAAGTGTTATTACCAAATTGGAAGAAAATCAGATATATTTTGGCATGCAATCCAACAAAGATCGATAAAAATACTGAAAACCTAAAGCATTTACAAAGATAGGCACTTTCAATAAATGATCCGATCGTTAGATTTGTTGAAATTTCTCAGAAATGTGTTATGACCAAATTTGAAGTTAATCGTATATATTTTGGCGTGCAATCAACAAATATCAACAAAAAGATTGAAAACCTAAGGAATTTACAAAGATAGGCAATTTCCATTAATGATTTGGCCGTTAGATTTGTTTAAATTAATATTAAAAGTGTGATGACAAAATTTAAAGATAATCGGGTATATCTTAACACGTAGTCCTATAAAATATCTAAAAAATACCGAAAATTTAAGGCATTTACAAAGATATGCACATTCAAATAAAGATCGACCGTTTGATTTGTTTAAATTGCTAAGAAAAGTGTTATGACAAAATTTGAAAATAATCGAATATATTTAGGCAAGCAATCCAACAGATATCAACAAAAATAACGAAAAATCTAAGACATTTACAAATATAGGAACTTTCAATTAATGATCCGACCATTATATTTGTTTAAATTGCTCGGAAAAGTAATATAACCAAATTTGAATATAATCGGATATATTTTGGCATGCAATCCAACAAATATCAACAAAAATACAGAAAACCTAAAGCATTTACAAAGATAGGAACTTTCAATTAATGATCCGACCGTTAGATTTGTTTAAATTGCTAAGAAATGTGTGATGACCAAATTTGAAGATAATCGGATATATTGTGGCATGCAATGCAACAAATGTCAACAAAAAGACCGAAAACCTAAGGCATTTATAAAGATAGAACCTTTGAATTAATGATCCGAGTGTTAGATTTGTTTAAATTACTAATAAAAGTGTTAGTATCAAATTTGTAAATAATCGGATATAGTTTGGCATGCAATACAACAAATATAAACAAAAATACCGAAAACCTAAGGCATTTACAAATATAGGCACTTTCAATTAATGATCCGACCATTAGATTTGTTTAAATTGTTAAGAAAAGTGTCATGACCAAGTTTGAATATAATCGGATATATTTTGGCAAGCAATCCACCAGATATCTACAAAAAGACCGAAAACCTATGGCATTTACAAAGACAGGCACTTTCAATTGATGATCCGACCATTAGATTTATTTAAATTGTTATGAAAAGTGTTATGACCATGTTTGAATCTAATCGGATATATTTTGGCATGCAATCCACCAAATGTCTACGAAAAGTCCGAAAACCATTGCTATCAACAAAGATAGGAACTTTGAATTAGTAATCCGACTGTTAGATTTGTTTGAATTGCTGATAATAGTGTTATGACCAAATTTGAAGATAATCGGATATATTTTGGCATGCAATCCAAAAAATATCAACAAATATACTGAAAATCTATGGTATTTACAATGATAGTACTTTGAATTAATGATCCGACCGTCAGATTTGTTTAAATTGCTAATAAAAGTGTTATGACCAAATTTAAAAATATTCAGATACATTTTGGCATGCAATCCATTAAATATCAACAAAAAGAATCGAAAACCTATGGCATTTACAAAGATAGGAACTTTGAATTAATGATCCGAACGTTAGATTTCTTTAAATTGCTATGAAAAGTGTTGTTACAAAATTTGAAGTTAATTAAAAATATTTTGGCCTGCAATACAACAAATATCAACAAAAAAATCAAAGACCTAAGGCATTTACAAAGATAGACACTTTCAATTAATGATTCGATCGTTAGATTTGTTTCAATTGCTATGAAAAGTGCAATGACCAAATTTGATAATAATCTGATATATTTTGGTATGCAATCCAACGAATATCAACAAAAAGATCGAAAACCTAAGGTATTTACAAAGATAGGAACTTTGAATTAATGATCCGACCGTTAGATTTGTTTAAATTGTTAATAATAGTGTTATGACCTAATTTGAAGAAAATCCGATATATTTTGGCTTTCAATCCAATAAATATCAACAAAAATACCGAAAATCTATGGTATTTACAATGATAGGAACTTTGAATTAATGATCCGACCGTTAGATTTGTTTAAATTGCTAATAAAAGTGTTATGACCAATTTTAAAGATAATCGGATATATTTTGGCATGCAATGCAACAAATGTCAACAAAAAGATCGAAAACCTAAGGCATTTACAAAGGTAGGCACTTTCAATTAATGATCCTCCCATTATATTTGTTTTAATTGCTAAGAGAAGTGTTATGACCATGTTTGAATATAATCGGATATATTTTGGCATTGCAATCCAACAAATGTTAACAAAAAGGCCGAAAACTTAAGGCAATTATAAAGATAGGAACTTTGAATTGATGATATGACCGCTAGATTTGTTTAAGTTGTTAGGGAACGGGTTATGACTAGGTTTTAATATAATCGGATATATTTTGGTATGCAATCCACCAAATGTCTACAAAAAGTCCGAAAACCTAAGGCATTTACCACGATAGGCACTTTCAATTAGTGATCCAACCGTTAGATTTGTTTAATTTGCTAGGAAAAATGTTATGACCAAGTTTTCAGATAATCGGATATATTTTGGCATGCAATCCAACAAATATCAACAAAAATATCGAAAACCTAAGGCATTTACAAAGATAGGCACGTTCAATTAATGATCCGACCATTAGATTTGTTTAAATTGCTATCAAAAGTGCTATGACCAAATTTGAAGATAATCGGATATATTTTGGCATGCAATGCAAAAAATATCAACAAAAAAACCAAAAACCTAAGGTATTTTCAAAGATAGGAACTTTGAATTAATGATCCAACCGTTAGATTTATTTAAATTGCTAATAATAGTGTTATGATCAAATTTGAAGATAATCGGATATATTTTGGCGTGTAATCAACAAATATTAACAAAAAGACTGAAAACCTAAGGTATTTACAAATATAGGCTCTTTCAATTAATGATTCGAGCATTAGATTTGTTTAAATTGTTAAGAAAAGTGTTATGACAAAATTCAAAGATAATCGGGTATACTTTAACACGTAGTCCTACAAAATATCTAAAAAAATATCGAAAATTTAAGGCATTTACAAAGATAGGCACATTCAAATAATGATCGACCGTTTGATTTATTTAAATTGCTAAAAAAAATGTTATTTCCAAATTTGAAGATAATCGAAAGTATTTTGGCATACAATCCAACGATTATCAACAAAAATACCGAAAACCTAAGGCATTTACAAAGATATGAACTTTGAATTAATGATCCGACTGTTAGACTTATTTAAATTGCTAATAAAAGTTTAATTACCAAATTTGAAGATAATCATATATACTTGGGCATGCAATCCAACAAATATCGACAAAAATACTGAAAACCTAAGGCATTTACAAAGATAGGCACTTTCAAAAAATGATCCGATCGTTAGATTTGTTGAAATTTCTCAGAAATGTGTTATGACCAAATTTGAAGATAATCGTATATATTTTGGCGTGCAATCAATAAATATCAACAAAAAGATTGAAAACCTAAGGCATTTACAAATATAGGCAATTTCAATTAATGATTTGACCGTTAGATTTCTTTAAATTAATATTAAAAGTGTTATGACAAAATTTAAAGATAATAGGGTATATCTTAACACGTAGACCTATAAAATATCTAAAAAATACCAAAAATTTAAGGCATTTACAAAGATAGGCACATTCAAATAAAGATCGACCGCTTGATTTGTTTAAATTGCTAAGAAAAGTGTTATGACAAAATTTGAAGATAATCGGATATATTTTGGCATGCAATCCAACAAATATCAACAAAAATAACGAAAAATCTAAGGCATTTACAAAGATAAGAACTTTCAATTAATGATCCGACCATTATATTTGTTTAAATTGCTCGGAAAAGTAATATGACCAAATTGGAATATAATCGGATATATTTTGGCATGCAATCCAACAAATATCAACAAAAATACCGAAAACCTTAGGCATTTACAAAGATAGGAACTTTCAATTAATGATCCGACCCTTAGACATGTTTAAATTGCTATGAAAAGTGCTATGACCAAATTTGAAGATAATCGGATATATTGTGGGATGCAATGCAACAAATATCTACCAAAAAACTAAAAACCTAAGGCATTTACAACAGATAGGAACATTGAATTAATGATCCGACTGTTAGATTTGTTTTAATTGTTAAGAAAAGTGTTATGACAATGTTTGTATATAATCGGATATTTTTTTTGGCATGCAAGCCACCAAATGTCTACAAAAAGACCGAAAACCAAAGTCATAGACAAAAATAGGCACTTTCAATTAATGATCCGACCCTTAGAGTTATTTAAATTGTTATGAAAATTGTTATGACCATGTTCGAATATAATCGGATATATATTTTGGCATGCAATCCAACAAATGTCAACAAAAAGACCGAAAACCTAAGGCATTTACAAAGCTAGGAACTTTGAATTAGTAATCCGACTGTTAGATTTGTTTAAATTGCTAATAAAATTATTATGATCAAATTTGAAGATAATCGGATATATTTTGGCATACAATACAACAAATATCAACAAAAATACCGAAACCTAAGGCATTTACAAATATAGGCACGTTCAACTAATGATCCGACCATTGAATTTGTTTAAATTGTTAAGAATAGTGTTATGACCATGTTTGAATATAATTGGATATATTTTGGCATACAATCCACCAAATGTCTACAAAAAGACCGAAAACCTAAGGTATTTACAAAGATAGGCACTTTCAATTAATGATCCGACTATTAGATTTGTTTAAATTGCTAGGAAAAGTGCTATGACCATGTTTGAATATAATCGGATATATTTTAGCCTGCAATCCACCAAATGTCAACAAAAAGACCGAAAACCTATGGTATTTACAAAGATAGGAACTTTGAATTAATGATCTGACCGTTAGATTTGTTTAAATTGCTAATAATAGTGTTATGACCATAGTTGAAGATAATCGGATATATTTTGGCATGCAATCCAACAAATGTCAACAAAAATATCGAAAACCTAAGGCATTTACAAAGATAGGCACGTTCAATTAATGATCCGACCATTAGATTTGTTTAAATTGCTAATAAAAGTGTTTTGAGCAAATTTGAAGATAATCAGATATATTTTGATATTCAATCCAACAAATATCAATAAAAATACCGAAAACCTAAGGTATTTTAAAAGATAGGAACTTTGAATTAATGATCTAACCGTTAGATTTATTTAAATTGCTAATAATAGTGTTTTGATCAAATTTGAAGATAATCGGATATATTTTGGCGTGTAATCAACAAATATCAACAAAAAGACTGAAAACCTAAGGCATTTACAAATATAGGCCCTTTCAATTAATGATTCGACCATTAGATTTGTTTAAATTGTTAAGAAAAGTGTTATGACAAAATTTAAAGATAATCGGGTATACTTTAACACGTATTTCTATAAAATATCTAAAATAATACCGAGAATTTAAGGCATTTACAAAGATAGGCACATTCAAATAATGATCGACCGTTTGACTTATGTAAATTGTTTAGAAAAGTGTTATTTCCAAATTTGAAGATAATCGGAAATATTTTGGCATGCAATACAACGAATATCAACAAAAATACCGAAAACCTTAGGCATTTACAAAGATATGAACTTTGAATTAATGATCCGACTGTTAGATTTATTTAAATTGCTAATAAAAGTGTTATTACCAAATTCGAATAAAATCAGATATATTTTGGCATGCAATCCAACAAATATCGACAAAAATACTGAAAACCTAAGGCATTTACAAAGATAGGCACTTTCAATAAATGACTCGATCGTTAGATTTGTTGAAATTTCTCAGAAATGTGTTATGACCAAATTTGAAGTTAATCGTATATATTTTGGCGTGCAATCAACAAATATCAACAAAAAGATTGAAAACCTAAGGAATTTACAAAGATAGGCAATTTCCATTAATGATTTGGCCGTTAGATTTGTTTAAATTAATATTAAAAGTGTTATGACAAAATTTAAAGATAATCGGGTATATCTTAACACGTAGTCCTATAAAATATCTAAAAAATACCGAAAATTTATAGCATTTACAAAGATAGGCACATTCAAATAAAGATCGACCGTTTGATTTGTTTAAATTGCTAAGAAAAGTGTTATGACAAAATTTGAAAATAATCGGATATATTTAGGCAAGCAATCCAACAGATATCAACAAAAATAACAAAAAAATCTAAGGCATTTACAAAGATAGGAACTTTCAATTAATGATCCGACCATTATATTTGTTTAAAATGCTCGGAAAAGTAATATGACCCAATTTGAATATAATCGGATATATTTTGGCATGCAATCCAACAAATATCAACAAAAATACCAAAAACCTTAGGCATTTACAAAGATAGGAACTTTCAATTAATGATCCGACTCTTAGATATGTTTAAATTGCTATGAAAAGTGCTATGACCAAATTTGAAGATAATCGGATATATTTTGGCATGCAATGCAACAAATATCTACCAAAAAACTAAAACCTAAGGCATTTACAAAGATAGGAACATTGAATTAATGATCCGACTGTTAGATTTGTTTTAATTGTTAAGAAAAGTGTTATGATAATGTTTGTATATAATCGGATATTTCTTTTGGCATGCAAGCCAACAAATGTCTACAAAAAGACCGAAAACCGAAGTCATAGACAAAAATAGGCACTTTCAATTAATGATCCGACCCTTAGAGTTATTTAAATTGTTATGAAAATTGTTATGACCATGTTCGAATATAATCGGATATTTATTTTGGCATGCAATCTAACAAATGTCAAAAAAAAGACCGAAAACCTAAGATATTTACAAAGATAGGAACTTTCAATTAATGATCCGACCGTTAGATTTGTTTAAATTGATAATAATAGTGTTATAACCATATTTGAAGATAATCGGATATATTTTGGAATGCAATCCAACAAATATCAACAAAAATATCGAAAACCTAAAACATTTACAAAGATAGGCATGTTCAATTGATGATCCGACCATTAGATTTCTTTAAATTGCTAATGAAAGTGTTATGACCAAATTTGAAGGTAATCGGATATATTTTGGTATGCAATCCAACAAATATCAACAAAAATTCCGAAAACCTAAGGTATTTTCAAAGATAGGAAATTTGAATTAATGATCTTATCATTAGATTTGTTTAAATTGCTAATAATAGTGTTATGACCTAATTTGAAGAAAATCGGATATATTTTAGCATTCAATCCAACAAATATCAACAAAAATACAGAAAACCTAAAGCATTTACAAAGATAGGAACTTTCAATTAAAGATTTGTTTAAATTGCTAAGAAAAGTGTTATAACCAAATTTGAAGATAATCGGATATATTGTGGCATTCAATGCAACAAATGTCAACAAAAAGACCGAAAACCTAAGGCATTTATAAAGATAGATACTTTGAATTAATGATCCGAGTGTTAGATTTGTTTAAATTGCTAATAAAAGTGTTATGATCAAATTTGTAGATAATTGGATATAGTTTGGCATGCAATCCAACAAATATAAACAAAAATACCGAAAACCTAAGGCATTTACAAATATAGGCACTTTCAATTAATGATCCGACCATTAGATTTGTTTAAATTATTAAGAAAAGTGTTATGACCAAGTTTGAATATAATCGGATATATTTTGGCATGCAATACACCAAATATCTACAAAAAGACCGAAAACGTAAGGCATTTATAAAGACATGCACTTTCAATTATTGATCCGACCATTAGATTTATTTAAATTATTATGAAAAGCGTTATGACAATGTTCGAATATAATCGGATATATTTTGGCATACAATCCACCAAATGTCTACCAAAAGACCGAAAACCTATGGTATTTACAAAGATAGGAACTTTGAATTAATGATCCGACCGTTAGATTTGTTTACATTGATAATAATAGTGTTATGACCATATTTGAAGATAATCGGATATATTTTGGCATGCAATCCACAAATATCAACAAAAATATCGAAAACCTAAGGCATTTACACAGATAGGCACGTTCAATTAATGATCCGACCATTAGATTTGTTTAAATTGTTAATAAAAGTGTTTTGACCAAATTTGAAGATAATCGGATATATTGTAGTATGCAATCCAACAAATATCAATAAAAATACCAAAAAGCTAGGGTATTTAAAAAGATAGGAACTTTGAATAAATGATCTGACCGTTAGATTTGTTTAAATTGCTAATAATAGTGTTATGACCTAATTTGAAGAAAATAGGATATATTTTGGCATTCAATCCAACAAATGTCAATAAAAAGACCGAAAACCTGAGGCATTTACAAAGATTGGAACTTTAAATTAATGATCCGACTATTAGATTTGTATAAATTGCTAATAAAAGTGTTATGATCAAATTTGAAGATAATCGGATATATTTTGGCCTGCAATCCAATAAATATCAACAAAAATACCGAAAACCTAATGCATTTACAAAAATAGGAACTTTCAATTAATGATCCGACCATTAGATTTGTTTAAATTGTTAAGAAAAATGTTCTGACCAAATTTGAATATAATCGGATATATCTTGGCATACAATCCAACAAATATCAACAAAAAAACCGAAAACCATAGGCATTTACAAAGATAGGAACTTTCAATTAATGATCCGACCCTTAGATTTTTTTAAATTGCTATTAAAAGTGCTATGACCAAATTTGAAGATAATCGGATATATTTTGGCATGCAATGCAACAAATATCAACAAAAAAAACCAAAAACTTAAGGCATTTACAAAGATAGGAACATTGAATTAACGATCTGACTGTTAGATTTGATTTAGCTGTTAAGAAAAGTGTTATGACCATGTTTTTATATAATCGGATATTTTTTTTGGCATGCAAGCCACCAAATGTCTACAAAAAGACCGAAAACCAAAGTCATAGACAATGATAGGCACTTTCAATTAATGATCCGACCCTTAGAGTTATTTAAATTGCTATGAAAATTGTTAGGACCATGTTCGAATATAATCGGATATATATTTTGGCATGCAATCCAACAAATGTCAACAAAAAGACCGAAAACCTAAGGCATTTACAAAGCTAGGAACTTTGAATTAGTAATCCGACTGTTAGATTTGTTTAAATTGCTAATAAAATTATTATGATAAAATTTGAAGATAATCGGATATATTTTGGCATGCAATACAACAAATATCAATAAAAAAACCGAAACCTAAGGCTTTTACAAATATAGGCACGTTCAACTAATGATCCGACCATTGAATTTGTTTAAATTGTTAAGAAAAGTGTTATGACCA
Organism: Voacanga thouarsii; assembly: GCA_026120185.1. NCBI lineage: Eukaryota > Viridiplantae > Streptophyta > Magnoliopsida > Gentianales > Apocynaceae > Voacanga > Voacanga thouarsii. The sequence goes on from JANUWF010003397.1 coordinate 178,012, forward strand.
TGTTTGAATATAATCGGATATATTTTGGCATGCAATCCACCAAATGTCTACAAAAAGACCGTAAACCTAAGGTATTTACAAATGTAGGCACTTTCAATTAATGATCCGACTATTAGATTTGTTTAAATTGCTAGGAAAAGTGCTATGACAATGTTTGAATATAATCGGATATATTTTAGCCTGCAATCCACCAAATGTTAACAAAAAGACCGAAAACCTATGGTATTTACAAAGATAGGAACTTTGAATTAATGATCTGACTGTTAGATTTGTTTAAATTGCTAATAATAGTGTTATGACCATAGTTGAAGATAATCGGATATATTTTGGCACGCAATCCAACAAATATCAACAAAAATATCGAAAACCTAAGGCATTTACAAAGATAAGCACGTTCAATTAATGATCCGACCATTAGATTTGTTTAAATTGCTAATAAAAGTGTTTTGAGCAAATTTGAAGATAATCGGATATATTTTGGTATTCAATCCAACAAATAGCAACAAAAATATCGAAAACCTAAGGCATTTATAAAGATAGGCACGTTCAATTAATGATCCGACCATTAGATTTGTTTAAATTGCTTGGAAAAGTGCTATAACCAAATTTGAAGATATTCGGATATATTTTGGCATATAATGCAACAAATGTCAACAAAAAGGCCGAAAATCTAAGGCATTTACAAAGATAGGCACTTTCAATTAATGATTTGACAGTTAGTTTTGTTTAAATTGCTAAGAAAAGGGCAATGACCAAATTTGATGATAATCGGATATATTTTGGCTTGCAATGCAACAAATGACTAAAAAAAGACCGAAAACTAAGGCATTTACAAAGATATGAACTTTGAATTAATGATTCGACTGTTAGATTTATTTAAATTGCTAATAAAAGTGTTATGACTAAATTTGAAGATAATCGGATATATTTTGGCATGCAATCCAACAAATATCATCAAAAATATCGAAAATCTAAGGCATTTATAAATACAGGCACTTTAAATTAATGATCCGAATGTTATATTTGTTTAAATTGCTATGAAAAGTGTTATGACCAAATTTGAAAATAATCAGATATATTTTGGCATGCAATCCAACAAATATCAACAAAAAAATCGAAAACCTAAGGCATTTACAAGGATAGGAACTTTCAATTAATTATCCAACCATTAGAATTGTTTGAATTGCTAAGAAAAGTGCTATTACAAAATTCGAAGATAATCCGATATATTTTGGCATACAATCCAACAAATATCAACAAAAATATCGAAAATCTAAGGCATTTATAAATATAGGCACTTTAAATTAATGATCCGAACGTTATATTTGTTTAAATTGCTATGAAAAGTGTTATGACCAAATTTTAAGATAACCAGATATATTTTGGCATGCAATCCAACAAATATCAACAAAAAAATTGAAAAACTAAGGCATTTACATGGATAGGAACTTTCAATTAATGATCCAACCATTAGATTTGTTTGAATTGCCAAGAAAAGTGCTATTACCAAATTTGAATATAATAAGATATATTTTGGCATGCAATCCACCAAACGCCAACAAAAAGACCGAAAACCTAATGCATTTACAAAAAGATGCATTTTCAATTAATGATCCGACCATTAGATTTATTTTAATTGCTATGAAAAGTGTTATGACCGTGTTCGAATATAATCGGATATATTTTGGCATGCAATCCACCAAATGTCTACCAAAAGTCCGAAAACCTAAGGCATTTACCAAGATAGGAACTTTGAATTAATGATCCGACTGTTAGATTTGTTTAAATTGCTAATAATAGTGTTATGACCAAATTTGAAGATAATCGGATATATTTTGTAATGAAATCCAACAAATATCAACAAAAATATCGAAAACCGAAGGCATTTACAAATATAGGCTCTTTCAATTAATTATCCGACCATTAGATTTGTTTAAATTGCTAATAACAGTGTTATGACCTAATTTAAAGATAATCGGATATATTTTGGCATTCAATGCATCAAATATAAAAAAAAATAACGAAAACCTAAGGTATTTACAAAGATAGGAACTTTCAATTAATGATCCGACCGTTAGATTTGTTTAAATTGCTAATAAAAGTGTTATGACCAAATTGAAAGATAATCGGATATATGTTGGCATGCAATGCAAAAATGTCAACAAAAAGACCGAAAACCTAAGACATTTTCAAAGATCGGAACTTTCAATTAATGATTCGACCGTTAGATTTATTTAAATTGCTATGAAAAGTGTTATGACCATATTCGAATATAATCGGATATATTTTGGCATGCAATACCAAAAGTCCGAAAACCTAAGGTATTTACAAAGATAGGAACTTTGAATTAATGATCCGACTGTTAGATTTGTTTAAATTGCTAATAATAGTGTTATGACCAAATTTGAAGATAATCGGATATATTTTGCCATGCAATCCAACAAATACCAACAAAAATATCGAAAACCTAAGGCATTTACAAATATATGCTCTTTCAATTAATTATCCGACCATTAGATTTGTTTAAATTGCTAATAATAGTGTTATGACCTAATTTGAAGATAATCGGATATATTTTGGCATTCAATGCGTCAAATATAAAAAAAATACCGAAAACCTAAGGTATTTACAAAGATAGAAACTTTCAATTAATGATCCGACCGTTAGATTTGTTTAAATTGTTAATAAAAGTGTTATGACTAAATTGAAAGATAATCTGATATATGTTGGCATGCAATGCAATAATGTCAACAAAAAGACCGAAAACCTAAGACATTATCAAAGATAGGAACTTTCAATTAATGATTCGACCGTTAGATTTATTTAAATTGCTATTAAAAGTGTTATGACAATGTTCGAATCTTATCGGATATATTTTGGCATGCAATTCACCAAATGTCTACGAAAAGTCCGAAAACCTAAGGTATTTACAAAGATAGGAACTTTGAATTAATAATCCGACTGTTAGATTTGTTTAAATTGCTAATAATAGTGTTATGATCAAATTTGAAGATAATCGGATATATTTTGGCATTCAATGCGTCAAATATAAAAAAAATACCGAAAACCTAAGGTATTTACAAAGATAGAAACTTTCAATTAATGATTCGACCGTTAGATTTGTTTAAATTGTTAATAAAAGTGTTATGACTAAATTGAAAGATAATCTGATATATGTTGGTATGCAATGCAATAATGTCAACAAAAAGACCGAAAACCTAAGACATTTTCAAAGATAGGAACTTTCAATTAATGATTCGACCGTTAGATTTATTTAAATTGCTATTAAAAGTGTTATGACAATGTTCGAATCTTATCGGATATATTTTGGCATGCAATTCACCAAATGTCTACGAAAAGTCCGAAAACCTAAGGTATTTACAAAGATAGGAACTTTGAATTAATAATCCGACTGTTAGATTTGTTTAAATTGCTAATAATAGTGTTATGATCAAATTTGAAGATAATCGGATATATTTTGGCATGCAATCCAATAAATTTCAACAAATATATTGAAAATCTATGGTATTTACAATGATAGGAACTATGAATTAATGATCCGACCGTTAGATTTGTTTATATTGCTAATAAAAGTGTTATGACCAAATTTAAAGATATTCGGATACATTTTGGCATGCAATCCAACAAATATCAACATAAAAAACCGAAAACCTAAGGCATTTACAAAGATAGGAACTTAGAATTATTGATCCGAACGTTAGATTTCTTTAAATTGCTACGAAAACCGTTATTACAAAATTTGAAGTTAATTAGAAATATTTTGGCCTGCAATACAACAAATATCAACAAAAAAATCGAAGACCTAAGGCATTTACAAAGATAGACACTTTTAATTAATAATTCGACCGTTAGATTTGTTTCAATTGCTATGAAAAGTGCAATGACCAAATTTGATAATAATCGGATATATTTTGGCATGCAATCCAACGAATATAAACAAAAAGACCGAAAACCTAAGTTATTTACAAAGATAGGAACTTTGAATTAATGATCCGACCGTTATATTTGTTTAAATTGCTAATAATAGTGTTATGACCTAATTTGAAGAAAATCGGATATATTTTGGCTTTCAATCCAACAAATATCAACAAAAATACCTAAAATCTATGGTATTTACAATGATAGGAACTTTGAATTAATGATCCGACCGTTATATTTGTTTAAATTACTAATAAAAGTGTTATGACCAATTTTAAAGATAATCGGATATATTTTGGCATGCAATGCAACAAATGTAAAAAAAAAGACCGAAAACCTAAGGCATTTACAAAGATAAGAACTTTGAATTAATGATCCGACTGTTAGATTGGTTTAAATTGCTAATAAAAGTGTTATGATCAAATTTGAAGATAATCGGATATAGGTTGGCATGCAATCCAACAAATATGAACAAAAATATCGAAAACCTAAGGTATTTACAAAGATAGACAAGTTCAATTAATGATCCGACCATTAGATTTGTTTAAATTGCTAATAAAAGTGTTTTGACCAAATTTGAAGATAATCGGATATATTTTGGTATGCAATCCAACAAATATCAACAAAAATACAAAAAACCTAAGGTATTTACAAAGATAGGAACTTTGAATTGATGATCCGACAGTTAGATTTGTTTATATTGCTAATAAAAGTGTTATGATCAAATTTGAAGATAATCGGATATAGGTTGGCATGCAATCCAACAAATATCAACAAAAATATCGAAAACCAAAGGCATTTACAAATATAGGCACTTTCAATTAATGATCCGACCATTAGATTTGTTTAGATTATTAAGAAATGTGTTATGACCAAGTTTGAATATAATCGGGTATATTTTGGCATGCAATCTACCAAATGTCCACAAAAAGACCGAAAACCTAAGGCATTTGCAAAGATAGGCACTTTCAATTATTGATCCGACCATTAGATTTATTTAAATTGCTATGAAAAGTGTTATGATCATGTTTGAATATAATCGGATATATTTTTTGACATGCAATCCACCAAATGTCTACAAAAAGACCGAAAACCTAAGGTATTTACAAAGATAGGATCATTGAATTAATGATCCGATCGTTAGATTTATTTAAATTGCTAAGAAAAGTGTTACGACCATATTTGAAGATAATCGGATATATTTTGGCATGCAGTGTAACAAATGTCTAAAAAAAGACCGAAAACCTAAGGCTTTTACAAAGATATAAACTTTGAATTAAAGATCCAACAGTTAGATTTATTTAAATTGTTAAGAAAAGCGTTCTTACCAAATTTGAAGATAATCAGATATATTTTGGCATGCAATCCAACAAATATCAACAAAAATATCGAAAACCTAAGGCATTTACAAAGATAGGCACTTTGAATTAATGATCCGACTGTTAGATTTGTTTAAATTGCCAATAAAAGTGTTATGACCAAATTTGAAGATAATCGGATATATTTTGGCATGCAATCCAACAAATATCATCAAAAATATCGAAAATCTAAGGAATTTATAAGTATAGGCACTTTAAATTTATGATTCGAACGTTATATTTGTTTAAATTGCTATGAAAAGTGTCATGACCAAATTTGAAAATAATCAGATATATTTTGGCATGCAATCCGACAAATATCAACAAAAAAATCTAAAACCTAAGGCATTTACAAGGATAGGAACTTTCAATTAATTATCCAACCATTAGATTTGTTTGAATTGCAAAGAAAAGTGCTATTACCAAATTTGCCGATAATCGGATATATTTTGGCATACAATCCAACAAATATCAACAAAAATATCGAAAATCAAAGGCATTTATAAATATAGGCATTTTAAATTAATGATTCGGACGTTATATTTGTTTAAATTGCTATGAAAATTTTTATGACCAAATTTGAAATAATCAGATATATTTTGGCATGTAATCCAACAAATATCAACAAAAAAACCGAAAACCTAAGGCATTTACAGGGATAGGAACTTTCAATTAATGATCCAACCATTAGATTTGTTTGAATTGCTAAGAAAAGTGTTATTACCAAATTTGAATATAATCGGATATATTTTGGCATGCAATCCATCAAATGTCTACGAAAAGACCGAAAACCTAAGGCAATTACAAAGACAGGAACTTTCAATTAATGATCCAATCATTAGATTTATTTAAATTGTTATGAAAAGTGTTATGACCATGTTCGAATATAATCGGATATATTTTGACATGCAATCCACCAAATGTCTACAAAAAGACCGAAAACCTAAGGTATTTACAAAGATAGGAACATTGAATTAATGATCCGATCGTTAGATTTATTTAAATTGCTAAGAAAAGTGTTACGACCATATTTGAAGATAATCGGATATATTTTGGCATGCAGTGTAACAAATGTCTAAAAAAAGACCGAAAACCTAAGGCATTTACAAAGATATAAACTTTGAATTAAAGATCCAACGTTAGATTTATTTAAATTGTTAAGAAAAGCGTTCTTACCAAATTTGAAGATAATCAGATATATTTTGGCATTCAATCCAACAAATATCAACAAAAATATCGAAAACCTAAGGCATTTACAAAGATAGACACTTTGAATTAATGATCCGACTGTTAGATTTGTTTAAATTGCTAATAATAGTGTTATGTCCTAATTTGAAGAAAATCGGATATATTTTGGCATTCAATCCAACAAATATCAACAAAAATACCGAAAATCTATGGTATATACAATGATAGGAACGTTGAATTAATGATTCGACCGTTAGATTTGTTTAAATTGCTAATAAAAGTGTTATGACCAATTTTAAAGATAATAGGATTTATTTTGGCATGCAATGCAACAAATGTCAACAAAAAGACCGAAAACCTAACGCATTTACAAAGCTAGGAACTTTGAATTAATAATCCGACTGTTTGATTTGTTTAAATTGCTAATAAAACTGTTATGATCAAATTTGAAGATAATCGGATATAGTTTGGCATGCAATCCAACAAATATCAACAAAAAAAACCCAAACCTAAGGCATTTACAAAGATAGGAACTTTGAATTCATGATCCGACCATTGGATTTGTTTAGATTATTAAGAAAAGTGTTATGACAAAGTTTCAATATAATAGGATATATTTTGGCATGCAATCCACCAAATGTCTACAAAAAGACCGAAAACGTAAGGCATTTTCAAAGATAGGCACTTTCAATTATTGATCCGACCATTAGATTTATTTAAATTGCTATGAAAAGTGTTATGATCATGTTTGAATATAATCGGATATATTTTGACATGCAATCCACCAAATGTTTACAAAAAGACCGAAAACCTAAGGTATTTACAAAGATAGGAACATTGAATTAATGATCTGATCGTTAGATTTATTTAAATTGCTAAGAAAAGTGTTACGACCATATTTGAAGATAATCGGATATATTTTGGCATGCAGTGTAACAAATGTCTAAAAAAAGACCGAAAACCTAAGGCATTTACAAAGATATAAACTTTGAATTAAAGATCCAACAGTTAGATTTATTTAAATTGTTAAGAAAAGCGTTCTTACCAAATTTGAAGATAATCAGATATATTTTGGAATGCAATCCAACAAATATCAACAAAAATATCGAAAACCTAAGGCATTTACAAAGATAGGCACTTTGAATTAATGATCCGACTGTTAGATTTGTTTAAATTGCGAATAAAAGTGTTATGACCAAATTTGAAAATAATCGGATATATTTTGGCATGCAATCCAACAAATATCATCAAAAATATCGAAAATCTAAGGAATTTATAAATATAGGCACTTTAAATTAATGATTCGAACGTTATATTTGTTTAAATTGCTATGAAAAGTGTTATAACCAAATTTGAAAATAATAAGATATAATTTGGCATGCAATCCGACAAATATCAACAAAAAAATCTAAAACCTAAGGCATTTACAAGGATAGGAACTTTCAGTTAATTATCCAACCATTAGATTTGTTTGAATTGCTAAGAAAAGTGCTATTACCAAATTTGACGATAATCGGATATATTTTGGCATACAATCCAACAAATATCAACAAAAATATCGAAAATCAAAGGCATTTATAAATATAGGCATTTTAAATTAATGATCCGAACGTTATATTTGTTTAAATTGCTATGAAAAGTGTTATGACCAAATTTGAAGATAATCAGATATATTTTGGCATGTAATCCAACAAATATAAAAAAAAATTCGAAAACTTAAGGCATTTACAGGGATAGGAACTTTCAATTAATGATCCAACCACTAGATTTTTTTGAATTGCTAAGAAAAGTGTTATTACCAAATTTGAATATAATCAGATATATTTTGGCATGCAATCCATCAAATGTCTACAAAAAGACCGAAAACCTAAGGCAATTACAAAGACAGGAACTTTCAATTAATGATCCAACCATTAGATTTATTTAAATTGTTATGAAAAGTGTTATGACCATGTTCGAATATAATCGGATATATTTTGACATGCAATCCACCAAATGTCTACAAAAAGACCGAAAACCTAAGGCATTTACAAAGATATGAACTTTGAATTAATGATCCGACTGTTAGATTTATTTAAATTGCTATAAAAGTGTTATGACTATATTTGAAGATAATCGGATATATTTGGCTTGCAGTGCAACATATGTCTAAAAAAAGACCGAAAACCTAAGGCATTTACAAAGATATGAACTTTGAATTAAAGATCCAACTGTTAGATTTATTTAAATTGTTAAGAAAAGCGTTCTTACTAAATTTGAAGATAATCAAATATATTTTGGCATGCAATCCAACAAATATCAACAAAAATATCGAAAACCTATGGCATTTACAAAGATAGGCACTTTGAATTAATGATCCGACTGTTAGATTTGTTTAAATTGCTAATAATAGTGTTATGACCAAATTTGAAGGTAATTGGATATATTTTGGTATGCAATCCAACAAATATCAACAAAAAAACCGAAAACCTAATGTATTTACAAAGATAGAAAATTTGAATTAATGATCTGACCATTAGATTTGTTTAAATTGCTAATAATAGTGTTATGACCTAATTTGAAGAAAATCGGATATATTTTAGCTTTCAATCCAACAAATATCAACAAAAATACAGAAAACCTAAAGCATTTACAAAGATAGGAACTTTCAATTAATGATCTGACCGTTAGATTTGTTTAAATTGTTAAGAAAAAAGTGTTATGACCAAATTTCAAGATAATCGGATATATTGTGGCATGCAATGCAACAAATGTCAACAAAAAGACCGAAAACCTAAGGCATTTATAAAGATAGAAACTTTGAATTAATGATCCGAGTGTTAGATTTGTTTAAATTGCTAATAAAAGTGTTATGATCAAATTTGTAAATAATCGGATATAGTTTGGCATGCAATCCAACAAATATAAACAAAAATACCGAAAACCTAGGGCATTTACAAATATAGGCACTTTCAATTAATGATCCGACCATTAGATTTGTTTAAATTTTTAAGAAAAGTGTTATGACCAAGTTTGAATATAATCGGATAAATTTTGGCATGCAATCCACCAAATATCTACAAAAAGACCGAAAACCTAAGGCATTTACAATGACAGGCACTTTCAATTAATGATCCGACCATTAGATTTATTTAAATTGCTATGAAAAGCGTTATGACCATATTCGAATGTAATCGGATATATTTTAGCATACAATCCACCAAATGTCTACCAAAAGACCCAAAACCTAAAGTATTTACAAAGATAGGAACTTTGAATTAATGATCCGACCGTTAGATTTGTTTACATTGATAATAATAGTGTTATGACCATATTTGAAGATAATCGGATATATGTTGGCATGCAATCCACAAATATCAACAAAAATGTCGAAAACCTAAGGCATTTACAAAGATAGGCACGTTCAATTAATGATCCGACCATTAGATTCGTTTAAATTGCTAATAAAAGTGTTTTGACCAAATTTGAAGATAATCGGATATATTTTGGTATGCAATCCAACAAATATCAACAAATATACCGAAAACCTAAGGTATTTACAAAGATAGGAAATTTGAATTAATGATCCGACCATTAGATTTGTTTAAATTGCTAATAATAGTGTTATGACCTAATTTGAAGAAAATCGGATATATTTTAGCATTCAATCCAACAAATATCAACAAAAATATAGAAAACCTAAAGCCTTTACAAAGATAGGAACTTTCAATTAATGATCTGACCGTTAGATTTGTTTAAATTGTTAAGAAAGAAGTGTTATGACCAAATTTCAAGATAATCGGATATATTGTGGCATGCAATGCAACAAATATCAACAAAAAGACCGAAAACCTAAGGCATTTATAAAGATAGAAACTTTGAATTAATGATCCGAGTGTTAGATTTGTTTAAATTGCTAATAAAAGTGTTATGATCATATTTGTAAATAATCGGATATAGTTTGGCATGCAATCCAACAAATATAAACAAAAATACCGAAAACCTAGGGCATTTACAAATATAGGCACTTTCAATTAATGATCCGACCATTAGATTTGTTTAAATTTTTAAGAAAAGTGTTATGACCAAGTTTGAATATAATCGGATATATTTTGGCATGCAATCCACCAAATATCTATAAAAAGACCGAAAACCTAAGGCATTTACAAAGATAGGAACTTTGAATTAATGATCCGACCGTTGGATTTGTTTACATTGATAATAATAGTGTTATGACCATATTTGAAGATAATCGGATATATTTTGGCATGCAATCCACAAATATCAACAAAAATATCGAAAAACTAAGGAATTTACAAAGATAGGCACGTTCAATTAATGATCCGACAATTAGATTTGTTTAAATTGCTAATAAAAGTGTTTTGACCAAAGTTGAAGATAATCGGATATATTTTAGTATTCAATCCAACAAATATAAAAAAAAATACCGAAAATCTTTGGCATTTACAATGATAGGAACGTTGAATTAATGATCCGACCGTTAGATTTGTTTAAATTTCTAATAAAAGTGTAATGACCAATTTTAAAGATAATCGGATATATTTTGGCATGCAATGCAACAAATGTCAACAAAAAGACCGAAAACCTAAGACATTTTCAAATATAGGCAGTTTAAATTAATGATCCGACCGTTAGATTTATTTAAATTGTTATGAAAAGTGTTATGACCATGTTCGAACATAATCGGATATATTTTGGCATACAATCCACCAAATGTCTACGAAAAGTCCGAAAACCTAAGGTATTTACAAAGATAGGAACTTTGAATTAATAATCCGACTGTTAGATTTGTTTAAATTGCTAATAATAGTGTTATGACCAAATTTGAAGATAATCGGATATATTTTGGCTTTCAATCCAACAAATATCAACAAAAATACCGAAAATCTTTGGTATTTACAATGATAGGAACTTTGAATTAATGATCCGACCGTTAGATTTGTTTAAATTGCTAATAAAAGTATTATGACCAAATTTAAAGATATTTGGATACATTTTGGCATGCAATCCAACAAATATCAACAAAAAAAAAACCGAAAACCTAAGGCATTTACAAAGATAGGAACTTTGAATTAATGATCCGACTGTTAGATTGGTTTAAACTGCTAATAAAAGTGTTATGATCAAATTTGAAGATAATCGGATATAGGTTGGCATGCAATCCAACAAATATCAACAAAAATATCGAAAACCTAAGGTATTTACAAATATAGGCACTTTCAATTAATGATCCGACCATTAGATTTGTTTAAATTGGTAAGAAAAGTGTTTTGACCAAGTTCGAATATAATCGGATATATTTTGGAATGCAATCCACCAAATGTCTACAAAAAGACCGAAAACCTAAGGCATTTACAAAGATAGGCACTTTCAATTAATGATCCGACCATTAGATTTGTTTAAATTGCCAATAAAAGTGTTATGACCAAATTTGAAGATAATCGGAAATATTTTGGGCATACAATCGAACAAATATCTACAAAAATACCGAAAACCTAAGGTATTTACAAAGATATACACTTTCAATTAATGATCTGACCGTTGATTTGTTTAAGTTGCTAGGAAAAGTGTTATGACCAAATTTGAAGATAATCGGAAATATTTTGGCAAGCAATCCTACAAATATTAACAAAAATACCGAAAACCAAAGGCATTTACAAATATAGACACTTTCAATTAATGATCCGACCATTAGATTTGTTTAGATTATTAAGAAAAGTGTTATGACCAAGTTTGAATATAATCGGGTATATTTTGGCATGCAATCTACCAAATGTCCACAAAAAGACCGAAAACCTAAGGCATTTGCAAAGATAGGCACTTTCAATTATTGATCCGACCATTAGATTTATTTAAATTGCTATGAAAAGTGTTATGATCATGTTTGAATATAATCGGATATATTTTGACATGCAATCCACCAAGTGTCTACAAAAAGACCGAAAACCTAAGGTATTTACAAAGATAGGAACATTGAATTATTGATCCGATCGTTAGATTTATTTAAATTGCTAAGAAAAGTGTTACGACCATATTTGAAGATAATCGGATATATTTTGGCATGCAGTGTAACAAATGTCTAAAAAAAGACCGAAAACCTAAGGCATTTACAAAGATATAAACTTTGAATTAAAGATTCAACAGTTAGATTTATTTAAATTCTTAAGAAAAGCGTTCTTACCAAATTTGAAGATAAGCAGATATATTTTGGCATGCAATCCAACAAATATCTACAAAAATATCGAAAACCTAAGGCATTTACAAAGATAGGCACTTTGAATTAATGATCCGACTGTTAGATTTGTTTAAATTGCCAATAAAAGTGTTATGACCAAATTTGAAGATAATCGGATATATTTTGGCATGCAATCCAACAAATATCATCAAAAATATCGAAAATCTAAGGAATTTATAAATATAGGCACTTTAAATTAATGATTCGAACGTTATATTTGTTTAAATTGCTATGAAAAGTGTTATGACCAAATTTGAAAATAATCAGATATATTTTGGCATGCAATCCGACAATTATCAATAAAAAAATCTAAAACCTAAGGCATTTACAAGGATAGGAACTTTCAATTAATTATCCAACCATTAGATTTGTTTGAATTGCAAAGAAAACTGCTATTACCAAATTTGACGATAATCGGATATATTTTGGCATACAATCCAACAAATATCAACAAAAATATCGAAAATCAAAGGCATTTATAAATATAGGCATTTTAAATTAATGATCCGAACGTTATATTTGTTTAAATTGCTATGAAAAGTTTTATGACCAAATTTGAAGATAATCAGATATATTTTGGCATGTAATCCAACAAATATCAACAAAAAAACCGAAAACCTAAGGCATTTATAGGGATAGGAACTTTCAATTAATGATCCAACCATTAGATTTTTTTGAATTGCTAAGAAAAGTGTTATTACCAAATTTGAATATAATCGGATATATTTTGGCATGCAATCCATCAAATGTCTATGAAAAGACCGAAAACCTAAGGCAATTACAAAGACAGGAACTTTCAATTAATGATCCAACCATTAGATTTATTCAAATTGTTATGAAAAGTGTTATGACCATGTTCGAATATAATCGGATATATTTTGACATGCAATCCACCAAATGTCTACAAAAAGACCGAAAACCTAAGGCGTTTACAATGCTAGGAACTTTGAATTAGTGATCCGACCGTTAGATTTGTTTAAATTGCTATGAAAAATGTTATGACCAAGTTTGCAGATAATCAGATATATTTTGGTATGCAATCCAACAAATATCAAAAAAAATACCGAAAACCTAACGTATTTTCAAAGATATGAACTTTAAATTATTGATCCAACCGTTATATTTATTTAAATTTCTAATAATAGTGTTATGATAAAATTTGAAGATAATCGGATTTATTTTGGCGTGTAATCAACAAATATCAACAAAAAGACTGAAAACCTAATGCATTTACAAAATAGGCCATTTCAATTAATGATTCAACGATTAGATTTGTTTAAATTGTTAAGAAAAGTGTTATGACAAAATTTAAAGATAATCGGGTATACTTTAACACGTAGTCTTACAAAATATCTAAAAAAATACCGAAAATTTAAGGCATTTACAAAGACAGGCACATTCAAATAATGATCGACCGTTTGATTTATTTAAATTGCTAAGAAAAGTGTTATTTCCAAATTTGAGGATAATCGGAAATATTTTGGCATGCAATCCAACGAATATAAACAAAAATACCGAAAAACTAAGGTATTTACAAATATATGAACTTTGAATTATTGATTCGACTATTAGATTTATTTAAATTTCTAATAAAAGTGTTATTACCAAATTTGAAGATAATCAGATATATTTTGGCATGCAATCCAACAAATATCGACAAAAATACCGAAACCTAAAGCATTTACAAAGATAGGCACTTTCAATAAATGATTCGATCGTTAGATTTGTAGAAATTTCTCAGAAATGTGTTATGACCAAATTTGAAGATAATCGGATATATTTTGGCATACAATCCAATAAATATCAACAAATATACTGAAAATCTATGGTATTTACAATGATAGGAACTTTGAATTAATGATCCGACCGTTAGATTTGTTTAAATTGCTAATAAAAGTATTATGACCAAATTTAAAGATATTCGGATACATTTTGGCATGCAATCCAACAAAATATCAACAAAAAAAACCGAAAACCTAAGGCATTTACAAAGATAGGAACTTTGAATTAATGATCTGAACGTTAGATTTTTCTTTAAATTGCTACGAAAAGTGTTATTACAAAATTTGATGTTAATTAGAAATATTTTGGCCTGCAATACAACAAATATAACCAAAAAAATCGAAAACCTAAGGCATTTACGAAGATAGACACTTTCAATTAATGATTCGACCGTTAGATTTGTTTCAATTGCTATAAAAAGAGCAATGACCAAATTTGATAATAATCGGATATATTTTGGCATGCAATCCACCAAATGTCTACAAAAAGACCGAAAACATAAGACATTTACAAAGATAGGCACTTTCAATTAATGATCCGACCATTATATTTGTTTTAATTGCTAAGAGAAGTGTTATGACCATGTTTGAATATAATCGGATATATTTTTGCATGCAATCCAACAAATATTAACAAAAAGACCGAAAACCTAAGGCATTTACAAAGATAGGAACTTTGAATTAATGATCCGACCGCTAGATTTGTTTAAGTTGCTAGGGAACGTGTTATGACTAGGTTTTAATATAATCGGATATATTTTGGTATGCAATCCACCAAATGTCTACAAAAAGTCCGAAAATCTAAGACATCTACCATGGTAGGCACTTTCAGTTAGTGATCCGACCGTTAGATTTGTTTAAATTGTTAGGAAAAATGTTATGACCAAGTTTGCAGATAATCGGATATATTTTGGCTTGCAATCCAACAAATATCAACAAAAATACCGAAAACCTAAGGCATTTGCAAAAATAGGCACTTTCAATTAATATCCGACCATAAGATTTGTTTAAATTGCCAATAAAAGTGTTATGACCAAATTTGAAGATAATCGGAAATATTTTGGGCATACAATCCAACAAATATCTACAAAAATATCGAAAACCTAAGGTATTTACAAAGATATGCACATTCAATTAATGATCTGACCGTTAGATTTGTTTAAGTTGTTAGGAAAAGTGTTATGACCAAATTTGAAGATAATCGGATATATTTTGGCATGCAATCCAACAAATATCAACAAAAATACCGAAAACCAAAGGCATTAACAAATATAGGCACTTTCAATTAATGCTCCGACCATTAGATTTGTTTAAATTATTAAGAAAAGTGTTATGACCAAGTTTGAATATAATCGGATATATTTTGGCTTGCAATCCACCAAATGTCTACAAAAGACCGAAAACCTAAGGCATTTACAAAGATAGGCACTTTCAATTATTGATCCGACCGTTAGATTTATTTAAATTGCTAAGAAAAGTGTTATGACCATATTTGAAGATAATCGGATATATTTTGGCATGCAGTGCAACAAATGTCTAAAAAAAGATCGAAAACCTAAGGCATTTACAAATATATGAACTTTGCATTAATCATGCAACTGTTAGATTTATTTAAATTGTTAAGAAAAGCGTTGTTACCAAATACGAAGATAATCGGATATATTTTGTCATGCAATCCAATAAATATCAACAAAAATATCGAAAACCTAAGGCATTTACAAATATAGGCTCTTTCAATTAATTATACGACCATTATATTTGTTTAAATTGCTAATAATAGTGTTATGACCTAATTTGAAGATAATCGGATATATTTTGGCATGCAATCCAACAAATATCATCAAAAACATCTATAATCTAAGGAATTTATAAATATAGGTACTTTAAATTAATGATTCGAACGTTATATTTGTTTAAATTGCTATGAAAAGTGTTATGACCAAATTTGAAAATAATCAGATATATTTTGGCATGCAATCCGACAAATATCAACAAAAAAATCTAAAACCTAAGGCATTTACAGGGATAGGAACTTTCAATTAATTATCCAACCATTAGATTTATTTGTATTGCTAAGAAAAGTGCTATTACCAAATTTGACGAAAATCGGATATATTTTGGCGTACAATCCAACAAATATCAACAAAAATATCGAAAATCAAAGGCATTTATAAATATAGGCACTTTAAATTAATGATCCGAATGTTATATTTGTTTAAATTGCTATGAAAAGTGTTATGACCAAATTTGAAGATAATCAGATATACTTTGGCATGTAATCCAACAAATATCAATAAAAAAACCGAAAACCTAAGGCATTTACAGGGATAGGAACTTTCAATTAATGATCCAACCATTAGATTTGTTTGAATTGCTATGAAAAGTGTTATTACCAAATTTGAATATAATCGAATATATTTTGGCATGCAATCCACCAAATGTCTACAAAAAGACCGAAAACCTAAGGCATTTACAAAGACAGGAACTTTCAATTAATGATCCGACCATTAGATTTATTTAAATTGCTATAAAAAGTGTTATGACCATGTTCGAATATAATCGGATATATTTTGGCATGCAATCCGCCAAATGTCTACCAAAAGTTCGAAAACCTAAGGTATTTACAAAGATAGGAACATTTAATTAGTGATCCGACTGCTAGATTTGTTTAAATTGCTAATAATAGTGTTATGACCAAATTTGAAGATAATCGGATATATTTTGGCATGCAATCCAACAAATATCAACAAAAATATCGAAAACCTAAGGCATTTACAAAGATAGGAACTTTGAATTAATGATCCGACCGTTAGATTTGTTTAAATTGCTAATAATAGTGTTATGACCTAATTTGAAGAAAATCGGATATATTTTGGCATTCAATCCAACAAATATCAACAAAAATACCGAAAATCTATGGATTTTACAATGATAGGAACGTTGAATTAATGATCCGACTGTTAGATTTGTTTAAATTGCTAATAAATGTGTTATGACCAATTTTAAAGATAATCGGATATATTTTGGCATGCAATGCAATAAATGTCAACAAAAAAGACCGAAAACCTAAGGCATTTACAAAGCTAGGAACTTTGAATTAATAATCCGACTGTTTGATTTGTTTAAATTGCTAATAAAATTGTTATGATCAAATTTGAAGATAATCGGATATAGTTTGGCATGCAATCCAACAAATATCAACGAAAATACCGAAACCTAAGGCATTTACAAATATAGGCACATTCAATTAATGATCCGACCATTGGATTTGTTTAAATTGTTATGAAAAGTGTTATGACCATGTTTGAATATAATCGGATATATTTTGGCATGCAATCCACCAAATGTCTACAAAAAGTCCGAAAACCTAAGGCAATTACCATGATAAGTACTTTCAATTAGTGATCCGACCGTTAGATTTGTTTAAATTGCTAAGAAAAATGTTATGACCAAGTTTGCAGATAATCGGATATATTTTGGCTTGCAATCCAACAAATATCAACAAAAATACCGAAAACCTAAGACATTTTCTAAGATAGGCACTTTCAATTAATGATCCGACCATTAGATTTGTTTAAATTGCCAATAAAAGTGTTATGACCAAATTTGAAGATAATCGGAAATATTTTGGGCATACAATCGAACAAATATCTACAAAAATACCGAAAACCTAAGGTATTTACAAAGATATACACTTTCAATTAATGATCTGACCGTTAGATTTGTTTAAGTTGCTAGGAAAAGTGTTATGACCAAATTTGAAGATAATCGGAAATATTTTGGCAAGCAATCCTACAAATATTAACAAAAATACCGAAAACCAAAGGCATTTACAAATATAGACACTTTCAATTAATGATCCGACCATTAGATTTGTTTAGATTATTAAGAAAAGTGTTATGACCAAGTTTGAATATAATCGGGTATATTTTGGCATGCAATCTACCAAATGTCCACAAAAAGACCGAAAACCTAAGGCATTTTCAAAGATAGGCAGTTTAAATTAATGATCCGACCGTTAGATTTATTTAAATTATTATAAAAAGTGTTATGACCATGTTCGAATATAATCAGATATATTTTGGCATGCAATCCGCCAAATGTCTACCAAAAGTTCGAAAACCTAAGGTATTTACAAAGATAGGAACATTTAATTAGTGATCCGACTGTTAGATTTGTTTAAATTGCTAATAATAGTGTTATGACCAAATTTGAAGATAATCGGATATATTTTGGCATGCAATCCCACAAATATCAACAAAAATATTGAAAACCTAAGGCATTTACAAAGATAGGAACTTTGAATTAATGATCCGACCGTTAGATTTGTTTAAATTGCTAATAATAGTGTTATGACCTAATTTGAAGAAAATCGGATATATTTTGGCATTCAATCCAACAAATATCAACAAAAATACCGAAAATCTATGGATTTTACAATGATAGGAACGTTGAATTAATGATCTGACTGTTAGATTTGTTTAAATTGCTAATAAATGTGTTATGACCAATTTTAAAGATAATCGGATATATTTTGGCATGCAATGCAATAAATGTCAACAAAAAAGACCGAAAACCTAAGGCATTTACAAAGCTAGGAACTTTGAATTAATAATCCGACTGTTTGATTTGTTTAAATTGCTAATAAAATTGTTATGATCAAATTTGAAGATAATCGGATATAGTTTGGCATGCAATCCAACAAATATCAACGAAAATACCGAAACCTAAGGCATTTACAAATATAGGCACATTCAATTAATGATCCGACCATTGGATTTGTTTAAATTGTTATGAAAAGTGTTATGACCATGTTTGAATATAATCGGATATATTTTGGCATGCAATCCACCAAATGTCTACAAAAAGACCGAAAACCTAAGGTATTTACAAAGATAGGCGCTTTCAATTAATGATCCGACCATTAGATTTGTTTAAATTCCAAGGAAAAGTTTTATGACCATGTTTGAATATAATCAGATATATTTTAGCCTGCAATCCATCAAATGTTTACAAAAAGACCTAAAACCTATGGTATTTACAAAGATAGGAACTTTGAATTAATGATCTTACCGTTAGATTTGTTTAAATTTCTAATAATAGTGTTATGACCATATTTGAAGATAATCGGATATATTTTGGCATGCAATCCAACAAATATCAACAAAAATATCGAAAACCTAAGGCATTTACAAAGATAGGCACGTTCAATTAATGATCCGACCATTAGATTTGTTTAAATTGCTAATAAAAGTGTTTTGAGCAAATTTGAAGATAATCAGATATATTTTGGTATGCAATCCAACAGATATCAACAAAAATACCGAAAACCTAAGGTATTTTCAAAGATAGGAACTTTGAATTAATGATCCAACCGTTAGATTTATTTAAATTGCTAATAAAAGTGTTATGATCAAATTTGAAGATAATCAGATATATTTTGGCGTGTAATCAACAATTATCAACAAAAAGACTGAAAACCTAATGCATTTACAAACATAGGCCCTTTCAATTAACGATTCGACCATTAGATTTGTTTAAATTGTTAAGAAAGTGTTATGACAAAATTTAAAGATAATCGGGTGTACTTTAACACGTAGTCCTACAAAATATCTAAAAAAATACAGAAAATTTAAGGCATTTACAAAGATAGGCACATTGAAATAATGATCGACCGTTTGATTTGTTTAAATTGCTAAGAGAAGTGTTATGACAAAATTTGAAGATAATCGGATATATTTTGGCATGCAATCCAACAAATATAAACAAAAATATATAAAACCTAAAGTATTTACGAAGATAGAAACATTCAATTAATGTTCCGACCATTAGATTTGTTTAAATTGCTTACAAAAGTGTTATGACCAAATTTGAATATAATTGGATATATTTTGGCATTCAATCCAACAAATATAAAAAAAAATACCGAAAACCTTTGGCATTTACAAAGATAGGAGCTTTTAATTAATGATCCGACCATTGGATTTGTTTAAATTGTTTTGAAAAGTGCTATGACCAAATTTGAATATAATCGGATATACATTTTGGCATGCAATGCAACAAATGTCTACAAAAAGACCGAAAACCAAAGGCATTTACAAAGATAGCACCTTCGAATTAATGATCTGACTGTTAGTTTTGTCTAAATTGCTAATGAAAGTGTTATGAACAAATTTGAAGATAATCGGATATATTTTGGCATGCAATCCAACAAATATTAACAAAAATACAGAATACCTAAGGCATTTATGAAGATAGGAACATTCAATTAATGATCCAACCATTAGATTTGTTTAAATTGCTTAGAAAAGTGCTATGACCAAATTTGAATATAATCGGATATATTTTGGCATGCAATCCAATTAATATCAACAAAAATACCGAAAACCTTAGTCATTTACAAAGATTGGAACTTTCAATTAATGATCCGACCAGTAGATTTGGTTAAATTGCCAAGAAAAGTGTTATAACCAAATTTGAAGATAATCAGATATATTTTGGCATGTAATCCAACAAATATCAACAAAAAGATCGAAAACCTAAGGCATTAACAAAGATAGGAACTTTGAATTAATGATCCGACTGTTAGATTTGTTTAAATTGCTAATAAAAGTGTTATGATCAAATTTGAAGATAATCGGATATAATTTGGCATGCAATCTAACAAATATCAACAAAAATACCGAAAACCTAAGGAATTTACAAAGATAGGCACTTTCAATTAATGATCCGATCGTTAGATTTGTTTAAATTTCTCCGAAAACTGTTATGACCGAATTTGAAGTTAATCGGATATATTTTGGCGTGCAATCAACAAATATCAAGAAAAAGATTGAAAACCTATGGCATTTACAAATATAGGCACTTTCAATTAATGATCCGACCATTAGATTTGTTTAAATTGGTCGGAAAAGTGTTATGACCATGTTTGAATATAATCTGATATATTTTGGCATGCAATCCACCAAATGTCTACAAAAAGACCGAAAACCTAAGGCATTTACAAAGATAGGCACTTTCAATTATTGATCTGACCATTAGATTTATTTAAATTGTTATGAAAAGTATTATGACCATATTTGAGTATAATCGGATATATTTTGGCTTGCAATCCACCAAATGTCTACAAAAAGACCGAAAACCTAAGGTATTTACAAAGATAGGAACTTTGAATTAATGATCCGACCGTTAGATTTGTTTAAATATCTAATAATAGTGTTATGACCATATTTGAAGATATTCGGATATATTTTGGCCTGTAAACCAACAAATATCAACAAAAATATCGAAAACTTAAGGCATTTACAATGATAGGCATGTTCAATTAATGATCCGACCATTAGATTTGTTTAAATTGTTAATAATAGTGTTATGACCATATTTGAATATAATTGGATATATTTTGGCATGCAATCTAACAAATATTAAAAAAAAAAAATCAAAAATCTAGGGTATTTACAATGATAGGAATTTTGAATTAATGATCCGACCGTTAGAATTATTTAAATTGCTAATAAAAGTCTTATTACCAAATTTAAAGATAATCGGATATATTTTGGCATGCAATCCAACAAATATCAACAAAAATAACATATACCTAAGGCATTTACAAATATAGGCACTTTCAATTAATGATCCGACCATTAGATTTGTTTAAATTGGTAAGAAAAGTGTTATGACCAAGTTTGAATATAATCGGATATATTTTGGCATGCAATCCACCAAATGTCTACAAAAAGACCGAAAACCTAATGAATTTACAAAGATAGGAACTTTGAATTAATGATCCGACCGTTAGATTTGTTTAAATTGCTAATAATAGTTTTATGACCATATTTGAAGATAATCGGATATATTTTGGCATGCAATCCAACAAATATGAACAAAAATATCGAAAACCTAAGTTATTTACAAAGATAGACATGTTCAATTAATGATCTGACCATTAGATTTGTTTAAATTGCTAATAAAAGTGTTTTGACCAAATTTGAAGATAATCGGATATATTTTGGTATGCAATCCAACAAATATCAACAAAAATACAAAAAACCTAAGGTATTTACAAAGATAGGAACTTTGAATTGATGATCCGACCGTTAGATTTGTTTAAATTGCTAATAATAGTGTTATGACCTAATTTGAAGAAAATCGGATATATTTTGGCATGCAATCCAACAAATATCAACAAAAATACCGAAACCTAAGGCATTTACAAAGATAGACACTTTCAATTAATTATCCGACCGTTAGATTTGTTTAAATTTCTAGGAAAAGTGTTATTACCAAATTTGAAGATTATCGGTTATATGTTGGCATGCAGTCCAACAAATATCAACAAAATTACCGAAAACCTAAGACATTTACAAAGATAGGCACTTTCAATTATTGATCCGATCGTTAGATTTGTTTAAATTTCTCAGAAAAGTGTTATCACAAAATTTGAAGTTAATGGGATATATTTTGGCGTGCAATCAACAAATATCAACAAAAGATTGAAAACCTAAGGCATTTACAAAGATAGGCACTTTCAATTAATGATTTGACCGTTAGATTTGTTTAAATTGATATTAAAAGTGTTATGACAAAATTCTAAGATAATCTGGTATACTTTAACACGTAATCCTACAAAATATCTTAAAAAAACCGAAAATTTAAGGCATTTACAAAGACAGGCATATTCAAATAATGATCGACCATTTGATTTGTTTAAATTGCTAAGAAAAGTGTTATTATCAAATTTGAAGATATTCGGAAATATTTTGGCATGCAATCCAATGAATATCAACAAAAATATCGAAAACCTAAGGCATTTACAAAGATATGAACTTTGAATTAATGATCCGTCTGTTAGATTTTTATAAATTGCTAATAAAAGTGTTATTATCAAATTTAAAGATAATCAGATATATTTTGGCATGCAATCCAACAAATATTAACAAAAATACTGAAAACCTAAGGCATTTACAAAGATAGGCACTTTCAATTAATGATTCGAACGTTAGATTTGTTTAAATTTCTTAGAAAAGTGTTATGACAAAATTTGAAGTTAATCGTATATACTTTGGCGTGCAATCAACAAATATCAACAAAAAGATTGAATACCTAAGGCATTTACAAAGATAGGCATGTTCAATTAATGATCCGACCATTAGATTTGTTTAAATTGCTAATAAAAGTGTTGTGACCAAATTTGAAGATAATCAGATATATTTTGGTATGCAATCCAACAAATATCAACAAAAATACAAAAAACCTAAGGTATTTACAAAGATAGGAACTTTGAATTAATGATCCGACCGGTAGATTTGTTTAAATTGCTAATAATAGTGCTATGACAAAATTTGAAGACAATCGGATATATTTTGGCATGCAATCCAACAAATATCAACAAAAATACCGAAACCTAAGGCATTTACAAAGATAGGCACTTTCAATTAATTATCCGACTGTTAAATTTGTTTAAATTTCTAGGAAATGTGTTATTACCAAATTTGAAGATAATCGGAAATATTTTGGCATGCAATCCAACAAATATCAACAAAAATACCGAAAACCTAAGGCATTTACAAAGATAGGAACTTTCAATTAATGATCCGACCGTTAAATTTTTTTAAATCTCTAATTAAGGTGTTATGACCAAATTTGAAGATTATCGGTTATATGTTGGCATGCAATTGAACAAATATCAACAAAAATACCGAAAACCTAAGACATTTACAAAGATAGGCACTTTCAATTAATGATCCGATCATTAGATTTGTTTAAATTTCTCAGAAAAGTGTTATCAGAAAATTTGAAGTTAATCGGATATATTTTGGTGTGCAATCAACAAATATCAACAAAAGATTGAAAACCTAAGGCATTTACAAAGATAGGCACTTTTAATTAATGATTTGACCGTTATATTTGTTTAAATTAATATTAAAAGTGCTATGACCAAATTTGAAGATAATCGGATATTTTTTGGCATGCAATGCAACAAATATCAACAAAAAAACCGAAACCTAAGGCATTTACAAAGATAGGAACTTTGAATTAATGATCTGTCTGTTAGATTTGTCTAAATTGCTAGTAAAAGTGGTATGATCAAATTTGAAGATAATCGGATATATTTTGGCATGCAATCTAACAAATATCAACAAAAATATTGAAATTTAAGGCATTTACAAAGATAGGCACTTTCAATTAATTATCCGACCGTTAGATTTGTTTAAATTTCTAGGAAAAGGGTTATTACCAAATTTGAAGATAATCGGAAATGTTTTGGCTTGCAATCCAACAAATATCAACAAAAATACCGAAAACTGAAGGCATTTACAAAGATAGGAACTTTCAATTAATGATCCGACCATTAAATTTGTTTGAATCTCTAATTAAAGTGTTATGACCAAATTTGAAGATTATCGGATATATGTTGGCATGCAATCCTACTAATATCAACAAAAATACTGAAAACCTAAGGCATTTACAAAGATGGCACTTTAAATTAATGATCCGATCGTTAGATTTGTTTAAATTTCTCAGAAAAGTGTTATGACCAAATTTGAAGTTAATCGGATATATTTTGGCGTGCAATCAACAAATATCAACAAAAAGATTGAAAACCAAAGGCATTTACAAAGATATGCATTTTTAATTAATGATTTGACCGTTAGATTTGTTTAAAATGATATTAAAAGTGTTATGACAAAATTTTAAGATAATCTGGTATACTTTAACACGTAGTCCTAAAAAATATCTTAAAAAAATCGAAAATTTAAGGCATTGACAAAGATAGGCACATTCAAATAATGATCGACCGTTTGATTTGTTTAAATTGCTAAGAAAAGTGTTATTATCAAATTTGAAGATATTCAGAAATATTTTGGCATGCAATGCAACGAATATCAACAAAAATACCGAAAACCTAAGGCATTTAAAAAGATATGAACTTTGAATTAATGATCCGACTGTTAGATTTATTTAAATTGCTAATAAAAGTGTTATTACGAAATTTGAAGATAATCAGATATATTTTGGCATGCAATCCAACAAATATCAGCAAAAATACCGAAAACCTAAGGCATTTACAAAGATAGGCACTTTCAATTAATGATCCGAACGTTAGATTTGTTTAAATTTCTCAGAAAAGTGTTATGACGAAATTTGAAGTTAATCGTATATATTTTGGCGTGCAATCAACAAATATCAACAAAAAGATTAAAAACCTAAGGCATTTACAAAGATAGGCCATTTCAATTAATGATTTAACCGTTATATTTGTTTAAATTAATATTAAAAGTGCTATGACCAAATTTGAAGATAATCGGATATATTTTGGCTTGCAATGCAACAAATATCAACAAAAAAATCGAAACCTAAGGCATTTACAAAGATAGGAACATTGAATTAATGATCTGACTGTTAGATTTGTCTAAATTGCTAGTAAAAGTGTTATGATCAAATTTGAAGATAATCGGATATATTTTGGCAGGCAATCCAACAAATATCAACAAAAATATCGAAATTTAAGGCATTTACAAAGATAGGCACTTTCAATTAATTATCCGACCATTAGATTTGTTTAAATTTATTGGAAAAGGGTTATTACCAAATTTGAAGATAATCGGAAATGTTTTGGCATGCAATCCAACAAATATCAACAAAAATACCGAAAACTTAAGGCATTTACAAAGATAGGAACTTTCAATTAATGATCCGACCGTTAAATTTGTTTGAATCTCTAATTAAAGTGTTATGACCAAATTTGAAGATTTATCGGATATATGTTGGCATGCAATCCAACAAATATCAACAAAAATACCGAAAACCTAAGACATTTACAAAGATAGGCACTTTCAATTAATGATCCGATCATTAGATTTGTTTAAATTTCTCAGAAAAGTGTTATGACCAAATTTGAAGTTAATCGGATATATTTTGGCGTGCAATCAACAAATATCAACAAAAAGATTGAAAACCTAAGGCATTTACAAAGATAGGCATTTTCAATTAATGATTTGACCGTTAGATTTGTTTAAATTGATATTAAAAGTGTTATGACAAAATTTTAAGATATTCTGGTATACTTTAACACGTAGTCCTACAAAATATCTTAAAAAAATCAAAAATTTAAGGCATTGACAAAGATAGGCACATTCAAATAATGATCGACCGTTTGATTTGTTTAAATTGTTAAGAAAAGTGTTATTATCAAATTTGAAGATATTCAGAAATATTTTGGCATGCAATCCAACGAATATCAACAAAAATACCGAAAACCTAAGGCATTTACAAAGATATGAACTTTGAATTAATGATCCGACTGTTAGATTTATTTAAATTGCTAATAAAAGTGTTATTACGAAATTTGAAGATAATCAGATATATTTTGGCATGCAATCCAACAAATATCAGCAAAAATACCGAAAACCTAAGGCATTTACAAAGATAGGCACTTTCAATTAATGATCCGAACGTTAGATTTGTTTAAATTTCTCAGAAAAGTGTTATGACGAAATTTGAAGTTAATCGTATATATTTTGGCGTGCAATCAACAAATATCAACAAAAAGATTAAAAACCTAAGGCATTTACAAAGATAGGCCATTTCAATTAATGATTTGACCGTTATATTTGTTTAAATTAATATTAAAAGTGCTATGACCAAATTTGAAGATAATCGGATATATTTTGGCTTGCAATGCAACAAATATCAACAAAAAAATCAAAACCTAAGGCATTTACAAAGATAGGAACATTGAATTAATGATCTGACTGTTAGATTTATCTAAATTGCTAGTAAAAGTGTTATGATCAAATTTGAAGATAATCGGATATATTTTGGCAGGCAATCCAACAAATATCAACAAAAATATCGAAATTTAAGGCATTTACAAAGATAGGCACTTTCAATTAATTATCCGACCATTAGATTTTGTTTAAATTTATTGGAAAAGGGTTATTACCAAATTTGAAGATAATCGGAAATGTTTTGGCATGTAATCCAACAAATATCAACAAAAATACCGAAAACTTAAGGTATTTACAAAGATAGGAACTTTCAATTAATGATCCGACCGTTAAATTTGGTTGAATCTCTAATTAAAGTGTTATGACCAAATTTGAAGATTATCGGATATATGTTGGCATGCAATCCAACAAATATCAACAAAAATACCGAAAACCTAAGGCATTTACAAAGATAGGCACTTTCAATTAATGATCCGATCGTTAGATTTGTTTAAATTTCTCAGAAAAGTGTTATGACCAAATTTGAAGTTAATCGGATATATTTTGGCGTGCAATCAACAAATATCAACAAAAAGATTGAAAACCTAAGGCATTTACAAAGATAGGCACTTTCAATTAATGATTTGACCGTTAGATTTGTTTAAATTGATATTAAAAGTTGTATGATAAAATTTTAAGATAATCTGGTATACTTTAACACGTAGTCCTACAAAATATCTTAAAAAACCGAAAATTTAAGGCATTTACAAAGATAGGCACATTCAAATAATGATCGACCGTTTGATTTGTTTATGTAATACCTCGCCCAAAATCACCTTTGACTATGGGGAAAAGTCATGCATTGCATAGCATCTTGCATTTTATGTGGTAGCTAGAATAATTTTATTTGCATGATGCATGTGAATTTTTCCGTTGCTCTTGCCTTTGAATTAATTGATGTGAAATAGTTGTGTTGTTAAAGGCTTGGTTAAGGGAGGTTTGGTCGAAGATTTGGAAGGATGAGTATTGGGGTGGTAAGAACTTCTTGTAGAAAAATTAGCATTGGAGTTGTTTTGGAATAGCGGGAGGTTGGTGATTTCCTTGGTGACCCGAGTTCGAATTTTACCTTTTGTGAAGTTAGTTTCTCTTCTTGAAATTCTCTTCTTTAGACCATTTATTGTCTTGGCCGAAAAGGAACCTAGCTATCCTAGAGAAATTTTTGTATTTTTACTCCAAGAAAATAAGTCTCTATATTTATTTTCTAAATTCAAGGACTTTGATGTGAATAAAGTTTACCTTTAATTTTCAGCTTGTGTTCCTTAGGATTTTCGAAAAACCCCTAGCTAGGTGCCACTTTGAAGAATTTCAAGTAGTATAAAACTCTTCTTGATGAATATTAGAGTTAGGGAATATATTAGGGAAAAATCTCATCTTATTTCTTCAAGAATTCTAGCCATAATCCTTTTATTTATTTAATTGTTTTAGAGAAATATTTTAACTAAAGTCTTAGATATTTTCGTTGGGTTTAAACGCCACTTCCATAGGAATAAGACTCTATATTTAACTCATAAGTTCAAGGATTTTAGATAAGGATAAAGTTTGTTTTATTTTCAGCTTTTGTTCCCTTGAATTTTCGGAAACCATAAGCTGGAAAAATTCTGGAAATTTTTCCAGATTTTGTCCGCCACCTTGGAGCACCTTTATCTCAATCCAAACTCTTCTAGGACTAGAGGAAATCTTATCCAAATCCTTGATAAAACCAGATTTTATTTCAATCCAAATTCAACTAGGATTTTTTCCTTTTCCTAGCTGAATTTCGGCAGCTTTGCATCTACATAAGCTGTCCGAAATTCCAGCCATCTTTAGCTACAATCCAACTCTGAAAATCCTAGCTCAAAACACCTAGAACAGTCCTTAATAATTCAACTACCTTAGCTGCACAAAACCAGAATTTCTATCACAAAAAATTATTGATTTTCGGCAGCTTGGAAACCAGAAAAATTCGGTCAGCTTGCACAGAATTTTCGTCCAGCTGTGCACTCCAAAACACACGAAATTTTGCACTCTAAAACCTACCAAAACTCCTTGTTGATTAAGCTAATATCAGCGCCCAAAACCCTCACCTTTTCTCTGGAAATTTCGGCAGAATTACAGCCTGAACAATCCAGAATTTCTTCTCCTTTTGTTCAGCGATTTCGCACAGCTTGCACAGGATTTTTCAGTCATCAACGTCCACTCAAACTCTTCCTTGTTTGGCCCAAAATTCTGAACACATTCATCCCTTCCTTTGAGCAGTGTTTCGGCCAGCTTGGAGGAGCAAATTGCAGAATTTTTTCCTCCATAAAACTCCCCTAAAATCGGCAGCAAGGAGGCGTGCGCAAGCTGGAAATTCCGCCTTTGCTGTCCAAGAAATCTAAAGCCATTAGGAGTTTATCTAAACATCACCATCTAACCCTAAACCAATCTTCTCCAATTTTAAATCATAACAACCGTCTACCCTCTCCATTCTACACGAAAATTTCAGCAACATCTCTCTGCAAAATTTTCGAAACCACAAGAGTTATTCCAAGCAAAAATCGAACACACCTTAAGGTAAGCATAAATCCTTTCAACCTCTTGATGCCGTTTTCTCTAATGATTCTTTTCTCCTTCTTCTACCCTTAAATCACGCCCTAAAGAGGCTGATTTCCTCTTCTTCCTAATTTTTCGGTCAACTGAAGCAAAGGAGGTAGCTTCTCTCTTCTTCTCAAGCGAACTCGGGACGATCACCATAGGAGCATCGAGACCTCATTACCCGGTAGTTGCAAGGTAAGGGAATACCCCCCCCCCCCCCTAGATGCCGAAAGTAAAGTTTAATGGTGTTTATTAGCGAGATAAACATGTGGTCGTAGTATTTGATCTTTGGGGATTGAATAGTTTACTTGGAATTAAATAGGAGATTGCGAATTGTTATGAAAATAAATGGGATTAGAGCACGTTTGAATTAATTGAGACCCTGATCATGATATTATATGGTTTAGATCAGGAGGATAATTGAGGAAAGCCAGCTGTGAATTTATCGCATTTATCTGAGGCATATCAAGTAAGTCCTTACATAAACTCTTTTATTAAACGTTGTGATGGTAAGTCATTTTATAAACTGTTTTGTTAAATGTTGTGATGGCAAGTCCTTGTTGTGAAGCTTTGTAAAGCTATTGTTAAACAATGTTTGCTTGGGTTGTAAACGTGGATATTTATTCTTTAAACGGTTTTGTCAAACTAACGATTTTATCAAGAAAACTATCATTTTCCTTAAATTTTTAGAAATCTCTTATAAAGAAAACCACGTTTTACAAAGCCAAGGTTTGAAAATATTTTGAATCAGGAATTGACGGATATGTTCGTTGAGTACTCAATAAGGGTTGGCTAACAATACTAGTCTTGGAGGGCTAGCGTAAGTCTTCTGGTAGGAGGCCACCTCCAGAAGATGAACTCTGCTTGAAAAGACGACAGTGTTGGTTGGTCAGGCCAGTCCGAGCTAGCATTATACTTGAAAGGTATTATTTATTTTCTCAGCATGGACACCCGGATAGTTTTGTTGGGTGTAGAGATGGAGGAGTATCTCACCCGGTGGGCTGTACACTCACCTTGATCAGAACGCCCAACGTGCGGTAATCTAGTCCGGACAAGGTGCACAAAGTGTGGTGCCTTGGCCAAATTGTTCTCATGGAGCCCAACGTGTGGTGACATGACTTTTATCCGAGTGGAGGATTTATTTTGTACAAAGTGTGATAATGAGAAAAACCCACTTCTTGCGAAAAGAGATTGTTTATGACTTGCCAAATTATTTTTACAAATGTTTCACACTTTGCATACACGTATTATTCAAAAACACCATGTGCACACACAGGACTTACTGAGATTTATTCTCATACCGTTTTACATCATATTTTCAGGAGATAGACTGTGCTGAGTCAGCGGGGCATGTAATAGTTGGAGCTTTTGCTATTTTCTCTATCCGTTCTAGGAGACATTTATTGCTTATGCTTCTAAACAATATTTTGTTTTATTTCGTTTTGCTCCAAGTTGAGCCTGATGTAATAAGAATATTTCTTTATTTATCTAAGTTGATCCTTTTGGAGATTGCCTTTATATTTT
The DNA here is from genome assembly GCA_026120185.1 of Voacanga thouarsii. Classification (NCBI taxonomy): domain Eukaryota; kingdom Viridiplantae; phylum Streptophyta; class Magnoliopsida; order Gentianales; family Apocynaceae; genus Voacanga; species Voacanga thouarsii. The sequence goes on from JANUWF010003397.1 coordinate 209,360, forward strand.
ATACCTCGTTCTAAAGACCCCTTATCCTACGGGACGGGGTGACATCCCCGCCCTTTTAGGGTACGTAGTCGTGGGGTTTTACAGTTTAAATTGCTAAGAAAAGTGTTATTACCAAATTTGAAGATAATCGGAAATATTTTGGCATGCAATCCAACGAATATCAACAAAAATACCGAAAACCTAAGGCATTTACAAAGATATGAACTTTGAATTAATGATCCGACTGTTAGATTTATTTAAATTGCTAATAAAAGTGTTATTACCAAATTTGAAGATAATCAGATATATTTTCGCATGCAATCCAACAAATATTAACAAAAATACCGAAAACCTAAGACATTTACAAAGAGAGGCACTTTCAATTAATGATCCGATCGTTAGATTGTTGGATTGTATGCCCTCTTAGACTAGGTTTCTGATGTAAAATCAAATTATTTAATAAAAGAATTTATTTTCAGAAATTGTTTGTGAATTTACTTTTTGTTTGTGCACGATTTTCGTTTGGAATAGACCCATTGTGTTTAAATAAGTGATCCATGTGAATGGTGGTCTTTCACAGTAAGGTATGGATCACGGGTTATTTAACACATAAACATTTGTTCTTAACCTATTGATGAGACTGGGAACCTCATCATGTTTAGGTTATTATGTTATGAATTCCAAATGGGGAATGGCTTACCTTTAGCCAGTGGGTAGTCCACTCACTTCATGACATAAGTGTATTTTGAATACGTAGAACAGGACCTGTAGTAGTGGTTTCTCAAAGTACTATATAGTAGAAACCTAGACTACTACCGCTACAGCGTGGACTAGTACTCTACGACTTGAGTATGAGTTGGTGGTCTAGCGAAGCTAGAAGCATATACTTTGATTTGCTGTAGTTGAGGTTCTGTCATAGGGCCAATATACTTGCATGTTGGGTATGTGTGACTAGTTAGTTAAGACAGACTTATACAAGATAGTTTCTGCACTATATCGCCCCTTGTGGTTGTCCGAATGGTCTAAATTATCCAGGGCCCTGGGAAACATGACTTGGATGTTTGCTTTAGGGTAGCTCCCTTGGAAAGCGGAAACACTCCAGGAAGTCGTGGATCATTAGACTAGAAGCCTAAGGATGGTAGATGTCATTTAGGGGGGTGTTAGTACACTTCTTCCTCTCTAAATGTACGGCGATGTGTAGAGGGGTATTTTAGTCATTTCACATGTAGGTCGGAGACTTTGCGAATGCAGCATTGTCCTTGGGGTCAATATTTCCTTATGGTGATATTAGGAAATATTTAAAATGCAAAATACAGACTATTTATATAGCAGGGGTATTTTGGTCATTTTAGCGACCAAGGCGATGTGTCTTTTTGGTCCTCGGGATAGCCCATAAGTCCTAACTATTTTTGGGTTGAGGAATTGGTCTCAGTTGAAGAGGATTTTATTTTATTTTGTTTTATTTTATTTTATTCGGGAAGTCTAATTTATTATTGGATTGGAATAAAATAAATAAATAAATAAATAAAATAGAAGTTGAGAGAAATTAATTATCTAGTTTATTTGGTTAATTAATTATTCAGGGCCTAGGTCCAGTATGAATAATTAAGAAATTAACCTGGGCTTAAACTAGGGGAAATAATTAATGTTTAATTATTTATTGGGTTATTTATATAGGCCCAAGAAATAAATAATTAAAGATTAATTATTATGGTTCATTTGGACTCATTAATTATTTATTGGGTTATTTATGTAAGCCCAGAAAATAAATAATTAATATTTATTATTTTGGGCCTTTTGGGTCCAAGAAAAATAATAAATATTTATCTGGCCCAATAGCTTGGACCTTAGGGTTTTTCCAGATACGGTTAAGAGGAGTTTAAGGTTAGGCCAAACTGTTTCTCAGGATAACATCCGGGTGTTTTGAAATCTCGGGGAGATGTTTATCAGAGATTGAGAGACCTAGTTTAGGCCAAATATAAACAACTCTTTGAAAAGGAAAAACCCTAATTTTCTTTCCCTAGCCTTACAAGCTTCACGTGAGTCTCTCTCTCAACGTCTCTCTCCTCTTTGTTTTTCTCCTTGTTCTTTGCTAACTAATAGCGAGCGAACCAAGGAGAATTGAGACCGTTTCTCTTTCCCATTGTGTTCACCAACTAGAGGTTAGGCTGAGGAATATCTCGAGAGCTAGAGAGCTAAGCGTTAATGCAAACAAGGCGAAGTCGAAGGCTAGCGGGTGTTCAACCGGAAGCTCCTTCAAGTGTGCAAAGCGAGGCGATTCCAGCCGTTCATTCTGTTCCTACGCAACCTAGGAGAGTTAAGGAACGCAAAAGTATGATCTTCACGCTTCCGCATGGCCTTTATGGCTCGCGTTTAATTTTTCTCCAATTTTTTTTAACTTACGGTGCATGCCCCTGTTTCTGCGTTTTCCATCAAAGTGGTATCAGAGACACTGGTTTTGATCAATATAGGAAGCATGGTAGTTAATAAAATGGAGAAGATGATTATACCTGTGATCCTTCGCTGTTTTGGTATGGGATAGATGGTTTTGTAAGCTTCACCGTGAAGCATAGGAGCCACTGTAAATTTTTTTTGGCTTTACTAGATAATCGTGTAAACCCAATTTAAATGGGTATAGGCGATTGTGTTTTTGGTTTGGATGTTTTTTGTTAGTAAAAATGTCCAAAGAAGCCAAAGAAGGCTGAAAAAAATGAAGCAGAAGAGTTTCTGCAATTCTGGCGCGAGAAAGAAGAAAAAACGAAGAAGACAACTATTCATAAGCCGCTGTGTTCGAGCTGAGCCGCCGAGCCAAGCCGCTTCTGTTCTGTGAGTGGAGCCGTGCTGCTGGAGCCGCGAAGCCGAGCCAATTGCGTGTGAATTGAAGCCGAATCAATCTGATGTTGCAATTGAAATTCAATTGGCGCGCGGGTAATTGGGCGAGTTCGCGGGTCGGCAGCAGAGGAGAACCGGGCGCGGGCGCGGGGCACTCGGGCGGGCGGGTCGCGGCTTGGCGGGTTGAGGTAGCGTCTGATCTGGTGCGTCTGGTGCACCGGGGGGCACGGTGGACCGTAGGCCACGCGGGCGCGGATCCGGTGCGGCGCGGTGCAGTGGACCGCCAGAGTTTTTTCTGCAATTTTTTTTTATTTTTTTTCCTTTTTCGTTTTGGGTCCCATACCAGGCCAAGTTAATATTTTTGCAATATTTATATTCTTGGAATATATTTGCATGAAAAGTATTAGTAAGGGATTTTAGGATTAAACAAGATAATTAATTAATTAATTAATGTGTTTAATTCTATTATTTGGGCACTTAAGTTTAAAAAATAGAAAAGCATGAAAACGTTTATTGTTTTCTAGCATGCTATTTTTTTTATGTACCTATGTGTGCTTTTTCTCAAAGACCAAAGTCTTTGGGAACCTTTTGTTTTGGCAAGGAAAAATATTTTTCTTTAAAAACTAAATGGTTATTTTAATTGGTACAAAAATTAATCCTTAAATATTTTCTCAAAGGATTTAATCCTTGACATAGAAAATATATTGGATTTAGATATTTTTGTAAGTTAAAATGGAGAGCCATTTTGTTTTGTTTTGGACTAGAAAAATGATTTTGTCAAATAAACTTGAGACCAAAGTCTCTAGAAAGTTTTAATTGGAAAATTTTTGAAATCATTAAGTTTTAACTTAAATAAAATTAGTCCATGGAGGAAATCTCTCAAAGGATATAAGCCTTGACATAGAGATTTTATTGGACTTAGATATTTTATTTTTGGGTTAAGGAAAAACTTAATGGAAATTTCAAAAGGATATTTTCCAGAAAACCTTTATTTTAAAAGTCTAAGTGGGAGAGGGATTCCAACGGCCCCACGGCTTCCATCACGGTCCTCATTAGAGATCGTGGATCCCCTCGCGTCACCCTGGGAGTGAACCCGTATAAGATGGGGATACCACAAGGATCTAGATCTAATGGAAGGATGTAATTAAAAACCCGGGGCACGTACTATGATCGGCCAGCCCACGTTGGAGGTTATAGTGCGAGGTATGTCCATAGGAAATGAGAGGAAACGGCCATCCCACGATGGAGTTATTCTCTAGACCATTACCTAGAAGGGAAATTAATTTGTGGTGGTTAATACACTTAGCTTAGGAAACTGTTAATCTTCCTAAGAAGCTATGTCAGTTTTCCTAAGAGCCAAATTATTTTCAGTGCACAAATTTCATTTTGTTTTCACAAACTAATTTCTTTCTTTTATTTTCGATTTTCAGAAATGGTGGGAGGTTCTTTTAGTCAATTGGCCATTATTCTCAGGGAGAATAAGTTAACGGGTCCAAACTATGTGGACTGGAAAAGGAACCTGGACATAATACTCACAGCCGAGGAGTATAAGTATGTCCTTTACGAAACCTTCCCTGTTATCGGGGAAGGTTCCACCGCTGAAGAGCGAGAGGCTGAAAAGGCATGGAAGAAAGCTGACGAAATGGCACGTTGCTATATGTTAGCTTCCATGTCTAATGTGCTCCAGTCAAAACACGAGCACATGGCTTCTGCATATGACATAAGTCAATCGTTGGCAACTATGTTTGCGGACAAGAGCCGGCCCGCAAGGCAGGAGGCTCTTCGAACAATTGTGAACACTAAGATGGCTGAGGGAGCATCAGTCCGAGAGTATATGCTCAAGATGATTGCTGCTTTCGAGGAGGTAGAAATCTTAGGGGCTGTCATTGACCCCGAGAGCCAAGTGGACATGGTTCTCGAATCTCTACCGGGCTCTTTCACTCAGTTCAAGTTAAACTATAACATGAACAAGTTGAACATGAGTTTAACTGAACTGATGAAGGAGCTCCAGATGGCGGAGAAGATCATGAAGCCGCAGTCTAAGGCCATGATTGCTAAGGCCTCTTCTTCAAGAACTGGGCCTAAGCCCAAAAAACCACCAAATATCTAATAAAAGACCGAAAACCTAAGGTATTCACAAAGATAGGAACTTTGAATTAATGATCCGACCGTTAGATTTGTTTAAATTGCTAATAACAGTGTTATGACCATATTTAAAGATAATCGGATATATTTTGGCTTGTAAACCAACAAATATTAACAAAAATATCGAAAACTTAAGGCATTTACAATGATAGGCACGTTCAATTAATGATCCGACCATTAGATTTGTTTAAATTACTAATAATAGTGTTGTGACCAAATTTGAATATAATCGGATATATTTTGGCATGTAATCCAACAAATATAAAAAAAAAATATCGAAAATCTATGGTATTACAATGATAGGAACTTTTAATTAATGATCCAACCGTTAGATTTGTTTAAAGTTCTAATAAAAGTCTTATGACCAAATTTAAAGATAATCGGATATATTTTGGCATGCAATCCAACAATTATCAACAAAAATACCGAAAACCTAAGGCATTTAAAAATATAGGCACTTTCAATTAACGATCCGACCATTAGATTTGTTTGAATTGCTAAGAAAAGTGTTATGGCCAAGTTTGAATATAATCGAATATATTTTGGCATGCAATCCACCAAATGTCTACAAAAAGACCGAAAACCTAAGGCATTTACAAAGATAGGCACTTTCAAATAATGATCCGACCATTAGATTTACTTAAATTGTTATGAAAAGTGTTATGACCATATTTGAACATAATCGGATATATTTTGGCATGCAGTCCACCAAAATGTCTACAAAAAGACCGAAACCTAAGGTATTTACAAAGATAGGAACTTTGAATTAATGATCCGACCGTTAGATTTGTTTAAATTGCTGATAATAGTGTTATGACCATATTTGAAGATAATCGGATATATTTTGGCATGCAATTCAACAAATATCAACAAAAATATCGAAAACCTAAGGCATTTACAATGATAGGCACGTTCAATTAATGATCCGACCATTAGATTTCTTTAAATTGCTAATAAAAGTGTTTTGACCAAATTTGAAGATTATCGGATATATTTTAGTATGCAATTCAACTAATATCAACAAAAATACCAAAAACCTAAGGTATTTACAAAGATAGGAACTTTGAATTAATGATTCGACCGTTAGATTTGTTTAAATTGCTAATAATAGTGTTATGACCTAATTTGAAGAAAATCGGATATATTTTCGCATTCAATCCAACAAATATCAACAAAAATACCGAAACCAAATGTCTTTACAAAGATAGACACTTTCAATTAATTATCCGACCGTTAGATTTTTTTAAATTTCTAGGAAAAGTGTTATTACCAAATTTGAAGATAATCGGAAATATTTAGGCATGCAATGCGACAAATGTCAACAAAAAGACCGAAAACCAAAGGCATTTACAAAGATAGGAACTTTCAATTAATGATCCGACCGTTAAATTTGTTTAAATCTCTAATTAAAGTGTTATGACCAAATTTGAAGATTATTGGATATATGTTGGCATGCAATCCAACAAATATCAACAAAAACAACGAAAACGTAAGGCATTTACAAAGATAGGCACTTTCAATTAATGATCCGATCGTTAGATTTGTTTAAATTTCTCAGAAAAGTGTTATGACCAAATTTGAAGTTAATCGGATATATTTTGGCGTGCAATCAACAAATATCAACAAAAAGATTGAAAACCTAAGGCATTTAAAAAGATAGGCACTTTCAATTAATGATTTGACCGTTAGATTTGTTTAAATTGATATTAAAAGTGTTATGACAAAATTGTAAGATAATCGGGTATACTTTAACATGTAGTCCTACAAAATATCTTAAAAAATGCCGAAAATTTAAGGCATTTACAAAGATAGACACATTCAAATAATGATTGACCGTTTGATTTGTTTAAATTGCTAAGAAAAGTGTTATTATCAAATTTGAAGATATTCGGAAATATTTTTGCTTGCAATGCAACGAATATCAACAAAAATACCGAATACCTAAGGCATTTACAGAGATATGACCTTTGAATTAATGATCCGGCTGTTAGATTTATTTAAATTGCTAATAAAAGTGTTATTACCAAATTTGAAGATAATCAGATATATATTGGTATGCATTCCAACAAATATCAACAAAAATACCGAAAACCTAAGGCATTTACAAAGATAGGCATTTTCAATTAATGATCCGAACGTTAGATTTGTTTAAATTTCTCAGAAAAGTATTATGACGAAATTTGAAGTTAAACGTATATATTTTGGCGTGCAATCAACAAATATCAACAAAAAGATTGAAAACCTAAGGCATTTACAAAGATAGGCACTTTCAATTAACGATTTGACCGTTAGATTTGTTTAAATTAATATTAAAAGTGTTATGTAAAAATTTAAAGATAATCGGGTATATTTTAACACGTAGTCCTATAAAATATCTAAAAAAATATCGAAAATTTAAGGAATTTACAAAGATAGGCACATTCAAATAATGATTGACCGTTTGATTTGTTTAAATTGCTAAGAAAAGTGCTATGACAAAATTTGAAGATAATCGGATATATTTTGGCATGTAATCCAACAAATATCAACAAAAATAACGAAAATCTAAGGCATTTACAAAGATAGGAACTTTCAATTAATGATCCAACCATTATATTTGTTTAAATTACTAGGAAAAGTGATATGACTAAATTTGAATATAATCGGATATATTTTGGCATACAATCCAACAATTATCAACAAAAATATCGAAAACCTTAGGCATTTACAAAGAAAGGAACTTTCAACTAATGATCCGACCCTTGGATTTGTTTAAATTGCTGATAATAGTGTTATGACCATATTTGAAGATAATCGGATATATTTTGGCATGCAATTCAACAAATATCAACAAAAATATCGAAAACCTAAGGCATTTACAATGATAGGCACGTTCAATTAATGATCCGACCATTAGATTTCTTTAAATTGCTAATAAAAGTGTTTTGACCAAATTTGAAGATTATCGGATATATTTTGGTATGCAATCCAACTAATATCAACAAAAATACCAAAAACCTAAGGTATTTACAAAGATAGGAACTTTGAATTAATGATTCGACCGTTAGATTTGTTTAAATTGCTAATAATAGTGTTATGACCAAATTTGAAGATAATCGGATATATTTTGGCAACCAATCCAACGAATATCAATAAAAATATCGAAAACCTAAGGCATTTACAAAGATAGGCACTTTCAATTATTGATCCGACCATTGGATTTGTTTAAATTGCTAATAATAGTGTTATGACCTCATTTTAAGATAATCGGATATATTTTGGAATTCAATGCAACAAATATCAACAAAAATATCGAAAACCTAAGGTATTCACAAAGATAGGAACTTTCAATTAATGATTCGACCGTTAGATTTGTTTAAATTGCTAATAAAAGTGTTATGACCAAATTGAAAGATAATCTGATATATGTTGGCATGCAATGCAACAAATGTCAACAAAAAGATCGAAAACCTAAGGCATTTACAAAGATAGGCACTTTCAATTAATGATCCGACTGTTAGATTTATTTAAATTGCTATGAAAAGTGTTATGACAATGTTCGAATATAATCGGAGATATTTTGGCATGCAATCCAACAAATGTCTACCAAAAGTCCGAAAACCTAAGGTATTTAGAATGATAGGAACTTTGAATTAATGATCCGACTGTTAGATTTGTTTAAATTGCTAATAATAGTGTTATGACCAAATTTGAAGATAATCGGATATATTTTGGCGTGCAATCCAACAAATATCAACAAAAATATCGAAAACCAAAGGCATTTACAAAGATAGGCACGTTCAATTAATGATCCGACCATTAGATTTGTTTAAATTTCTAATAAAAGTGTTATGACCAAATTTGAAGATAATCGGATATATTTTGGTATGCAATCCAACAAATATCAACAAAAATACCGAAAACCTAAGGTATTTACAAAGATAGGAACTTTGAATTAATGATCCGACCGTTAGATTTGTTTAAATTGCTAAAGATAGTGTTATGACCTAATTTGATGAAAATCGCATATATTTTAGCATTCAATCCAACGAATATCAACAAAAATACCGAAAACCTAAGGCATTTACATAGATAGGAACTTTCAATTAATGATCCGATCGTTAGATTTGTTTAAATTGCTAAGAAAAGTGTTATGACCAAATTCTAAGATAATCGGATATATTGTGGCATGCAATGCGATAAATGTCAACAAAAAGACCGAAAACCTAAGGCATTTACAAAGATAGGAACTTTGAATTAATTATCCGACTCTTAGATTTGTTTAAATTGCTAATAAAAGTGTTATGATCAAATTTGAAGATAATCGGATATAGTTTGGCATGCAATCCAACAAATATCAACAAAAATACCGAAAATCTAAGCCATTTACAAATATAGGCACTTTCATTTATTGTTCCGACCATTAGATTTATTTAAATTGCTATGAAAGGTGTTATGACCATGTTTGAATATAATCGGATGTATTTTGGCTTACAATCCACCAAATGTCTACAAAAAGACCGAAAACCTAATGTATTTACAAAGATAGGAACATTGAATTAATGATCCGATCGTTAGATTTGTTTAAATTGATAAGAAAAGTGTTATGACCATATTTGAAGATAATCGGATATATTTTGGCATGCAATCCAACAAATATCAACAAAATTATCGAAAACCTAAGTCATTTACAAAGATAGGCACGTTCAATTAATGATCCGACCATTTGATTTGTTTAAATTGCTAGTAAAAGTCTTTTGACCAAATTTGAAGATACTCGGATATATTTTAGTATGCAATCCAACAAATATCAACAAAAATACCAAAAACCTAAGGTATTGACAAAGATAGGAACTTTGAATGAATGATCTGACCGTTAGATTTGTTTAAATTGCTAATAATAGTGTTATGACCAAATTTGAAGAAAATCGGATATATTTTGGCATTCAATCCAACAAATGTCAACAAAAAGACCGAAACCTAAGGCATTTACAATGATATGAACTTTGAATTAATGATCCGACTGTTAGATTTGTATAAATTGCTAATAAAAGTGTTATGATCAAATTTGAAGATAATCGGATATATTTTGGCATGCAATCCAACAAATATCAACAAAAATACCGATAATCTAAGGCGTTTACAAAGATAGGAACTTTCAATTAATGATCCGACCATTAGATTTGTTTAAATTGCTAAGAAAAATATTATGACCAAATTTGAATATAATAGGATATATTTTAGTATGTAATCCAACAAATATCAACAAAAATACCGAAAATCTAAGGCATTTACAAAGATAGGAACTTTCAATTAATGATCCGACCCTTAGATTTGGTTAAATTGCTAAGAAAAGTTCTATGACCAAATTTGAAGATAATCGGATATATTTTGGTATGCAATGCAACAAATATCAACAAAAAGATCGAAAACCTAAGGCATTAACAGAGATAGGAACTTTGAATTATTGATCAGACTGTTAGATTTGTTTAAATTGCTAATAAAAGTGATATGATCAAATTTGAAGATAATCGGATATAGTTTGCCATGCAATCCAACAAATATCAACAAAAATACCGAAAACCTAAGGCATTTACAAATATAGGCACTTTCAATAAATGATCCGATCATTAGATTTGTTTAAATTGGTAAGAAAAGTGTTATGACCAAGTTTGAATATAATCGGATATATTTTGGCATGCAATCCATCAAATGTCTACAAAAAGACCGAAAACCTAAGGCATTTACAAATATAAGCACTTTCAATTAATGATCGGACCATTAGATTTATTTAAATTGCTATGAAGAGTGTTATGACCATATTTGAATATAATCGGATATATTTTGGCATGCAATCCACCAAATATCCAATAAAAGACCGAAAACCTAAGGTATTTACAAAGATCGGAATTTTGAATTAATGATCCGGCCATTAGATTTGTTTAAATTGCTAATAAAAGTGTTTTGACCAAATTTGAAGATAATCGGATATATTTTGGCATGCAATCCAACAAATATCATAAAAAATATCGAAAATCTATGGCATTTATAAATATTGGCACTTTAAATTAATGATCCGAATGTTATATTTGTTTAAATTGCTATGAAAAGTGTTATGACCAAATTTGAAGATAATCAGATATATTTTGGCAAGCAATCCAACAAATATCAACAAAAAAATTGAAAACCTAAGGCATTTACAAGGATAGGAACTTTCAATTAATTATCTGACAATTAGATTTGTTTGAATTGCCAAGAAAAGTGCTATTACCAAATTTGAAGATAATCGGATATATTTTGGTATACAATCCAACAAATATCAACAAAAATCTCGAAAATCTAAGGCATTTATAAATATAGGCACTTTAAATTAATGATCCGAATGTTATATTTGTTTAAATTGCTATGAAAAGTGTTATGACCAAATTTGAAGATAATCAGATATATTTTGGCATGCAATCCAACAAATATCAACAAAAAAACCGAAAATCTAAGGCATTTACAAGGATAGGAACTTTCAATTAATGATCTAATCATTAGATTTGTTTGAATTGTTAAGAAAAGTGCTATTACCAAATTTGAATATAATCGGATATATTTTAGCATGCAATCCACCAAATGTCTTCAAAAAGACCGAAAACCTAAGGCATTTACAAAGATAGGCTCTTTCAATTAATGATCCGACTATTAGATTTATTTAAATTTCTATGAAAAGTGTTATGGCCATGTTCGAATATAATCGGATATATTTTGGCATGCAATCCACCAAATGTCTACCAAAAGTCCGAAAACCTAAGGTATTTACAAAGATAGGAACTTTGAATTAATGATCTGACTGTTAGATTTGTTTAAATTGCTAATAATAGTGTTATTACCAAATTTGAAGATAATCGGATATATTTTGGCATGCAATCCAACAAATATCAACAAAAATATCGAAAACCTAAGACATTTACAAAGATAGACACTTTCAATTAATGATCCGACCATTAGATTTGTTTAAATTGCTAATAAAAGTGTTATGACCAAATTTGAAGATAATCGGATATATTTTGACATGCAATCCAACAAATATCAATAAAAATACCGAAAACCTAAGGTATTTACAAAGATAGAAACTTTGAATTAATGATCCGACCGTTAGATTTGTTTAAATTGCTAATAATAGTGTTATGACCTAATTTGAAGATAATCGGATATATTTTGGCATTCAATCCAACAAATATCAACAAAAATACCGAAAACCTAAGGCATTTACAAAGATAGGAACTTTCAATTAATGATCCGACCGTTAGATTTGTTTAAATTGCTAATAAAAGTGTTATGACCAAATTGAAAGATAATCTGATATATGTTGGCGTGCAATGCAACAAATGTCAACAAAAAGACCGAAACCTAAGGCATTTACATAGATAGGCACTTTCAATTAATGATCCGACATTTAGATTTGTTTAAATTTATATGAAAAGTGTTATGACTAAATTTGAAGATAATCGGATATATTTTGGCATGCATTCCACCAAATGTCTACAAAAAGACCGAAAACCTAAGGCATTTACAAGGATAGGAACTTTCAATTAATGATCCAATTATTAGATTTGTTTAAATTGCTAAGAAAAGTGCTATGACCAAATTTGAAGATAATCGGATATATTTTGGCATGCAATGCAACAAATGTCTACAAAAAGACCGAAAACCTAAGGCATTTACAAAGATAGGAACTTTGAATTAATGATCCGACTGTTAGATTTATTTAAATTTCTAATAAAAGTGTTATTACCAAATTTGAAGATAATCAGATATATTTTGGCATGCAATCCCACAAATATTAACAAAAATATCGAAAGCCTAAGGCATTTATACAGATAGGCACTTTGAATTAATGATCCAACTGTTAGATTTTTTTTTATTTCTAATAAAAGTGTTTTGACCAAATTTGAAGATAATCGGATATATTTTGGAATGCAAGCCAACAAATATAAAAAAAAATATCGAAAACCTAAGGCATTTACAAAGATAGGAAATTTGAATTAATGATCCGACTGTTAGATTTATTTAAATTGCTAATAAAAGTGTTATTACCAAATATGAAGATAATCAGATATATTGTGGCATGCAATCCAACAAATATTAACAAAAATACCGAAAACCTAAGGCATTTACAAATAAAGACACTTTAAATTAATGATCCGACCATTATATTTGTTTAAATTGCTAAGAAAAGTGTTATGACCACGTTTGAATATAATCGGATATATTTGGTATGCAATCCAACAAATGTTAACAAAAAGACCGAAAACATAAGACATTTACAAAGATAGGAACTTTGAATTAATGATCTGACCGCTAGATTTGTTTAAATTGTTAGGGAAAGTGTTATGACTAGGTTTGAATATAATTGGATATATTTTGGCATTCAATCCACCAAATGTCTATAAAAAGTCCGAAAACCTAAGGCATTTACCATGATAGGCACTTTCAATTAGTGATCCGACCGTTAGATTTGTTTAAATTGTTAGGAAAAGTGTTATGACCAAGTTTGAAGATAATCGGATATATTTTGGTATGCAATCCAATAAATACCAACAAAAATACCGAAAACCTAAGGCATTTGCAAAGATAGGCACTTTCAATTAATGATCCGACCATTAGATTTGTTTAAATTGTTAATAAAAGTGTTATGACCAAATTTGAAGATAATCGGATATATTTTGGCATCCAATCCAACAAATATCAACAAAAATACCAAAAACCTAAGGTATTTACAAAGATATGCACTTTTAATTAATGATCTGACCGTTAGATTTGTTTAAGCTGCTAGGAAAAGTGTTATGACCAAATTTGAAGATAATCGGATATATTTTGGCATGCAATCCAACAAATATCAACAAAAATACCGAAAACCTAAGGCATTTACAAATATAGGCACTTTAAATTAATAATCCGACTGTTAGATTTGTTTAAATTGCTAATAAAAGTGTTATGACCAAATTTGAAGAAACTCGGAATTTTTTTTCTATTTTTTCTAATTTATTAGTTATATTAGTTTGTATTAATTTTTGTTCCGTACCTTTTAAATAACAACGACGAAATATTTTGTAAGTATCTTGATTTACTCCACTCAAAACACTCTTATGTTTACTCCATTCAAAACTTTTCAAAATTAAAATTAAATTTTCACTTCTAATCAGGAGGAAGCTAGCTCTCTCTCCCTCTCGGCCGAACCAATAGTGGGCATTCTTGGACAAACTTATATATATATGTATGTGAGTGTATATATATTATATATGTATACACACACACACACACATGTGTGTGTGTGTGTGTGTGTGTGTGTGTGTGTGTGTGTGTGTGTGTGTGTGTGTGTGTGTGTGTGACACACACACATATATAGTGCATGTAATTGAGGATGCGAAAGTTTCAGAGTTCAATTCTCGTCAGGGGCTTGGTTTTTATTTTTAATCACATATTTTATCTTGTATTTTTCGTTATTCTTCTCCAATAATTAATATTTAAATTCCCATCGGCATCATTTTTAATATTTTTTAATTATTATTAATTATTCTTATATATTAACTTGTATTTTTTATCATACTTGTCTAATAATATTTTGATCATCGCAAGGGTTTATGAGTTTTAATTCATTAATTAAAAATTTCAATATTTATATCAATGGTTTCATGTTCTTGAATAACAATTATTTTCGACATTTATAACAATTATGGACTATTAGATAATAATTGTACCGTGCTCTCCCACTTCTTCTCCACCGACACCTTTCTTGCACTATCCTTCTTCATCTTTCTTCTTCCTTGTTCAACCCACAGCAGCCCCCCTCCCTACCGGCCTCCCAACCCTAGATTTGCCCCCCTGCCCGCCTCCCCTCTTCCCCAACCCTAGATTTTGCCCTCTCCCTCCCGCCGCCCCTCTCCATCGCACCCCCGCCCCTGGCTACGCAACACCTTCCCGCCCCCCTGCGCAACTCCCCTCCCCCCCTCGCAACCCCTTCCACCCCCTGCAGCTCCCGCTGGTCCCCCATTCCGGATCTCCCCCTGCGCGACCACCCTCTTTTCCCGCAGCTCCCCCTTCCCCCCTCACCCCTGTCACCCTCTCTCCCGGTCGCCCACCCCGCACCCCCTCACCTTCCCTCCGCTCCCACCTCCGCCTCCGCCTCCGCCTCCACCCCTCGCAACCCCATCTCCCTTCCCCCAGCCTGCGCGCCTCTCCCCGTAACTCCCCCCCTCCCCGCTCCCGCCTCCGCCCACCAAAATCTATCTCCTTTCCCCCAGTCTGTGCGCCTCTCCCCCGAACTTCCCCCTCCGGGGCCCACCTCTGCTCCCCGCCCCACAACCCCCCCCCCCCTTCTCCCTTCCCCCAGCCGAATATCCATACGAGATGTTCTTTCATTTTCCAGGGTTTTTCATGTGATTGTTGGATGTCCTAAACGTGCCAATGATTCATGTAGTTCTTAATTATCATGTTCTTCAAGAAAGTAGTATTTGGTTGTTTTCCCCTTCATGACCAACATTCCCTTTTGTTTCCTAGAGAATCTCTTGAAGATTCTATAGAATGTCTTACTTGTGAATTTATTCTCAGAAGGATATATATAAGGAGAATATGAGATGGCAAATTAAGTTTTGCTGATTCCTTTTGTCACCTTGATGTTCTTTATTTAGTATTTCTTTTGGAGTTTATCTATAGTTCCAATAGAGGACACGGACAAGAGGAGAAGAGGTGACACCAAAGATCATCCCCTAGCTCAGTGGTTCACAAATTTCTCCGAGGCTGATGAACTGTTAAAACTTGCAGCTGCTCGTCAGCAGGTTAGTATGATTGCTTTTATGATTTGTCCTTACTCGTCAATTAACCTTAACACCCTCAAGAGTTATTTGCTTTCTGCAACTTAAATGATTGAGCTGCAGATTTCTGTTCAAACTTCTAGGCAAGTTGTCTGAGGTCTTAAATTCACATTGAACCGGCATCCTTTGCTTGAAGGTCTTTATTTTAGATATGCTTTTTTTTTTGTTTTGTTTTTGGGATGTTCTGTTTTGAAAATTCTGAACATAGACTCATAGAGATTGTTAGTGAAGTGTTTACAATGTTGTTGTTCTCTATTTTTTGTCTTTGTACATTTATTAAGCAATATTTCCAAATATCTGCATCATACCATGTCTTTGAATCATTTCATTGACTAGGAGTGTGCTTCTCTAACTAGCTTTTGCATGTTTGAGTTCTTCAGTGGCAATATATACTATATATACTGGAATTTGTTGTGGCTAATTTCTATGAATCCCCATGAGTGATGGGTTATTATTCCTCGTGAGTGATGGGTGATCATTCCCCATGGGTAATGGGTAATTACCCTTTTATTGTTGTGACAGTTAATGTTTTTTTTTTTAAAATGTTGTTGATTTTGTGGTGGCTTTGTGCCTAGAAACGTCCAGTATACAGTTGAAACTCTGTCGATTTTTTTTTTTGTTGCCATCTTGATACTCCAAATAAGTTGATTACCCTTATTTTTAATAATCCATAGCAAATCCGTTAATTAATATATTTTAATTTTTAATAATCCATGGCAAATCCGTTATAATTTAATATGAAAAAAATAATGTTTTCGTGAAAAATTTGTTTCTGTGGTAAATCTGTGACAATCTGCTACGGATTTGCCACGGAAACGTCCAGTTTGAGAATCGTCCGTGACAAATCCGTGGCAAATTGCCACGGAAAATATTTCCGTGGCAAAAAAAATACTTAGCCACGAAGGTTTTTGCTATGGACCTTTTCCGTGACAGATCCGTGGCAAATTCCAGTTTAGCCACGGATTTGCCATAGATTTTTCCGTGGCAAATTAATAGATTTCTTGTAGTGAAATGTACTTCTAGATCACGTGCCTCGGAGCAACCCCTGCCAAGAGAGTCTAAATTCCAAAATCCATGCAATTCACGAATAAAATTTATAAGAGAAAAAAGCTTAGCATGCTTAGATAAGGAGAAGACAAATATAATGCATGGGGAACTTAAAAGCTATTGTTGTTCTTTGCTGAAAATAATTGATGTGAAAACAGGGCTCAAGTGTGAGATATTCAATTGCATAGCAGATAATACTCCCTGTTGAATTTGGCTTCTCTATGTCCAGATTCGCAATTCAATTGGCCTGTTCCAGTATTTCTGCTTTCATTTTTATCCTCTAGAAATGCTTTCATTTGTTGAATATACACCTTCATATTAGGCTTTACTCTGCTTTTTAGCTAATTTGAGTTTTGTAGTTATGACTATTGGATTCTTTTATTTTGAAATTTTGAGCTTGAAGTTGCTTTTTCCTATTTCCTGCTTTAATGGGGGAAAAAAAAGTCTTAAATGACTTCTGCTTAGCAGTACAGGTTGAATTTACAGTATATATGGTTAGTTATATTATTTTTGAGAATTCTAGATGCTAAGTGAAGCATGGGTCAATTTTTCTCCAAATTTTCTCAGTATTTTTCTCCACTTTGCATTACATGCTAAGTGAAGCATGTATGATTACCCTTCCATTAGTTCTCAGTATTTTTTTTCTTCTCTTTTTTTAACTTAAAAGAATGGATCCCTTGAGTGATGGGTTATCATTCCTCGTGAGTGATGTGTGATCATTCCCCATGGGTAGTGGGTGATTACCCTTTTATTGTTGTGACAGTTAATATTTTTTTTTCAATGTTGTTGATTTTGTGGTGGCTTCGTGCCTAGAAATGTCCAGTTTACAGGGGAAACTCTGTCGATTTTTTTTTTTTGCTATCTTGATACTCCAAATAAGTTGATTACCCTTAAGCTTAAAAGCTATGCCCGCTCCTACATTTCTTGCATCCCCTTTTTGATGTGAGAATTTTCTTGGAGACTTGGCATGGTTTATTTGGAGTTTGATAGTAGATTCCAAGGAAGAAGGAGGTTGTTGAAGTTAGCCGTACCACATACAATTGGGACAAGGTCTATTGCACGTTTGCACGATGAAAAGGTAAAAACTAACTTTATTCAGCATTTATATACCATAAATCACTGTCCAAAGAAGAGGAAAATAATTATTTGTCTTCTGATTGTTTAGCAAAGGAAGGAGGGAAAGGATCTTGATGATATTGAGATCTATGAGCTCACTCAGTTCTCCAAGAAAAAGAAAGCCTTTGTGAATAAGAAAGCAAGAGATATGAAGAATGTCTAATAATATCACTGTTTAGGATCTATAACTTTATTTGACAATTCGGTAATCTTATTGTTTAGGAGAAAAGAAAAAGAGTACCTCACAACTTGAATAAGCTCGGCTGAAATTTGTGAGGAAACTATTGGCCACTTACCAGGGTACATACATAGTAGAGGAGCAAGTATGAAGTTGCTAAGATCATTCTATGAGGACCAACATATTTCAGAGATAGAAGAGAATAAACACAAGAGAGAAGAAGTAGAGCAACAAGTTGCTGAACTGAAGGAAGAGATCAAACTTTTGCAAGAAGAGCAACAAAAGATAAATGATATTCTAAAAACTATATTAGCGCAGATGGGAAGAATTGAAGAGTATTTTGGCATCATTTTAATGTAAGTTGAAGGTTTCCCATTACACTTTTTTAAAAATTGAAGTACATTTTGCAAATTTATTAAATTACTAGTTAATATTTCTTACTTTGTTTTTTCTTTTGCTATTTTTAGATAATTGGAACAAAGATGGAGCATATCACTATTTTGGCATGAAGTGTACAAGAGTATGTTTTTATTCCTTAATATAATTTCTTGGAACTTTATGCATTGGGCATTTTACAATTAATTTACAGTTGCTGGTATGTTTTATCATGTGAAATTCCATTTTCATAACTTTGTTTTGTGAGTTTCTTGAATGAATCATGTTTATCCTGTACAAAGAAGTTTTGTTCTCCTTAGAAATGCATTTTAGAAGTGATTTACGCTTGTTTTGAATGAGTTTTGATATGCAAAAATGAAGTTATAACCCATTATTCTTCAGTTGGTTGAAAATTGAGTTGTTCATTCATTTATGCTTTGTAAATTTGTATGATTTGTATTTGTTGATAAATAGTGGTTGGAAATACTAGTAAAAAATATGTTAAATAGTGGGTTTTGATGAGCTCTTGTTGAGTGACCTGAAGAATTGAGTGAAATTCTAATGAATTGTGATTGCTCGACACGCTATCAAGTGACAAACTGATAATTGATATTCATAAATTTTCAACCATAATATATGTTGTCTTGATCAAATTCAATACAAATATATAGACCGAATTGAGTAGATATGATTGGACCTAATGCTTGTTGAAATAAAGTTTGCATTCTAGGAGATAATTGTTTCGAAAATTGTTTGACACAGTTTGATGCGTGCTTGACAATTTTAAAATAATGAACACAGAGGCTTAAAATCTCTGAGTTCTAAACAACAAATAATTATAGGATAGTTTTTTTTTTTTTTTTATGTGTGAGAAGTGCTTGATCAGTTTCTTGTGGGAAATTGTGTGTGAAAACTAGATTGTAGCTTTGCAAAGCTTGTGGCAATGTTGTGAAATTGGAAGATTCTTCTATCAAAATTTGATCAAAGAATTGGATAATTTATTGATGAAGTATTTGAGAGATTCTCCAAGAAAAAAAATGCTAAGAGCAGTTTATAGGTAAATAAGTCAATCATTTTCGTAGTATATATGGTACTAAGGAATTAAAAATAACAAGAAGCATTGAAACTAGCCTATTGGAATATTAAATGGAATAATTATCTAATGTACATGAGCAAATGGAACTAATTTAATCCAAACATTAAAAGTTGATATAAAAATCAGTACCTATCACTTGATTGAGGAATTGAACAAGGTAGCATGAGGCTATAATGCAATCGAAGATAAGAAGGAAACATGAAACATGGTAATGACAAGTTAATGTACTTATAGTTAGTATTGTTTTTCCTCTGCTTCTATTTTGTTGCCATTGATGCTTGTTCTTTCACACTAATCATGTTCAAATGTTTCTTTTGAATTGTTAATAATGCAGAGTTTTTGATAAGCTCCTCAACAAGGTTGAAAATTCAACCTAGCATTTTGCACAATTGGGGAGTTATATTTTGGAAGTAATCATTGTTAGTATACTAAATGAATAGCTCCATTTGTAAATAGTTTTTGGATTGATCACATTATGGATGTATTCATAAACAGTTGTATTAACCTATGTATTATAAAGGATTATGTTAGTTTGGATATTTGGTAAATTGTGAGTTCTAATTTATTTCAGGCTTTTTTACTAGCTTATTGTATGCCTACCAAGGTGATTATATATAACACAACATGGGCAAGGAAATGAAGTTGTCACTAAAAATGATTTGATTAATGATGATAGTTGTCATTATGTATATAGCAATGTGACAACAAACTAAAGTTGTCATTAAATTAGTTTTAGCCATGATAATAAAAGTTGTCACTATTTATAATACAATTATGACAACAAATTAAAGTTTTCACTATATTAAAATAAATTATGACAACAAAAGTTGTCACTATTTAGAGTTTAACAGTTATGACAAATAAAAGTTGTCACTAAATGAACTTGGACAACAAAAGTCGTCACTATTTTTGAATAGTAGTGACAACAAATAAAGTTGTCACTAGAATTTGGAGAAAATTGTCAATTATTATGCCATGTTAGTGACAAGCCAAGAGAAATAGTGACAATAGCCATAGCAAAATAGTGATAACTTTTGTTGTCACTATTGTCTAGAGTCATTAGTGACAACAATTTCTTGTCAATGAAAACTCACCTTTAGTGACAATATTCAGTTGTTGTCACCCACCCTCTTTAGCGATAGTGATTTAGTGACAACATTGTGACAAATTATTGTTTTCACTAAATGGGATTAGTGTCAACAATTTGATATTTATTGACAACTTTTCGTTGTCACTAATGAAGTTTTTTCCTGTAGAGGCGTATATTGTCACTAATGAATGGCCAATTAGTGACAAGGCGTTTGTTGTCACTAATTAGTGAGAAATTAGTGACAATATATTGATAAAAGTGATGATCTTTGAAACAAATTAGTGACGCAGAAATGTTGTCACTAATAGTTGATTACATTGTGACAATCGGAATATTGTCACTAAAAGTCAACATTTAGTGACAAGAATAAGTTGTTGTCACTCTATACCTTTAGCGACATAGATTTAGTGACATTAAAGTGACAACAATTTTTTTGTCACTAAATGTCTTTAGTGACAACATTTCTGCATTTTGTGACAATATTATATTGTCACTAAAGGTCACTCTTCCTGTAGTGCTAGCTTTGAAGGTTTCCACCTTCCCATCTACTCCCCTCTTTCTCTTATATACCCACTTACACCCTATGGGTTTTATCTCTTCAGGTGAAGCTACAAGATCCCAAATCTGATTGAGATACATAGACTCAATCTCGGCTTTCATTGCTTTATGCCACAGATTTGCATCGGCATCAGCAATAGCCTCCTCGTATCTAGTAGGGTCTTATTCCTGATGGTCAGAGACCAGCTCGAAAGCTTCTCCAGTCCATCTCTTTGGAACCCTAGACACTCTCCCACTATGATGAGGCTCCATATATACAGGCTCTTGAGGCTGTGCCTCTTCTTGTTCCATAATTGGGTCAGAAGAAGTTGCTTTCGAAGATAACTTCTCCTCCAGTTCCAACTTAGTTGAACCTTTTGTGAAAGCACTTTGATCATCCTCTAAGTATCTAGCATTGGTACTAACCAGTACCTTCTGCTCCTTAGGATGTTAAAATTAACCACCCTTTGTCCCTTTTGGATACCCAATAAAATAGTATAATTCTGATATTAGTTCTAACTTGTCTCCCTTGACCAGTACATAAGTTAGACAACCCCATACCCTAAGATGATTCAGACTTGGCTTACGCCTAGTCCATATCTCATAGGGAGTCCTAGGTCACTTGGAAGGCGCTAAGTTCAGAATATATGCCGTTATTTCCAGGGCATATCCCTAAAAAGACACTAAAAAAGTAGCATGAGACATTATGCTTCGGACCATTTCCATTAATGTCCTGTTCCTTTTCTCAGCTACTCCATTTAGTTGGGGTGTCCCCGGCGTAGAGAGTTGGGATACTATCCCATGATGTACCATGTAGTCCTTGAATTCTCC
This sequence comes from Voacanga thouarsii, assembly GCA_026120185.1. Taxonomy (NCBI): domain Eukaryota; kingdom Viridiplantae; phylum Streptophyta; class Magnoliopsida; order Gentianales; family Apocynaceae; genus Voacanga; species Voacanga thouarsii. The sequence continues at coordinate 231,424 of JANUWF010003397.1, forward strand.
AAGGAGGTACTCTCCACCACGATCCAATCGTAAGGTCTTGATCAATTTACCTATCCGACGATCCACTTTAGCCTTAAACTCTTTAAACTTGTCAAAAGAGTCAGACTTGCATCTCATCAGGTAAACGTAACTAAACATTGTACAATCATCCATGAAAGTGATGAAGTACTCAAAACCTCCTCTAGCTGGTGTAGACAGGGGACCACATACATCAGTGTGAACAAGACTTAATACCTCCTTGGCTCTATCCGCTTTAGGGGCAAATGACCTTTTGGTCATTTTTCCCATCAGGCAAGACTCACACTGAGGCTAATTTTCCAATCTCAATGAGCCCAAGGGCCCATCATGGATCAATCTCTGAATCCTGGTTGAGTTGATATGCCCTAACCTTAGATGCCAAAGATAAGAGTCATTGACATTGGTCTTTCTCTTTCTTGTTAAAGATTTAGACCGAGCGTTAGTTAATTGATTGTTAATAGGGTTTAAGAAAAATAGATTTCTATATATGGGCCCAGTATATAAAATTTCTCCATCTCTACTGATAGAAATACCAAAATGGAAAGATACAGAATATCTTTGAATTATTAGTTTCGCAACCGAAATCAAATTCTATCTAAATCCAGATACATATAAAATATCTTTCAAAACTACTATTCTATTACAATCAAATACAAGATCCATCTCTCCCATTGTAAGGGCCCAAACTTGTATTCTATTTCCTACACGTAGTCTATGTTCACCCTTCTAGAGTCTTCTAATTTTTCTAAACCCCTGCAAGGAGTTACAGATGTGATCAGTGGCTTTTGAATCAACAATCCCAGTGGAAGTTGATCCAACCATTGATATAGACTCTAGATAGAAACCATTACCCGTGGGGTTTTTCTTGGCTTGAAGATCTGGACACTCCTTTTTCTAGTGTCCATTCAATCCATACTTGAAGCACTTACCCTAGGGTTTGTCTTTGGGCTAGGTCTTGGGCTGGACCAATACGTTCCCCTAATTCTTCTTGAACATTCTGGGCTTGAGCCCAGTTCTAGAAGATGAAACCTTAGCAATCATAGCTTTAGATTGTGGCTTCATGACCATTTCCGCCATCTGGAGCTCCTTCATCAACTCAGTCAAACCTATGTTTAATTTGTTCATGTTATAGTTTAACTTAAACTGAGTAAAGGAACCCGATAGAGATTTGAGAACCATATCCACTTGCTCTTGGGGTCAATGACAGCCCCTAAGATTTCTGCCTCCTTGAAAGCAGTAATCATCTTAAGCATATGCTCTCTGACTTATGCTCCCTTAGCCATCTTAGTGTTAATGATGGTTCGAAGAGCCTCCTGCCTTGTGGACCGACTGTAACACCCCGCTACATAAGCCTAATAGAGCTGGGGATGCCGCCCCGTCCAAAGAACAAGGGGTCTTTATAACTAGGTTACACAAACACAAATAAAACCAATACTTTAAAATTGAACTCATTACAACCTAAAAATTTAGGAACAAATCCAAAATAAATTGAATACAATCGTCTCTCAAAACAACACATAAAATAAATAAAATAAAGTCTTCAAGAAGACAACAAATCTAGCTACTCATCTCTATAGCAGGATCAACCTGAAAATATCGCATAAAAGGTGATGAGATAAAAATCTCAGTAAGCCCGTGTGTGCTTTGAGTGTTTCAGGTAAAATAGTTCATGAATGCAGGTTGTAAAAAATGCATAAGAGGGGGTGCCGGCAAGCAATAAATAAGGTTAAAAATAAAGAGTAGCATTTTTCTTTTCAAACCATACATGTGCACAATAAGTATAACCACTCAAATGGGTAGCCATGGGTTACCACACATTGGGCCCCATGACCATATAACGGTCAGAATGCCACACTTTGTGCAGACTGACAAAAGGTAGGTGTACGGCCTACCGGGTGAGATACTCCTCTTTCTCAACACCCAAACTTACCGGTTGTCTACTCTGGAAATACATAGTCCACATGACTAAAACTTGCAAGCTCGGACCGGCATGACCTACTGGATTGGCATCCTATCCGGGAAGGACTCACCTTTCAGAGGTGGCCACCTACTGAGAGACTTACCCTAACCCTTCAAAGACTAGTCCTAGTTGTCTAGCCTTATTGAGTACTCAACGTTGATTGTCCCACTTGAGAGAAAACTGATAAAACATTGCTTTATTTGGAAATAGCAATTAAGGGTTTCTAAAATTCGTGTCAAAGTTAGTTTTTAGAAGGAGTTTAGTGTTTGTGCAAAACTAGTTGTTTGATTTTCAAATGATTTGTTTGAATGAACAAGAAAGGGAATAGTCCTTAATTGCCTTTACAAAATTAGTATCCATACACTTCATGTTTGGCTTGCCATAGTAACCTTTTTGTCATCAAATTAGTTTATGCAGGAGCTTACCTGATTCTTTGCTTGAGCAAATTCAAAATCTTCCAAAGATGACCTAATCCCGCCTGGGGTAAACACAAACCACATGGTTATACTCAAGCCATTGTCGCTTTCATAAATAATCCTAATTCAACTTATTACAATCATGACCCTAATGTCCTAAGCTTTAAGTCTAGATGATAAAGGCTTTTATAAAATAAGTTTAGTTTGACAAGTTAAAATAACTAGTGATAAGTTAAAATAGCTAGGGTTTTTAAAGTAATTACTAATAAGTTATAGGTTCAAATATTAAATCTTGAGTGTTGTTAATAAAAAATAAACTAGGGTTTAATTGATGAAGAATCTTAAGTCCTAGATGATATTATTAAATGATCATTCCTAAATAATATTTTTAAAGTAAATATTAAATTATTGCTAATCTCTTAATTAATAAATAATAGATAGAAAATAATTAATAATAATTAAAATTAATAATAAATAAATTTTATTAAATCTTGATTAATAGATAACAAATAAATATAATATTTATGAATATATGGCCTACAAGATCATTAATATTTTTCCTATTATTATTTATATAAAATGTTTTATTTATTATTATTTTCATATATAAATATTTACATATTATTTTTAATAAAATATATAATTTATTTGGCTAAAATATTACTATTTCATTTGATACTTCAATTCCAACACTTCCTAGGGTTTTCGAAATCTTTAAAGGAAAACATAGTATTAATTTTAATTAACGTAATAAAATTGGCTAAATAAAATAAATTAGGATCAACAAGGTCACGATCATAATTTTCCTATTGCTAACAAGAATCATGAACATATTCTTCGTCATCAAACAACGAACTATTCTATTCATGAATAAAGGCTTAAATCCATACCTACCATCACATGGCTAAATCTCTACTAAGCATAAGCATACTCATGGCTTCAATGAAAATAAGTACATAATTTCCTATTCACCAAAGGTGATATAATATCTAGCATGCTTAAATATTCATACTAACTTACGACATGAAGAACATGCATCGATCCACAAGGAATTTTATAAGGCTTAATGAGATCAATCATTCTCATGCTTAAATCTCTACTCCTTCATACAAATGCATATATCCAATCCCTAATCATATTCAATCCCTTTCTATCAACATCTAAGAGACATGACTTTAGAATTAAAGAGAAGGTTATAGAGAAATACTTGGTTGATGACTATCTCCATGAAGATTTAAGGAGATCCACACGCTTGGAAGGCTTGAATCATCCAAGAGAGGAGAAAGAAAACAGCCATGGTTGTAGCAACCATTTCGGCTGAGAGAGAGAGAGAGAGAGAGAGAGAGAGAGAGAGAGAGAGAGAGAGAGAGAGAGAGAGAGAGAGAGAGAGAGAGAGAGAGAGAGAGAGAGAGAGAGAATATTAGTATGACATGTTAAAGATTGAAGGGAAGAAGGTGAACAAAAGTTGTTTTTGGTTACCTTGATGATGTTCTTGAGACTTCAAGGAAAATTCTGATTTTTGATCCGATTGCAAATTCTTGTTTCCAAGATTTGATGTTATAAAATCTAGAAATGGACTCTAGGGAGTATGTAGGCGTGTTCTGAAATTTTTGGGAGGGATTGGAGGCGTTTAGAGTGGTCTTAGGCTTGAAGCAAGGTAGTGTGTGTTCTTGGTGAAAATGAACAGAATTGGAGAGAAAGTGCTGGACGAATTGCTGAAGGGGTTGGCCAAATGATTAAGGGATTTCTGTGATTTGATTTTTAGATTAGGGAGAAGAGGGAAATTTGGTTTTTTTGAAATTCAAATGGAGGAATTTATGGAGTGTTTTAAGGTAAAAGATATGGTAATGATGTTTGATGATGTTTTAAGGTAAAAGATACAATGGATCCGGCTGGTTTGCTGAAATGAATGAGGGTTGAAGGTGCTATAAGGTTGGCCGAAATACTGAGTTCAATGGTGGGAGAATTCTAGGTTTTTGAAGCTTAATCTAAGGGTGTTTTCATGGAGCAATTGCTGAAATTTTTGAACTTCAATTGAAAGCTTGATTGGAGTAATTGAAGGAGGAATTTGAGGAGTGGCTATGGAGCCTAATCATGTAAGGTCAGTGGAGGGGGTAATGCAGTTCATTCTATGGCTGAAACAAGGTTAACTCATAGAAGTTTGAAGTGATTTTCGGATAAGGCTTGAAGAGAGAGCAAGGCTGTAATTTTTTTGGTTTGAGATTTGAATTAGTTGCTGGAATTTGTTGTGCAATTTTTTTGCAATGTTCCAGCCGATTTGCAGAGAGTTTGGAGAGGTATTTGAGGGTCTTTTAAGGCTGGTTTCCAGCCTTCTTTATGGAGGAAAAGTAGAGGTAATTAACTGGTTTGAAGGGTAGAAGAAATAGCTTTGATTTTGGACTGCTATGCATCGAAGCTGTCCAGAATTTTTTTTTGGTTTGCACAGCTTTGTGTAGTCCGGTTTTTGGCAAATAATTTCAGCCTTCAAGCTGAATACGTTGGCCATTTTTCTGGCAGCATTTGAGTAAGAAAGATGGTTGAAATTTTCAAAGACTAGGCAGTCCAAGAACCTGGAAAATTTTCAGATTTCTTCTATGAAAAAGATGAACACTATGGAGTGGAGTTTGAAGGTTCAACCATGGAAATTAATTCTCTTGGGAACCTTCCTTAACTCCTTCCCTATTTTCAGCCAAAACTCTAACCTCTAAGAGCTATTTTTGAAATTCCAAGGCCCATAAGCCTTGCTGAATTTTCTGGAATTAAAATATGGATTTGGATAAATTGAACAAACTTAATTGGTAAAGAATTTAAGGTAAGCTAAGGAATAAAAGGACATGAATCCCTTAAGAATTCTTTTAGGGCATAAGAATAGGATTAGGGCATTCCCTTCATGTCTCCCCTAGGACAACTCTCCTATTGGAATGCAAGGGACAAAAATCCACCCTTAAATTAAAATAATCATGACAAAAACTTAAATGATGGGATTTGAACTCAAGACCTTAGAGATTAATTCCAAAGCTCTAACCACTAAGCCACAACAACTCTTGTTCTTATTTTCTCTCCCAAATATTCTTCCTATTTAATCCTCAAGCCATCTTCCTATTTTGACCTCAAGCAAAAATTACCATTTTACCCTTCCTACCCAATAATCATAACTAAGCCTTCTAGACTACAAATCATAATTCTAAAGCACATAAAATCATTAATATATATATATATATATATTCATGCAAGAAAATATAATATGCATCCCGACCCCCTTACTCTAGGGTTGGCTTTAGGTGGGGTTTCACACTGGCTTTTATCCGCGAATATCGTGGCTAATGATTGGGTTATGTCATACGCAGTGGTCATGTGCTCATGTTTGGATTGGAGCACATTAGACACGGAGGCCAACATGTAACAACGAGTCATCTCGTCAGCCTTCTTCCATGCCTTCTCAGCCTCATGCTTCTTGGTGGTGGAACCTTCCTTGATAACAGGGCAGGTTTCGTAAAGGACATACTTATACTCTTCCGCTGTGAGTATTATGTCCAGGTTCCTTTTCCAGTCCACATAGTTTGGTCCCGTTACCTTATTCTCTCAGAGAATAACAGCCAATGGACTAAAAGAACATCCCACCATTTCTGAAAAATTGAAAAATAAAAGAAAAAAATTCAGTTTGTGAAAACAAAACAAATATGTGCACTTTATCCTTATTATCAAAACTGATAATAATCAATTTGGCTCTTAGGAAAACTGACATAGTTTCTTAGGAATATTAATAGTTTCCTAAGCTAAGTGTGTTAACCACCACAAACTAATTTCCCTTCTAGGTAATGATCTAGAAGATAACTCTATCGAGGAGATGGCTGTTTTCGCTCATTTCCTATGGACATATCTCGCACTATGACCTCCAACGAGGGGCTGGCCGATCATAGTACGTGCCCCAGGTTATTAATTACATCCCTCTATTAGATCTAGATGCTGTGGTATCTCCATCCTATACGGGTTCACCCCCAGGGTGATGCGAGGGGACCCGCGATCTCTAATGAGGATTGTGATGGAAGCCGTGGGGCCGTTGAAACCCCTCTCCCACTTAGTCTTTTAAAATAAGGGTTTTCTAAAAAATATCCTTTTGAAAATTTCCATTAAGTTTTCCCTTAACTCAAAAATAAAATGTCTAAGTTCATAAAAATCTCTATGTCAAGGCTTATATCCTTTGAGAGTTTTTCCCATAGACTAATTTTATTTAAGTTAAAAACTTAATAATTTAAAAAGTTTTCCAATTAAAACTTTCTAGAGACTTTGGTCTCAAGTTTATTTGACAAAGCAATTTTTCTTGTGCCAAACTAAAATAAAATGGCTTTCTATTTTAACCTTACAAAAATATCTAAATCCAATATATTTTCAATGTCAAGGATTAAATCTTTTGAGAAAATATCTAAGGATTAATTTTTGTTCAAGCTAAAATAACCATTTAATTTGTAGAAAAATATTTTCCTTGTCAAAAACATTCCCAAAGACTTTGGTATTTGAGAAAATGTACACATAGGTACCAAAAATAAATAGCATGCTAGAAAACAGTAGACGTTTTCATGCTCTTCTGTTTTAAACCTAAGTGCCCAGATAATAGAATTAAACACATTAAGTAAATAATTAATTAATGGTCTTTTTAATTCTAAAATCCTTTACTAATATTTTTTATGCAAAAATATTCATTGAATATTAACTATTGCAAAATATTAACTTTGTCTAGTATGGACCCCAAAACCAAAAGAAATTGCAAGAAAAATAACAAGGAAAAATAAAAATAAAAAAAATTTCCTTGGTCCACTGCACTCACCGCACTGGATCAGCCACCCATCTGAACTGTGGTCCACTGCACCCGCCGCATAGAATCAGGATCCACGAGAAAACAGTGCGGACCAGCCTTCCAGACCCTAGCCGACGCCGATTCAGACGGCCTAGCCGGCGTTAGTTAGGCTCTGCCGGATTCTTCTGCAGTTTTTTTTTTCTGTGATTTTCTTCTGCGAATTTTCTCTGTTTTTCTACACAACTTCTGGCTTCGATGGCTCTCCGATTTCAAACCGAATGCAATGAAAGCAACCAAAACCGACAATCGCCTATACCCATAAACATTGGGCTTACACTATTTACTAAGAAAAACAGTAAATTACAGATTCCTATACCTCCACCCGCAAGGTATAACAGAGAATCTATCCATACCATAAACAACGAAGGATCACAATTTTAATAACACATATGTGTCCAGTTTTATTCATCTAGATGCATGCTCCCTATACTTTCACAAAACCTTCATTCTCTGATACCAATTGAAGGCACGAAAAGCGGGAAAACACAGGGCACATAGCGGAAGCGAACATAAAAAAAAAATGGAAAAACACAAGAACAGGGATTCCAGGATAGGGTCGGCGCCGGTTGCGCCCTGTCCCAATCTCGAGGTTTTAAAATTTTTACCTCTCCTTCTGGTTCTCAAAGGTGGTTGGACCAGAACGTGTGCAACTGAGGTTGGTGTGCTGGTAGAAGCATCTGGTGCAATTCTTGCAAGCCTCATTCTCCGCCTTTGCATGTATGTGAACGCTGAACTCTCGGTCTTCCAGTATATGGCCTGTCTTACTACCGTTTGGTGAACAACTAACAGGCTAGGGAATTTTCTGGAGAGAGAGAGAGAGAGAGAAAGAGAGACGCCTGGCCTTTTCCACAGAGAAGAAGCCGTCTCTTAGATTGTGTGTTCTGTAACAATGACGTTATTTTCAATTCTCCTGTTTAACCTAAATAAAACCATAGGTTAAACTGGACTGAGCCATTGGACTCTTAGTTTATCCTTTTGGGCTTAATTAATTATTCTAGTTAAAACCAACTTAATGGCCCAACAAATAATTAATTTTTCCAGCCCAAATAAACCAATCCAATTAAATAAGCCTAAATCAGTTTAGTCCCAGGTTAATCCCTAAGCCTTGAATAATTAATTAACCTACTAAACTAATTTAATTAATTCTCTCTCTCTCCATGGACCTTTATTTTATTCTAGCCCAATAATTAAATCAGACTACTTAAATAAAATAAATTCTATTTAATTTAATTTAATTCCTTAGCCTGTATTTAATTAGGACTCACAGTTTATACTGGAGACCAAAAGACACACCGCCTTGGCTACTAAAATGACTAAAATACCCTTGTCATATAAATAGCTGTATTTTGCATTTTAAATATTTTCTAATATCACCATAAGGAAATATTGACCCCAACGACAATGCTGCGTTAGCAAAGTCTCCGACTTATAGGTGTAATGACTAAAATACCCCTCTATACATCGCCGTACATTCAGAGAGAAAGAAGTGTACTAACACCTCTCTAAATGACATCTACCATCCTTAGACCTCTAGTCCAATGATCCACAATTTCCTGGATTGTTTCCGCTTTCCAAGGGAGCTACCCTAAAGCAAACATCCAAGTCATGTTTCCCAGGGCCCTGGATATTTAGATCATTCAGACAACCACAAGGGGCGATATAGTATAGAAAGTATCTTGTACAAGTCTATTTTAACTAACTAGTCACACATACCCAACATGCAAGTATATTGGCCCTACAATAGAACCTCAACTATAGTATATCAAAGTATATGCTTCCAGCTTCGTTAGACCACCAACTCATACTCAAGGCGTAGAGTACTAGTCCACGCTGTAGCGGTAGTAGTCTAGGTTTCTACCATATTGTACTTTTAGAAACCACTACTATAGGTCCTGTTCTACGCATTCGAAATACACTTATGTCATGAAGTGAGTGGACTACTCACTGGCTAAATGTAAGCCATTCCCCATTTAGAATTCACAACATAATAACCTAGACATGATGAGATGTCTATTCTCATCAATCTGTTAAGAATAAAAGTTTATGTGTTAAGTAACTGGTGATCCATACCTTACTGTGAAAGACCTCCATTCACATAGACCACTTACTTAAACACAATGGGTTTTTTCTAAACATAATTGTGCACAAATAAAATTGTAAATTCACAAATAATTTCTGAAAATAAATTATTTTATTAAAACATTCAAATTTTTACATCAGAAACCTAGTCTAAGAGGACATACATCCCAACAATAAGTACATTAGATGACCTAGTTATGAGATAATCACATGGATAACTATTTAGTGCCAGTGATATAATCTCAATGTAGCAAACATGTAAGTATCCTTAGACTTGAGATCTCCAAGGTACTTTGTTTGCTGAGCATTGTGCTTTGATTCCAATCTCTAAAGCCAGATTGAGGGCTGCCTATGGGATGAATATTGGGTACATTGTGAGGTAAATGAAAGTAGTTGAGAGGGTCAATAAAGGATTCACTACTCCTACTAGTAGGGGCGAATATCTCACGGCCACTTGTAAGAATTACTACTTGAGAAGTCCTTGGCCAAGGTGACTGTGTATTGGAAACAGTTCCAATTGATACACATCTAGAGTAGTGGGTTCTTGGTATAAATACTATTATATTTAGGCTAGAATTAATATATATATATATATATATATATATATATATATATTCTGGAGAGAGTTGGCACTAATTCTGTACTCCAGACTGAATGAGATATTGTATGGTGAAATGGGTTAATTGCACTATAGTTTATTATTAAAGGGTTCATGTTAGGCCACTTGATTTTCTGGACTTTTGGGTGGTCATGATGTGTTGCTAGATACCGCTCATAATTTGCGGAATATGGGTTTATTAATTGATGAATTAATAAACTAATCCTGATTAGAATTAATATGATTAATTCTAATTAATTATGGATTATTAATCTCAAAGACGTTTGAATTAATTCATGTTCGTTACCATTTGACTGGGAAACCTAATAGGTCACACACAATAGAGGATTATATACTCAAGATGTTATTTGATAACATAGTGGGGTTAATTGCGAGAAAGAGAAGTTGTTGTGGCTAAATTATAATTAGTTATAATTTATGGGTCAAATTGTAATTGTGAGAATTTAATGGTTCCAATTACAATTAAAGAATTCTAATTGTTTTAGAATTCTCAAATGGAGTGTTTTCAGTACGCTTTCGTGATATATGTGAGATATATGCACGATACCTAATTAGATGAGTGATTCACGGCAAACAACATCCTCCAAAACCTTCTTTTCCTTCTCTCTCTCTCTCTCTCGTTGTTCTTTTGCAAACAAGAAAAATAATAAACCCTAGCCGGCTTTTGGGTTCTGCTAGCATAGAAACATCTTGGTGCTTGAGAGTGATCCTCCGTGTGGATTTCTATTAGAGATAATCACACACTGTGATTGTAGTGGTTGGACATTCGATTCTCATGGTATTTGATCAAGAGGATTGCTGGATCGCGTTTCAAACGAGAAAGGAAATTTTTTTAACGATAGGGACTCACTAAAAAGGTGATCTTCTTCTCTTTATGTCTTGTTTTCCACATATATACGGATACTGGAATGGTGTCTTATTCTTATTCTTTCTGCTGTGCCATATATGATATGCATGTGATACCTTACAAATGTATGCACTTTGACTTAGGCCAATTAACTTTCTAGATCTATCTCTATAGATCCTTACACCTAAAATATAGGTAGCTTCTCCTAAGTCTTTCAGAAATAGTTTCCCAACCATGCCTTTACACTTTGTAGAGTTGGAATGTCATTTCCAATGAGTAAGATGTCATCAACATAAAGTACTAAAATGACTATTGTAGTCCCACTGGTTTTCTTATAGACACAAAGCTCATCTTTATTTTTTTTAAAGTCAAATTCTTTAATTGCTTCATCAAAATGAAGATTCCACCATCGAGATGCTTACTTCAATCCGTAAATGGATCTTTGAAACTTGCACACTTTATTAGAATTCAAAGGATCATCAAAACCCTCAGGTTATGTCATGTACACATCCTCAGGTAAGTTTCCATTAAGGAACGTGGTTTTGACATCTATTTTCCAAATGTCATAATCATAATATGCTGCTATGGCAAAAAGAATTCTAATAGATTTAAGCATTACAACTGGTGAAAAGGTTTCATCATAGTCTATACCATGAGTTTGTCTATAACCTTTTGCTACTAGTCGTGCATTGTAAGTATGAACATTTCCCTCCATGTCTGTTTTCTTTTTGAAAATCCATTTACACCCAATGGTTTTTGAACCTTTGGGTGGATTAACCAAAGTCCAGACTTAGTTATCATACATGGATTGCATCTCAAACTTCATGGCCTCTAGCCATTTTCTAGAGTCAAAACTCTTAATGGCTTCTTGAAAGGAAGTGGGCTCACCCTTAACCATGAGCTCCACATTATGATCATCAGTGATGAGGAATCTATATCTCTCAGGTTGTTGACGAACCCTATCAGATCTTTGAGGTCCTTGTAATAGAAGTAGGCTCACATTGGATTTGTGAGCCATCTAATCGAGGTTTATTATTCGGTTTAGATACTAATTGTGGCTCTTGAATCTCATCGAGATGTATTTTTACTCCCACTGATTCATTTGGAAATAAATTCCTTTTCAAGAAAGAACCCTTTTCATGTAACAATTACTCTATTTTCTTTTGGGAGATAAAATTGATATACTTTAGTTTCCTTAGGATACCCCATAAATATGCATTTATTTGATTTGAGTACAGGTTTATCAAATAATAAATGCTTTACATAAACTTAGTAACCCCAAATCTTGAGAAACAACAAACTAGGTCGTCTCCCAATCCATATATGATATGGATGGCATTTTCTAAATAGATTAAGATGGAACCCGATTTAGTATAAACACAATAATCTCTAGGGCATAACCCCAAAAGGAGATTGGAAGATCTATTTAACTCATCATAGATTGAACCATATCTAATAAAGTTCGATTTCTCCATTCAGATACACCATTCCATTTAGGTGTTCCTAGTGGAGTTAATTATGAGATAATTCGACAATTCTTAATATGCTCGTCAAACTCATGACTTAAGTATTCGCCATATCGATCTGATTGAAGTGTTTTGATATTTTTGCTAAGCTGATTTTATACTTCATTTTGAAATTCTTTGAATTTTTGGAATGATTTCGATTTATGATTCATCAGATATAGGTAGCCATATCAGTTAAAATCATTCGTAAATTTAATAAAGTACTGAAATCCTCCTCTAGCATGTATATTCATTGGTCCACATACATCAGTATGTATTAGGCCCAATAAATTAGTTGCCCTTTCATTTTGTCCCTTAAAAGGTGCCTTAGTCATTTTACCTAGTAAACAAGAACCACATGTTTCATAAGATTCTAAATTAAATGAATTTAGAAGCCCATCATTATGAAGCTTTGTAATGAGTTTCTCATTTATATAGGCCAAACGACAATGCCAGAAGTAAGCTTGATTTAAATTATTGGATTTCAATCTCTTAGTATTAATGTTATAGACAGACTTGTTCGAAAATCCACGAAGATTAAGAATATAAAGCCTATTTGATAATGAGGCATCTCCATAATAAAAATGCCATTTTTATTAATGGAGCAAATATTATTCCTAATAACAAATTCAAAACCTTCAAAATCTAAATAGGAAATTGAAATAATATTCCTACTCATAGCAGGAACATAAAAACAATCACTTAGTTCTAAAACAAGTCCACTAAGCAAAATTAATTCAAAAGTTCCTACACTACTCAGCAACTTTTGCTTCATTCGCAACTCGTAGGTCCACCTCGCCTTTTGTCAAGTGTAACACCCCTACTAAAGATAACAGTGGAAGCATATTAAGGGGTTTTTATAATGTAACCAACATAGTAAATATATATAAGGTTTAGACTTATACAATATCCTATATTGATAGCTACACATATACATATGTTAGAGAATCTCAAACATGCCATCCCAAACTACAACAATAATGGGTACATAATCAAAAAGGAAGTCGTCCAAGTCTATGCTACTGACACTATGGTATTGTCCTTCTATCCATAGGTCTGCTCAATTCCAAATCCAACAAAAGGTAAGATAAAAGACACGTGTGAGTGAAAAATCACCCAGTGAGTCCCGTGTGTGCTAGTGCTTTAGTAAAGAAACAGAGTACATAAAATTTTTGTGGGGGAAAGCATTTTATTTGTTTACTAGAAACAATTCCAAAACTCTCTCAGAAAGAGTTTATTCAGAACTCATTCATTTTTTGGAAAACTGTATTTTACTTTCAAATCATTGCCCTAAACTCCAAAACATAGGCACTTCTCCAATAGAAGCTCGGCCTGTATGCAAATCTCATAGTCCTTGCCTTCAATGCCATCTATTATTGTACTGAGACCGTAGCCTCCAGTACTGAATCCATGCATTGCCGGAACATAAGTACACCGCAGCGTACTATAATCAACAAGTGCACGCAGCACACTAAATCTTTTACTTGCTATCGTAAGCTAGGGGTCCCAATCCTGATGTCAATTACTATCGAGGTAGCAAGAGGCTGAACAACACCAGGTGTCCAGCCCAACCCTTGAACAACCTAAATCACAAAGTGCACATAAGGTACGGTAATTGCCTGGCACTAGACAGCTAGCCAGGGGACCCATCTCATTGTCTGGTCACCCTGTTCAGAGTAAAATAATCCCTAGAACTAGGCCAAGTTACTGGGGTCGCCAAACTCTATCGTAGGCTAATACAAAGGTCAAAGTCCTTGCTGAGTACTCAACGTTACCAATACCAACCCCTTCTAACTGATCTGGCCAGAGGGTTATCTGATCCTGTAAGATTTTCAAAACAAACATTTTTGGGGCAAAATAACATTTTCTGAATTGATCCCACTGACTCACAAGTCAGACCATAATTCCCATAGGCTCTGCATGGCCAATCAAATTATTCCATAGGCACATCAAGCTAATAAAATAATTTTTGGGATCAAAATGTCATTTTTCAAAAGTCAATCTCATCATGAGAGATCATTTTCCAAAACAATGTTTGAACAGAATAAAGAGTTCTTTTCACACATTAAAACAAGTTTCCAAGAGTATCCGAGTCATTTCGCTCATACTCGATCACAAAAGTCATTTCCAAGAGCATTCAGATCATTTTACCCATGCCCGGTTCCAAAAGACTTTTCGAGGGTGTTCGGGTCATTTTATCCTTACCCGATTTGAAAAGTGTTCACAAGAGTTCCAATAGAGATATTTCGGTCATTTATCGAATACCCAATTCCAAAGGTTTTCATAAAACATTCCAATAAGGACATTTGAATCATTTTCCAAATATCCAATTTTAGAAGGAACTCATTTCAAGAAATCTAGAATTCTAATCCCAAATGAGGATTAAATTCAAAGTTTTCAAACGCATTTCCATAAAATGTTTCAATAAGGGCATTCTAGTCAATTTATAAATACCCGATTCCAAAAATTTATCATTTTTCAAAAATCTCAAGTATTTAATCCAAAAAGGACTAAATTCTCAAAATTCATGCTTTAATCATCCAAAAAGGTTTCCAAGCCAATTATGAAGTTCATTCGAGCCCAGTATGGCGTAAAGCAATTCTTGCTCAGATAAACCTTAATATATTCAGGGATTTTTAAAACGGCATAAAACATAGCATTTCATAGAAAAATGAAGCACACTAGCTTTTAAAAAGGTTTTAGAAATCAAATGGACTCACCCCATATCCTAATTAAACTCTTTCCAATCACGGGCATTTAACCATTGTTTCTACTGTTTTCAATGAACCGTTGGCCGTTTATTAATAAACCTACACCAAACATCATTTTCGGATCAAATCATATTTGGCCAAAAAATAGCTGATGGTTCGCTGATGTCCAGCCATTGTGCCTGATGGGTACCTGACGTCTAACCAACATTTAGCCGACAGGGCCGATGGTTAGCTGACGGTTAAGGAAAACGTTTAACTTTCATTCACGTCGTTTTTTTGTCATTTGTTCGATTCTTTCATTTTTATTTTTCCACATTCTTTCTCTCTTCATATACAAGGGATTCACTTCATATTTCTCATTTATTTCATCCAAAATCACACAATTAATCATCCTTAAGTTCATGCATTTTCAGGCTCATTTTTTCTGAAATTTCATTGCTTGACACATGATTTTGTTTTGCACATAACTTTCAATCCACAACTCTGATTTGGATCTATGATATACCAAAATGACTGTAAAACTCTTAACTTTAATTATATGTAAGACCTTTTCTGATTCCTAGTTCCCATGACACGTTACAGGTAAAAAAGTCCCCAGTAGTTTTCTGGTTTTTAATCCATTTTCACAAAACAACTTCACCTACTTGTGCTTCTTGATTTATAACACCTATATAACCCTCAGTCCACTTCATTTTCCCTTCAAAAAACCTTAATTCTTCAGGTTTTTAGGTTCAAGAAATCCACTGAGTTCTTATGCAAATAACATATAATTAACATCAATATTTAAAAACAATCATAATCTATTTTCTTTAATGTTTAACCCCGTTTTTATCCCAATTCTATCACCTTTCTTGCAATCATGGACAGCCCTTTAAATTACAATTTAAATATCCTTATTTACCATACAAATATAGCTTATAGATCCTTCATCCAACCGGTACACATACTTGCATACACAAAGTCTCACATAGTACATAATTATTTAAATCATCACAAATCTCATGTTTTCATGTTATAATTCATATCAAAATGATCACCGTAATGAAATCTACAACTTTAATTCTTGAAGTATAGGATTTTACCTTATGTATGAGGTGTTCTAGCTTGAATTTGCTCTAAGAACCTCCAACTTCTCAAGAACAATATTTTCTCTCTTTTTTCCAAATTTTCCTTGATTTTCTCAACTTTTTCTTTCTTATTTTCTCTTATTTTTTTTCTCTTCTCTTCTTCTTATTGTGGCTGCTGGTTTCCAGTCTTCTCACCGCCTCAAATTGGTCAAATTGAGGACCAATTGCATTTCATTTCATTAATTGTTTGGTGGCCACTTTACACTTGTCCAAATTTCATTTGTTTTCACCTATTTTCTTTTTATTTTATAAAATATCTTTACCAACCTTTTCATACATGAATATTCCATGCATCCTCCTATTATTTAACACTTGTATTTGGGCTACCAATCACAAAATGCCACACGCACCATTTTTAATTGCGATTTCCTATTTTCTTCAGAAATAACCAAAAATCAGGTTCGAAACGGAAAAATATTTTATTTCATCACTCAATTCCAAAAATTCCACTGAATCTATTGGTAACACTTAAATTCTTCAATTCCTTCTCTATTGGGATAAATTCATGGTCAAAGTCACGGGCGCGGTCAAAATGACGAAAATGCCCCCGATATCTCGGATAGCATAATTCACACCAAAACGTTCATTTCATTGCACTAATCAATTTTTATTCTTAGTGTACTCTCAAATTCTTATTTTATTAACAATAATAGCCTTTCAAAGATTTAGGGTACGGGTAGAACAAATCTAATAACTCCATCTAGGTCCTGACAAAATATTATTATACCAAAATATTTGTCTCATTACACTGATTATCTTTTGTTCTGGCCATTGATATAAATTCTCATCCTATTACAATGTAGCCATTCGAAGATAAAAATGTGGGGTATTACACCAAGGCTCTACTTCTTTATACTACACATTTACACAAATGTGAGATCCACAATTGGTATCCAATACCCATGAATCAGAAGTAGATAAATTAATTTCTATAACATAAATACCTGAAGTAACAGCCTCACTGTCCTTTTCTTTACTTCCAAATAGAACTTGTAATTTCTTAACTAATATCCTTGTTCACCATAATGGTGAAAAGCTCCCTCGTTTGGTGTCTTGACCTTAGGTTTGGGTTTGAACTTGGACTTAGCCTTGTCCTTGCCCTTATTAGCCATGACTTTGCCCTTTTGGTTGTTCTTTTTTCCTTTCCCTTTTTGAACCATTAGGAAACTAGGAGTATTCTTCTTAATGTTCAGTTCATCTTGTTTTAGCATCTCGTGCAATTTAGTAATGGATTTCTCCATATTGTGCATGTTGAAATTCATGAGAAATTGGTTATACCCAGGAGGTAATGATCCCAAGATCAAATTTGTGGCCATGTCATGATTAACAGGAGCACTAAGCTTTTCAATATGATCAAGATAGCCCTTCATTTTAAGGACATGAGCACTTACCTAGGTGCCAGACCATTTTACATGCATTTAACACTTTATGAGTTTCAAATCACTCTTGTCATGATCTTGTAACATTTCCTTGATATGCACAATCATGTCATATGCCTCTGCTTCTTTAAATTGTTTTTGAAATTCAGAGTTCATAGTTGTTAGCATAAGGTAAGTAACATCGTTAAAGTCATCTTTATGCTTACTATAAGCATCATTTTCAGCTATTAGGACGTTATTTGCTGAAGCAAAGGGAATAGGATTTTCAAGAACATAGAGCTTCTTCTCTTGCTTAAGAACGATTCTTAAGTTACATGCCCAATTAAGAAAGTTCGTCCTACTAAGCTTGTGTTTCTCGAGCACAGATCACAATAAGTTATTCCAACTATTTGTTGACATTATCTACATATAAAAATATGCAACATAATTAATTTTGAGTCCTTCATGAAAAATCTCCCACTAAAAGCATTTAAACTTCTGAAACTTCAACATTTTGATGTTTCCTGGTGGGGTAAAAAAAAAAAAAAACTATTTTTAAATCATAAGTAAGCTTTGGCATTAATCTTATAATTAAATAAAACTCCAATTTAATGAGATAGACATCGAATGTCCCGGCTAAAAATCTTATTTAATGCCCTAGACCTATAGCCATTTTGATAGCCCAGTTAAGTCAAACATATGGAAAGCTATTTTCCATCTTGTCTCACTTAGATAATCAAAAGTATCCTACTTTGGCGGGAATGACCATATGATGCTCTAAGTAATAACAAGTGTTTGATTTTAGAAGGCATTTAAAACTTAATTATTTTAAATAAAAATTTGATTGTAGTGAGCATGAATTAAACATATCAAATACGCATGCAAGACATAAGTGACATAGCATGGCCCATAACCTATATTGATCATCACGAGCAAAGTGAAGATCAATGTGGTTAATCTAGGTATATGAACTCCTTGAGCATTCTCTAATGTCTTGAGCATACTCCTCATTGGTTGTAATTGTAGGCCTCCGTCTTCTTTTATATTGGATAGTAAAATAAAATAGTTCTTATTCTAGGAAGCAACTACAATTTTACAACAATGAAAAATGACACGCATGCCATATTTAAAAAATTACAACTTAAAACAACCAGAAAAAAACCTACCAATCACATTGGGGTAAAACGGGCCATGCTATGCATTGTTTAGAACAATCTATATCTACAATCAAAATATGCTAATGAATAACACACAACGAATAGTTTGTCAGGTTTCAAGGGGCAATGCCCTTGGCGGAGGAAGGAAAAATGATTTTTCCTTCTCTCATTGAATGTGATTTTACCTTCCGATTTTCGAATATTAATCAGATTAACAATCAGACCACTTGGTAATGGTCGCTATGAGTTACCATATTACAGACAGTCTGCATTCCCTTTTAACCATATTAATACAGATAACAAATTATCATGGTAGATTAATACAAACAATTTACAACTTAGAATGACAGATAACATGTTAACGATACCATATCATATGAAAATAGACCAGTTTACAGACAATCTGCAAATAATCTAGTCTGATCGAACAATTAAGGTGCATAGAATAAACCTAATTCAGGTAATTTGCATGCTAAGTATTCTAAAATTCTAATCATTTGAATATGCTGACATACACCGCTCAAATTAAATTCATTCATTCATTCACATATATATCATACATATATTCAACAATACGATTAACACA
Source organism: Voacanga thouarsii (assembly GCA_026120185.1). Lineage (NCBI taxonomy): Eukaryota > Viridiplantae > Streptophyta > Magnoliopsida > Gentianales > Apocynaceae > Voacanga > Voacanga thouarsii. The sequence goes on from JANUWF010003397.1 coordinate 250,662, forward strand.
GATAAATCAACCTAATCATTTAGCAAGTTGTTCTGATACCACTATTAGAATTCGTGGACTCCTAAACGTGAAAAACATTCACGAATCCCTTCCGAGGACCCAAGCCAAACAATTATGGTCGATCTAGGGGTTACAGTATTACCTCTGTATCTCCGTAAGCATGACCTCTGCTTTTAGATTTCTAGGCATGCGTGAACTTTGAACGATCACCAGATGCTGCAATATGTGAACGTCCTCTATCGGATACATATGGCGAAACCAACTCGTTGCCCGGGAGTGCTAGCACCTAGGGTTTTGAGAGACTTAATTTCTTTGGTAATGGAGGCACAAATATTTTTATGAGAAATATACAACAAGAAGATGGCTAGGGTTTTCTTTGTAAAACCACACGAACTTCTTGGAGTCCAACTTTCATAATATCTTATCATATCTTATTTTAAATTCAAATTAAATTAAAACTAATATGATAAGATTTTTTCATTATCTTGGTAATTTAATTAATTAATTTATCAAGTCAAATTCTTATAATCCCGACATTCTCCAAATGCATCGAATGTAGACATATTTCCAGATTCATTATATCTGGTCATTTTTCTAGGTTTGATTAACCAAGACATATTTTCAGATACATAGAATCTGGTTACCAGAAAAATAATCTAATGTGTTCATTTAATATGTGACCCTATAGGTTCATTTAACACTGGTAATATGCCCAAATCACATTTAAATGGCCCACAAGTTATAAGCAGTTTCTAGCAAAATATTATAACTATCTAAGTTAAATGAAGATCAGTAATCTCTTTGAACTAAACCATAACTTTATATTCAGTATTTTTATCACATAATATCCAGATTAAGTATAAGGCAAGGAGCATGTCATCCTTATTGAGCACGACCATGCATTTTAGCGGTCTAACTTATCAACGGGCCTATGGACATCTCTCCCAAAATTGAGAGGGACAAATTCCTTCACTATCAATCATATTCCTTACCCTGGTTTATTCTATGTCCAACAGTGGTTTAATTTATTATCTAGTTAAAGACAACTTTAGACAATGTCAAGATATAGAATTTATCAAGTAAGAAACTATGACGAATTCAGGTCGAAGGACTTTTAATATCATTATGGGTAGAAAGTACTTATGATATGTCCCATGAAGTACTCTCACAGTGTTGGAAAGTATGCCCTCAAAGACTATGTACTCTTTGTAAATATACTGTAATAAAATATTTATTCATTTAATTTAGTTTGTTTCTTATATTATTACACATTTTAGGTCCAGGTATGACAAGTAATGGTCTATATGTTGGGTCGTTCTTCGAAGTAAGGTATAGACCATAGGCACTTATCATACAAGTAAAATTGAGTTCTTAGTCGTTTGATGGAATTGGGCATTTCATCAAGGTAAGACTATTATGCCATAAGTTCTCATAAGAAATGGTTTACCATGAATCAGTGAGTAGTTCACTCACATCATTGACATAAGCATATTTCGAATACGTAGAACTGGACTTGTAGTAGTGGTCTCTCTTAAAGTACTATAATTATAGAGACCAGACTATTACTGCTACAGTGTGGATGGATACCTTAATACTTAAGTATGAGTTAATAGTTTGGTGAAGCTAGGGTCTTGTACTTTGATGTATTTTGGGTGAGATTTCTTTTATGAGATCAATAACCTTGTAGAGTGGGTGTATTACTCTAGTTAGTTAAGACGGACTCATGCAACAGAGTTTTTATGCTTCATTTTGTGAAGTTAAATCACCCCCTTGTGATTGTCCAAGATAATCTAACAATCCAAGGCCCTAGGAATGTGACTCTAGAATGTGTGCTTTTGGGAAGCTTTCAATGATAAGCAAGTACATTCAAATGAGTTATGAATTATCGCACTAGAGATCTAAGGATGGTAGATATCTTTGAGATGGGTGTTCGTACATTTATCCTGTCTCATTGATAGGTGTTACATAGAAGGGTATTTCTATGATTTCACCTATAGGTTGAAGATATTGCTTTAGCAATATTATTCTTGGACTAAATATTTTTATACGGTGATAAATGAGAATATTTAAAATGGTAAAATGCAACTATTTAATAATAGGGCATTTTGGTTATTTTAGTAGTCATAAATAATATGTCCCTTGGTCCCTGGAGTAGCTCAAATTACCTTGGTGTTGTTTAGACATAATCTTGGCTTAATGGATATTTATTTGGAAGAGAATAAAATTTATTCTAAGAGTCCAATTACAATTAATTAATTAATCTTGGGTTTTGATAAGGCCCGGAAAAGATAATTAATTAATTAAGAGAATTAGACTGGAACAAATTAATTAATTGGACTGACATATGTTGGCATATATGAAGAGTCCAATTAGAATTAGTTAAATAGTCTTGGGTATTTAATGAAGCCGAGAAAAGATAATTAATTAATTAAGAGGATTGGGCCAATCTTAGATTAGTTTTGGAGCACAGTACCAAACCTATTAAGGCTTAGTGTTTTCAGCCATTAGGGCTTTATCAAGCCCTAAGTCTAGCTAAAATTAAGGTGCAAAAAAAAAAAAAAAAAGGAAGAAAAAATAATGGTGGTTTTTCAAGAGCTCTCTCTCTGAGTGTGCGATCTCTTCCTCTTGTTCTTGTCTTTCTCTTCCTCCTTTCTAGAAGGAGAGTATCTTGATTATCCAAAGAAAGAGCTTTCACCAAGCTAACCCAATAGTAAGGTAGAGTCATACTCCGGAAGATGAAGAGAGGAAGCTTGGAGATGCTTGATTTGTAGGAGTAGAAGACTAGTAGGAATACCGATCGAACCGCATGCGTCCTCGTCTCCCCTTCCAATGCAAGTTCCAGTGTAACCCAACCCTTCGTTGGTTAATTCACAACCAATAAAGAAAAGTAAGTACTTTCTCCTAGATATGGCTTGAAAAACTAAAAAAATTTTCACTGCACTTTTCTTTGATGTTTCTGTTTTGATCTTTCAAGTGGTATCAGAGCCACTGTTTTCATCTAGGAGCATGTACTAGGGTTAAAAACTGGAGAAGGTGGTTCCTTTACTATTAAAAATGAATATTTTGTGATCTTATGTGATCCCTCATACATTAGTTTCTAGAGTTCTTGTACGTGTCGCGGTTAGGGGCATAGGATCATGTATTCTAATGGCTTTCCCATTATTTTTCTAGTTTTGAGCAGATGCGATGTGCGCCTCATGGTTGGAGGTATAGGTACTTGTAAAGGCGTGGTTTAATGCATATTTTCGGGTTTCTTTTCACCTGTAAATTTTGGGGAATGAAGAACGTGATTGCTGGAAGAGTTGAGGGGCGAAAAATGGCTGAAAAGTAGGATTTTTCCAGAAATCGGTGAACTCTAGAATAGACTTGGTGCTAGACGGCCTGATCGGACTAGGTGCCAGGTCCACTCTGCCCAGTCAGAGGTTTTGGAGAAACAGTGTAGACCCGGCACCAAGTTGGGCCTAATGGACCAGGCACTAGGTCCATTCTACCCAAAGGCGAATGCACACAATTTTGTCCAAGAAAAGGGAGAGCACTGCTGAAGTTCTGTACCTTAATTTTTCCTTGATGTAATCATGTTTTGAAACCATTGTATAAGGTTAATTTTCTACAATAGTTTTATTTATCTATGGATGAATAATTTGCATGAAAATGAGTACTAAAGGATTGAACCACCTTAGGATTAAACAAGATCATTAATTTTTTAATTCATGATGTTTAATCTATTGTTTGGTCACTTAGGAATAAATGAATATTTTGAGTACAAAAAGTTTTACTTCTGTTATCATTCTTATTTCATTTTTGTGATCAAATGCGCAAGTTCTTGTGAGACCAAAGTTTCACTGGATAGAACGGTTTTTGATAAAACATTTTAATTTGAGAAACTTTAAAATAAAAGAGTTCATAGTTTATTCACTTAAAGGGTTTAATCCTTGACATAAAGAATAATATTGAACTTAAGGTTATTTAATAAAGTTTTACTTGGTTATTAACTTAGAATAGTAAAATAAATTCATAGTTTATTCTCTCAAAGGATTTAATCATTGACATAGAGAATAATATTGAATTTTAGTTTTTTACTAAAGTTAATGAAACCATAAGATTATAGAAAATATTTTTGTGCCTAAACCTCTATTTTCAATAAAAGATTAAGTGGGAGAGGGGTTCCAAGGACCCCCTGGCTTCCATCACAACTCTCATTAGAGAAAGTGGATTTTCTTATGTCATTCTGAGCATAACCCCCAATAGGATGGATTTCCACAATATCTAGACTAATGGAAGAGTAAAATTAAAAGCCTAGGGTATTTGCTAGGATTGACCAACCTACGTTGGAGGTTTCTAGCACTAGATTGCCCATAGGTGGTGTGAATCGGTGACCATCCTATTGGTGAAACTTTTTCTAGACCATTACCTATTTAGGAAGTTTTTATTTGTGATGGTTATACACTTAACTTAGAATGCTATTAATCTTCCTACGATAATATTATATTATTGATAATAGTTTTAAGAGTAATCTATTATCAAATAAATAATATAAAGAATGTGCATGTTTATTTCTTCCAAACTAAATGAATGTTTTTCACAATATTTCAGAAATGTTTGGTTTTAGTCCATTGTTAATCACTCTTAAGGAGAATACGTTGATATGCCCAAATTATTTGGACTGGAAGAGGAACCTGAACATAGAACTCACTGTCGAGGAGTACAAGTATGTTCTTACGGATCCCAGTCCTGAGATTGGGGAAGAATCCACTGACTAGGAGCGAGAGGCCGAGAAGGTATGGAAGATAGTCAATGAGATGGCTAAGTGCTATATGTTGGCTTCTATGTCTAGTGTGCTCCAATCTAAGCATGAGCACTTGGCCATTGCATATGACATGAATTTGTCATTGCGTACTATATTTGCTGACAAGAGCCGACGCGCAAGGTATGAAGCTCTTAGGGTAATCATAAACATTAGGATGGCTGAAGGGGCATCAATTCGAGAACATTTGCTCAAGATGACTGCCTACTTCGAGGAGGCCGAGGTCCTAGGTGCAACGATAGATCCTGAGAGCCAAATTGATATGGTTCTTGAAACTCTACTTGATTCATATTCTCAGTTTAAGTTGAACTACAATATGAACAAGTTGGATATGAATCTTATGGAGCTTATAAAAGAGCTCTAGGTGGTAGAGAAGATCAAGAAGCCTGTGTCAAAAGTTTTGGTGTCTCGTTCTGCTTCTTCTTCTGGAATTAAGGCAAAGCCTAAGAAATTCAAAAAGTGGAAGGTCCAGAACAATGTTGGGACCCAGCACAAAGTAGCTAGTCAGGCCAAGCCCAATGGGAAGCCTAAAGGCAAATGCTTCAAGTATGGCAAGAGGGGGTATTGGAAGAAAGATTGTCTAGACATCTTAGCCAAGTCTACTTCAGGTATTGCTCTATACCTAGAGTCTATTTTGATGGTTGGATCAACATCTTCCTAGATAGTTGGTTCTGGAGCCACTGACTATGTCTATAACTCTTTCCAGGTGTTTAGAAAGATAAGGAGACTCAACAAGAGTGAGCATGGACTTTAAGTAGGCGACGGAGCAAGAATATGGGTAGAAGCAATGGGAGATCTTGAGCTTATTTTTCATTGTATTAGGAAGTTAATTTTAAAAGATATTTTATACGTTTCTTATTTTAAACAAAATTTGATTTTAGTTTCCAAATTAATGAATCAAGGATATTCTGTTTCTTTCCATTCTGGTGTTTCCATTAGTAAAGATGGTAATTTAATTTCTACAGGAAACATGTATGAAAATCTCTTTTATATACATCTTATTAGAAATCAAGTAAATAATATTCAAACTGAACTTAATAATAAAAAGAGAAAGGCCATATCAAATGACTCGTATTTGTGGCATCTAAGATTGGGATATATAAATCCCAATCGGATTTAAAGGCTAATCCATGATGGGCCTTTAGGTTCATTGAGATTGAAAGAATTGCCTTAGTGTGAATCTTGCCTTAAAGGTAAAATGACCAAAAGGTCCTTTACCAAAAAGGTGAATAGAGCCACGGAAAAATTAGCACTAGTTCATACAAATGTTTGTGGTCTGATGACTACAACAGCTAGAGGAGGCTACGAGTACTTTATCATTTTCATAGATGATCACACCTGTTTTGGTTATATTATCTAATGAGGCACAAATCTGACTCTTTTAATAAATTCAGGGAGTTTAAAACTGAAGAGGAGCACAAATAAGTAAATTAATTAAAACTTTGAGATTGGATCATGGTGGAGAGTATCTCCTTAGTAAGTTTAAAGATTACTTGGTACATCACGACATAATATCTCAATTAACTGTGCCTAGGACTCCCCAGTAGAATGGAATAGCTGAGAGAAGGAATAGAACTTTGATGGAAATGGTCAGAAGCATGATGAGTCATGTATCTCTTCCAATTTCTTTTTGGGGGTATACCTTAGAAATAACGCCATACATTTTAAACTTGGTTTTTTCCAAATTAATACCTAGGACACCCTATAAGATGTAGACTGGATAAAAGCCCAGTTTGAACTATCTCAAGATATGGGGTTGTCCAGCTTATGTGCTGACAAAGGGAAGTAAGCTAGAACCAAGATCAGAGTTATGTTACTTCGTTGGGTACCTAAAAGGAACGAGAGGTGGATATTTTTATCATTTTCAAAAGCAAAAGGTACTTGTTAGTACTAATGCTAGATACTTAGAGGATGAACAAGTTACTTCTACCACGGGTTCAAGTAGAATAAAGTTAAAAAAGAAGTTGGTCACTTATTCAACTTCTGGTACTTCTAACACCCTGATCGAGGAACTAAGAGAAACATTACCGGATGATCTTTTACAATCTGAGCTTCATCGTAGCGAGAGGATCACAAGAGTTTCAAAAAGGTGAACCAGAGAGATGTATGATCTAGTCTCTGATCATCAGGAATAAAATCCCATTAGATACGAGGAGGCCATTATTGATACTGATGCAGCTAGCCATAAATGGCGAGATTGAATCCATGTACCTCAATCAGGACTATGATAAGATCACTGCACCTGATGTGATAAAATTCATTGGGTGTAAGTGGGTATAAAAAAGGAAGAAAGGTATGGATGGAAAGGTTGAAACCTATAAAGTAAGGTTGGTTGCTAAAGATTATACTCAGAAAGAAGGGATCGATTATAAGGAAACCTTTTCACCAATAGCCATGCTTAAGTCTATTTTAATTCTCTTAGCATCGCGTGTTATTATAGCTACGAGATATGGCAAATGGATGTCAAGATGGCTTTCTTAAATGGCTATCTTAATAAAGATATCTATATGTTCCAGCCAGAAGATTTTATTGCTAGAGGTTAAGAACAAATGGTTTGTAAGCTTAAGAAGTCCATCTATAGACTTAAACAAGCGTTACGAGCAAGGAGCATACATTTTGATGAAACTATAAAAGCTTATGATTTCATTCAAAATGTGGATGAACCACGTGTGTATAGGAAATCAAATAGGGGTAAAGTGATTTTCTTAGTACTTTATGTAGATAACATTCTACTTATTGGAAATGATGTAGAGATATTGTCATCAGTTAAGGTTTGGCTATCTAGTCAATTTATCATGAAAGTTATGGGGGAGGCTAGCTATATTCCAGGTATTAAGCTTCTTAGAGATAGAAAGCAGAAAATATTAGGCTTATCCCAGTCTGCTTATATTGACGAGATATTGATCAAGTATAACATGAATCCATGTAAAAAGTCTATTTTACCCCTTAGACATAGATTATCCTTATCTTCTAAGCAGTATTCTCAGACACAGGAAGACAAGCAGAAAATGAGTAGGATCCCTTATGCTTCAGCTGTGGGACGTCTCATGTATGCTATGCGTTGTACTAGGCCAGATATCTGTTTTGCAGTAGGTATAGTTAGTAGATATCAGTCAAACCTAGGGGAAGCTCACTAGTAAGCTATCAAGCATATACTAAAATATCTCAAAAAAAAAAAAGAAGAGATTATATGCTTATGTATCGTGCTGATGATTTGGGTTCTATTAGTTACACAGACTCAGATATCTAGGCAGATAAAGATGAAAGAAAATCACTAGTGGATATGTCTTCACTTTGTCTGGAGGAGCTATTTTATGGAAAATTATCAAGTAATCCTGCATTGCTGATTCTACCATAGAAGTTGAGTACGTTGCTGCTTCAGAAGCTTCTAAAGAAGATGTATGGCTTTGAAAATTTCTCACAGAACTAGGAGTAGTACCATAGATGGACAGGTCTGTCATGATTTATTGTGACAACACTGGAGCGATGTCACGGTGCAAGGAACCTCGAAACCATAGGAATGGCATGTATATAGAGAGGAAGTATCACCTTATCCAGGAGTTTATCTAGAAATGGGAGATTGTAGCCGATCAGATTTTCTCTTTCAACAATCTAGTGGATCCCTTTACCAGGCCTTTGACAGAAAATGAGTTTCGCAGATACTTAGATATCATAAGGGTAGGCACTTATGGACTTTCTTAGTCTTTGTTGTGCAAGTGGGAGATTGTTGGAAAGTATACCCTCAAAGACTATGTATTATGTATAAATATATTGCAATAAAATGTTTATTCATTCAATTTAGTTTGTTTTTTATATTATTGCACATTTAAGGTCCAGGTATGATAAGTAATGGTCTATGTGTTGGGTCGTTCTTCACAGTAAGGTATAGACCATGAGTACTTGTCCTACAAATAAAATTGAGTTCTTAGTCATTTGATAGAATTGGGCATTTCATCAAAGGTAAAACTATTATACCATGAGTTCCAATGAGGAATGGTTTATCTTGAATCAGTATGTAGTTCATTCATATCACTGGCATAAGCGTATTTCAAATACGTTGAACTGGATTTATAGTAGTGGTCTCTCTTGAAGTACTATAATTATAGAAACTAGACTATTACTGCTATAGCTTGGATGGATACCTTCATACTTGAGTATGAGTTGGTGGTCTAGTGAAGCTAAGGTCTTGCACTTTGATGTATGTTGGGTGAGATTTCTTTTGTGAGACAAATAACCTTGTACATTGGGTGTATTTCTCAAGTTAGTTAAGACGGACTCATGTACCAGAGTTTCTATACATCATTTTGTAAAGTAAAATCACCCGTTTGTGGTTGTCCAAGATAATCTGACAATCCAGGGCCCTGGGAACGTGACTCTAAAATGTTGCCCCGGGAATGTGACTCTAGTATTTCTGTCATTTCACCTGTACGTTGGAGATATTGCTTTAGCAATATTATTTTTGGGGTCAATATTTTCATATAGTGATAAATGAGAATGTTTAAAATGGTAAAATGTAACTATTTAATAGTAAGTGTATTTTGGTCATTTTAGTAGACGTGAATAATATGTCTCTTAGTCCATGAAGTAACTTAAGTTACCTTGTTGTTGTTTAGACACAATCTAGGATTAATGGATAATTATTTGGAAGAGAATAAAATTTATTCTAAGATTCTAATTAGAATTAATTAATTAATCCTGGGTTTTGATAAGGCTCAGAAAAAATAATTAATTAATTAAGATAATTGGGCTAGAATAAATAAATTAATTGGGCTGATATATGTTGACATATATTAAGAGAATTAGAATTAGTTAATTAGTCTTGGCTATTTAATGAAGCCTATAAAAGATAATTAATTAATTAAGAGGATTGGGTCAATCTTGGATTGGTTTTGAAGTACGGCACCAAGCCCATTAGGGCTTCATGTTTTTGGCCATTAGGGGTTCATCAAGCCTTAAGACCGACCGAAATTAAGGTGCAAACAAAAGAGGGAGAGAAATAACGGTGGTTTTTCCAGAGCTCTCTCTCTCTCTCTCTCTGTGTAACACCCCTACTAAAGACAACAACGGAAGTGTATCAATACCGGGTGTTACCCCGTCCAGTTTTCCGGACAAGAGGTCTTTACAATAGAAACAACAGGGTAGATACACATATGTAAAGTCCGAACTCGACAGTAAACCACAATGAAGGCCACACATATACTTATATTAGTGAATCTCATACATGCTATCTCTATCTAAATCAAAATACAGTAGATGATCAGAAGGGAAAACTGTCCAGACCTATGCCGCCGACTCTGTGGTATCGTCCATCTATCCATAGGTCCACTCAGTTCTCGATCCTACAAAAGGTAAGATAAAAGATACGTGTGAGTGATGAATCACTCAGTGAGTCTTGTGTGTGCTAGTGCTTTATGAAATAATATGATACATAAAACTTTTGTGGAATAGCATATCATTTGTTCATCAGAAACAATTGCAAAACTCTCTAAAGAAAAGTTTATCCAGAACTCATTCATTTTTGGAAAATTGTATTTCACTTTCAAAACATTGCCCTAATTTCCAAATCATAGGCACTTCTCCAACAGAAGGTCGGCCTGTATGCAAAGCTTGCAATACTTCATATTTGGCATCACGATCTTATTGTGCTAAGGGCATCGCCTTACAGCACACAACCGTGCAATGCCAGATAAGTACACTGACTTGCACTGTGTCATCGTACTAAGACCGCAGCCTCTAGTACTCAATCTGTGCATCACTGGAAAATTTTTTACTTGCTACCATAAGCCAGGGGTTCCAATCCTGACGGCAATCACTGTCGAGACAGCAAGAAGTCAAACGCGCTGAATGTCCCCGCCCGGCATCCAGCGAATAACTTAAAATCAAGAAGCACCGGCAGCTGTGACAATTGCCAGGTGCTAAATGGCTAGCCATGATGACTCATCTCAATGTTCTATTGCCCTGTTTGGAGTAAGACAATCCCCAGAACTAGCTAGGTTACTTGGGGTCATTTATCTCCAATATGAGCTAGTACAAAGGTCAAAGTCCTTGCTGAGTACTCAACGTTACCAATACTAACCCCTTCTGATTAATCAGGACAGAGGGTTATTTGATCTTGCAAGATTTTCAAATCAAAATATTTTTCGGGTAAAATAACACTTTCCAAAATTTGATCCTAATGATTCGCAAGTCAGATCATCATCCACATAGGTTCTACAGAGCCAATCAATTCATTCTATAGGCACATCAGGCTAATAAAATAATTTTAGGGATCAAAAGATTGTTTTCCAAAAGTCAATCTCATCATGAGAGATCATTTTCCAAAATCATGTTGAAACATGATAAAGAGTTCTGTTCACACATCAAAATATGTTTCCAAGAGTATTCGGGTCGTTTTCCTTGTACTCGGTCACAAAAGTCATTTTCAAGGGTATTCAGGTCATTTTACCCAAATTCGATTCCAAAAAACTTTTTGAGGGTATTCAGGTCATTTTACCATTACTCTATTTGAAAAGTATTAACAAAAGTTCCAATAAGGGTATTTCAATCATTTTCCGTATACTCGATTTCAAAAGTTTTCATAAACATTCCAATAAGGGCATTTTGATCATTTTCTAAATACCTAAATCCAAAGGAGCTCATTTTAAGAAATTCGGAATTCTAATCCCAAAAAAGGATTATATTCAAAGTCCCAAACACATTTCCATAAAATGTTCCGATAAGGACATTCTAGTCAATTTATGAATACCCGATTCCAAAATTACCATTTTTCAAAAATCTCAAATATTTAATCCAAAAAGGACTAAATTCACAAAATTTATGCTTTAATCATCCAGTAAGGTTTCCAAGCCAATTATGATATTCAATCGAGCCCAAAATGGCATAAAATAATTCTTGTTCAGATACACCTTAAACATATTTAGGGATTTCCAAAATGGTATAAAATATAGCATTTCGTGGAAAAGTGAAGCATACTAGCTTTCAAAAGGTATTAGAAATCAAAGGGACTCACTTCATGTCCTATGTAACCCTTTCCATTCACGGCCGTTAAATCATCGTCTATACCGTTTTTTACATTCCGTTGGCTGTTTAGTGCTATACATACACCAAATATCATTTTCGAATCAAATCATGTTCGGCTGAAAAATAGCCGATGGTTAGCCAACGTGCCTGATGGGTAGCCAGCGTCTAGCTGACATGCCCGAAGGTCAGCTAACGTTCAACTGACGTTTAGCTGACAGGGCCGACGGTAGAAAACGTTTAACTTTCGTTCTCGTCATTTTTTCCTCGTTGATCGATCCTTTCATTCTTCTTTTTCCACACACTTTCACCCTTCATAAACAAGGGATTCATGTCATATTTCCCTAATTATTTCATCCAAAATCACACAATTAATCCTTTTTAAGTTCATCCATTTTCGGACTCATTTTTCTAGAATTTCATTGCTCGATACATGATTTTGTTTAGCACATAACTTTTAATCCACAACTCCGATTTGGCCCTATGATATACCTAAACAACTGCAAGACTCCTAACTTAATTCTGTGTTGGCCTTTTTCAGAGTCCTAGTTCCCGTGACATTTTACTGGGCGAAATCAGCCCTATTAGTTTTTTCTCAAATTTACTATTCATGCTTTTCTTTGTTTTCCTTTAGCCTTTAGCACCTTGGAATCATCAATTCATTCAATCCTCCTTCAAATCATCTTTAGTTCTTAATTTCTAGATTTCTAGTAGCTCACAAAAGTCACGCTTATTCAACACAAATTCATCTTTTCTAATCAAAAACTAGTTTGAACCATTTTTCCAACCAAGTAAATTCCATTTTTACTCTACTTTGATCATCACCTCTTCAACCAAAAATAAGCCTTCAAGCTACCATAATGTAACATCCCATATTTTTTACCTTGTTGTAGTAGGCCGGGTTCAGGCAGGATGTCGCCCCGTCTGACGTCTCAGACTAGGGGTCTTTATAACGATGTAACTTATAGTAAGCAGGTAAAGTCAAAACTTAAGTAAACAAAGGAAACATGCTTTTTATTTATGTAACATATGAGTCATGATCGGTACATTGTCATAGTTCCCAAAATACATGAGCTAAACCACCTCATAGTCTATATACAATGTTCACTTCAAAAGATTAACTATCCAGTGCTAGGGAAGAAGTGTGGGCAGTACCGTTATTAGTCTTCAGCTCCAGCTCCTAAAAAAAAAAGAACAAACATACGTGTGAGTGGTATACTCAGTGAGTCCCGTGTGTGCTAGTGTTTTGCTTAGAAGAGAAAGTTGGTTTTCATTTTCTTTGCTTAAATAAATTTCATAACCTGAAAAAGGCAATGATTGACAAATTTAAATTCAATTTATCATGTACTTCCATAAAATAATGGCTTCCAAACACATGGCCCCTAATTTAAGAAATGCGGGTTCTTCCCCATCTAGAAGTGCTATCTGCATGCAAAGTTCAAAGAACTTCACCTTCGGTTACACGATCTCTTGTGCCAGGGACTATGCTTTACAACACGTCACCCATGTTATGCCAGAAGGGTGAATAGCGTACCAATGTACCTCACCGTGCACTTAGGGATCTTTTACATGTTACCATAAGTCAGGGGTCCCAATCCTGACGTCAATCACCATCGAGGTAGCAAGGGGTTGAACACATCGTGTGCCCTCACTTGGTCTCATGTGAACAACCCACCATGACAATCAATAGGCAATTGCCGGGCTCACAACAGCTAGCCAGGGACGATTAATTCCATTGTGCTGTCGCCCCGTTCGGAGTAAGATAAGTCCAATAACTAGACCAGGTTATTTGGGTTCATCTATCTCTAACGAAGGCTAGTACAAAGGTCAAAGCCCTTGCTGAGTACTCAACGTCACCACTGATTCACATATTCAATATACTCCTTTGAAAGGAGTCTGCTCTCCTCGAAGGGAATTCAAAACAACTCATTCTAGGGGCCAAACATCATTTTATAAAACTTTTACATCACCCGAGTGGGTATTTTCAAGAGCTAGCAAAATTGTATAAATTTCATCTCGGAAGCCATTAAGCATAAAGAAAGCTTATTTTAAGCGTAAAGAAAGCTCATTGAAATATTTCGTAAATATCAATTAGACTGGATTTATAGGCTTCAATCATATCAAGAAGATATAGTTTATATCAGAGAAACATTAAACTTTGTCAGAAAAACACATAACAAATGGTAGTTTTAAAATCAAGGGACTCACCTTGTATATTAAGTCGAAGTTGCACTTGTATAGACCTAAAATATGTTTTGTTGACTGGATTCACCTACACCATTGGTATATCCCTTTGTTATTACTCAATGGTTTCAAATGCTTAATGGTTTGATTAAGGTTTCTATAATTTTCTTAAAGAAATAAATGGATTAGTGCTTTGGATGGTTTTTTGGTTTTACAGCTTTACCACCCTCCACCATTCTTCACACAATTTATTCAATATAGGTCCAAATAGGGTGAGTATACTTCCATAATATTCCTAAGATATCCCTTTATCAATTCCCGGTCATGAGTCATGCAAACTCCATCCCATTTTGTACAGTTTTCCAGTTAATTCCACTGTTCCGAGTTTGGAGTTCAGTTTCGTCACTTTCCAGTATTTTGTTCATAACTCTTCCAATTCAGGTCCAAATGAGGTGAAACCACTTCCTAAATACTCCTAGGACATTTCTATATCAAGTTAAGGTCATGGTGTATTCAAAACCCTTTCCATTTCGTTCAGGTTTTCAGCTAAACCCGCTGCTCCGAGTTGGTGATTCAAATTTACAGTTTAGGACCCCAACTTGTTTTAACTTATTCCCCTAGTTTCTTCAACACACCCTACCTCATTTAAACCCTTAAATACTTCATTTAACATCCCAATATCAGTATTCTAATAGGTTTTCATATCCAGAACTTCTCTTTTATCCATATGAATTAATTATTCTAAGCTTACCAAACCAATAAATTTTGACAGTTTACATTATTCTTGCTATTTTTGATCTCTTAGTCATCCAAACCCACTCCACTTGATCCAAATCCTTTCTAACTAGTCTAGGACAGGCTTAGGATTATTTATGTTCAAATGCCAGCAAACTATCACTCTAAAAATGCAGTAAACGAACTGAAAATCATGTCTACTTCATCACTCATCCAACCGGTTAATCAACCATCACAAAATAAACATATTTTCATTACTTAACTTCAACAATATTCATATGCAGCTAGCTTCCAACTTCTAGTATCATTTTATTAGCTTTGAGAAGTGATCTCTTACCTTTCCAAGATGAAGGCAAGCTGTAACTCTCCCTCATTTTCTTCCTTTTCCTTTCCTCCTCCTTGCTGCCGGTTCTTTTCTTCTTTCTCTTGCTGCCGAAAATCTCTCTCTCTTCTAGTCTTTCTTTTGTTTTCTCTTCCTCACTTCTCTGTTTTTCTTTTCTTCTTTCTGCTCTCTCTCTTGGCCGAAATCCTCCCCCTTGCTCCTATTTATATAGCTTGCTTCCCTTCGTCTTATTTTGGACTTTATAAAAGATCTAGGGTGAGTTGGCAATTTTAGAAGTCTTGAGACTTCTCTAGGTTTTTCAAGAGAATTATGGATTGCCCTAGAAGGTTGTAGGGTCCTCTAGAAGTTTGAAGAAATTCTTAAAATCTCTTAGGACTAATATATGCTCAATCAAAATTAACTTACCCTAATCTCACTTAGCTTAATTAAGCTTAATTAGAAGAAGTCTAATAATGGTCAAATTTGGTCAACAATATCATGCTTGTAGGCCACCTTTATTTACTTTTTGTGGACCCCCTAAAATATCCTTGTGGGTCCCCTAAAATATCTTTCCATATAATATAATATAACCTATGATATTTATAGGATTAGGTATAATATATGCATATATATACATATATAAATAATGATAAGAATAATATAATAATTCAATATAAATATTTAATTTTATTAATACTATAATTTAATATTGCCAAGAGATTTTGGTATTAGATAATAAATATAAAATAGTAATAATGGATAATAGTAATAATGGAATAAAATATATCATAAATTTTTTTATATTTTATCTTCTCTCGTTTTTTTTTTTTTACACAAGTCCACCCTATGCAAGTCCTTAATATAAGGCGGGTTATTACACATAATTATTCAGTTCGTCCTCTCACAAAACATTATTCAAAGGCCCTTAGGCAGCCGGCACATAAACTAGTATATACAAAGTTCATACACAAAAGTTTACAAACCCTAACTCTGATACGAAATCAATACATGAAAGTCATGTTTTTAGGTTAAAATTCACATCATTATAATCATCATTCACCCCAAAACAACTTTAATTCAAGCAAGATAGGGTTTTAGCATGTATTTGAGACTATTTGGTGTGATTTTGCTCCAAGAACACCAAGGCTTCACCTAGTACACCAAGAAAACACACTAGCTAGCCCTTTTGTTTTCTCTTGTTTGATCTCTTTTTCTCTTGGTTTTTCCTTCTCTTGGCTGCCGAAATTTAGGCTGTTTAACAACCCTTTTCCACTGCCATTCACCCCTCAAATCTTGGCCCTTCATTCCTTGTTTTGATTTAATTGAATGGTGGATATATTTAAGTGTGTTCTAATAGGATTTTTACACTCCAACCACTTTTTGCTCCACAAAATTTTCCTTTATTTCTTCTTGCATGCCTGCCAACTTCTTGGCCTAATTTCTGCCATTCAATCACCTTTTCTTGGTCATTGTATTAACCAATCAAAATGCACAAGACTTTAATCAAACGGGCCCATAAAATAATGTGTTCCAATCACAAAATTACACATCAGTCTTCATTTATTTTGCAAAGCTTATTTAAGTCTTGCATGCATCTTCTTATTATTTGGCACTTATCCTTGGCCACCAGTCACAAGAAGCCTCACGTCCCATTTTCATCCGCATTTTTCTATTTTCTTTAGAAATGACCAAAATCCGTAACGGGAAAATATTTTATTTTACCAATTAACTCCAAAATTTCCACAAAATTCATTGGTAACACTTAAATTCTTCATTCTTTCTCTACTTGGTCAAATTTGTGGTCAAAGTCACGAGTGCGGTCAAAATGACGAAAATACCCCCGATACGCCGGGTAGCATAATTCATACCAAAACGTGTGTTTCATCGCACTAATCAATTTCTCTCTTCAAAGTACCCTACAATTCTTACTTTTTTAATAATAATAGCCTTTTAAAAATTTAGGGTACGGGTAGAACAAATTCAATAATTACATTCAGGTCCCAACAAGATATTATTATACCAAAATATTCGTCTCATTATACCGATCATCTTTTGTTCTGGCCATTGATATAAATTCTCATCCTATTACAAATGGTAGCCAATTGAAAGCAAAAGGTGGGGTGTTACATTCTCCTCTTCTTACAAAAAATTTCGTCCTCGAAATTGGCTTACTCTTTAAATAAACCTGGGTACTTTTTCAACATCTTTGTTCTCGTTTTCCCAAGTTGCATCTTACATAAAATAATGACTCCATGATACTTGTACAAGTGGAATTTTCTCATTTCTCAATTCCTGTTTAGCACACTCCAAGATCTTAATAGGTTTTTTCTCATTCTTCAAGCTTAGAGTCATCTCAATGGGTTTTTCATTCAAAATGTGGGTGGGATCAACCACATACATTCGAAGTTAGGGTACATAAAATACGCCATGAATAACTTAGTGTTCTACTAGTAACTCTAATCGATTGGCTACTTTCCCAATCCTCTAGACAATAGGGAATGATTCAACGTACCTAAATGCCAATTGCTTTTCTTGTTCTTTGGTTCCCAGTTGTCGTTGTGGAGCTAACTTCAAGAATACATGATCCCCTTCAGTAAGTTCCAAATCTCTCCTACGTCGATCCGCATAATTTTTTTGTCTACTCTGCACTGCTTCTAACTTGGTTTGATAATCTCTACAGCCTATCGGACCTTTTCAAGATCAAAAGTATCATGTTCGCTCACTATTCGTCCTAAAATTTCCCAATATAATGGGGACGACATTGTCTTCCATATAAAGCTTTAAACGAGGCCATTCCAATTCGTATGCAAATTTTGGATATTGTAAATTATCAATCCACTTAGTTCCAAATTCCAAAGCACAGGCCCTCAACATGTCTTTCAAAGCTTTATTCACTCGTTTTGTCTGTCCATCCGTGTGTAGGTGCTCTGCTGTGCTGATCTTTATTGTGGTCCTATACTTCTACTGCAGCTTAGTCTAAAACTTTAAGGTAAATCTAGGATCTCAATCTGACACAATACCAAAGGATACTCATGAAGTCTGATTACTTCCTCTATAAATTTCACTTAACTTCTCTAGGGAATTCCGTTAATTAATAGAAATGAAATGAGTAGACTTAGTTAGTCGATCCATTATCACCCAAATAGTATCTCGCTACTCTACTATCATAGGTAATCCTGTAATAACGTCTTTAGTAATTTCATCCCATTTCCATGATAGAGTAGATAATGGTTGTAACCCTCTAGGCTGTTGTTGATTAGCTTTCCTTTACTTGACAAATTAAACATCGAGTTACAAGGTCTGAACTGTCATTCTTCATACCATTTCACCAATAATGCTGTTTTAGGTTCGGATACATCTTTACGACTCCTAGATGGACGGTATACTTACTCCAAGGTGCCTCCGTTAAATATCTTATCTCATCGCAGATTGTTTTAGAATACAATATCGACCCTGGTAGTAAATAATCTCATCATTGTCCTTTCAGAACTCATCTCCTCCTATATTCGTCTCCTTCTGCACTAGCTTTTGTATTCTTTATCTTTATCTTGCCCTCTCTTCAACTGTTGTAAGATGGTAGGTTGATTGGAAGTATTACTTATCCTTATTTCTCTGTCTACTGCAAATACTTCTAATTTTGGAATTTGTAAAGTCTGAAGAGCTGATAAATTTTCCTTCCTACTAAGGGCATTTACTACTGTGTTTACTTTTCCAGGATGCTATTTAATCGGACATTGAAATCCTTCCAAAAATTCCATCCATCAACTTTGCCTTATGTTCAAATCCTTTTGAGTAAAAACATACTTCAAACTTTTATGGTTGGTGAAGATTTCTAACTGAACCCCACAAATAATGTCTCCACTCCTTAAGGGCAAACATAATAACAACTAACTCCAAATTATGTGTAATGTAATTCTCCTCATGAGGTTTTCATTTCCTAGAGATATAAGCTATCACCTTTCTCTCTTAAATCAATACTCCCCTCATTCCTTCCTTTGACATATCTGTATACTCATAAGACTTGTCCATCATTTGCAATGTTAAAACAAGAGCAAAACTTAATCATTTTCTCAACACCTGTAATTTTTCCTCACATTTCCTAGTCCAAACATAAGGAACTTTCTTTAAGTGAATCGACTTAAAGTAAAGCTATCTTAGAAAATTTCTCAATAAATCTTTGATAATATCCTGCAAGTCCAGGGGAACATCGCATTCAGTCAGAATCTCAGGACGTTTCCAATTCATCACTGCTTTAACTTTTCTTGGATCTATTGTACTTGTGAATTTAGATATTACATGTCCCAAGAATGCTATTTCTTGTAGCCAAGTCTCACACTTACTGAATTTTGCATATGGTTTGGTCTCCCTTAACTTTCCTAATACTTTCTGAAGATTATTGTTCATGATCTTAGGGATTTTTAGAGTACACTAAAATATCATCTATGAATATAGCCATAAAACTAGGCCAAAATGTCCGATGCAATATATCTATGAAACAGTAGGCATTAGTGACACCAAAGGGGCCTCACTACAAGCTTAAAAGGTCGATATTATGTTAAATGTAGTTTTTAGTATATTTTTCTTCTCGAATCCGAACTTAGAAATATCCTTATCTTAAGTCTAACTCTAAGAATCATCCTGCTTTTTGTAACCAATCAAACAATTCATCAATAATGAAAATGGATATTTATTCTTTACTATTACTGCATTTAACCTCACATATCTATATACATCCGTGGCGAATCATCTTTCATTCTAACAAAAATGATAGGTACTCCCCAAGGCGAGCACTTGGTCGAATATGCCCTTGCACTATCAATTCCTGCAGTTGTTTCTTGATCTCTTGCAATTCTGTAGGTGCCATTCTATAAAAGGAGGTCCTTGAAATTGGTTCTGTCAATGGCACTAACTCAATAGAAAATTCTACCTCTCTCTCTGGTGGTAACTTCTTCAATTCTGTTGGAAAAACATTTAAATACTTATTCATTACAGGGACATCTTTTGGACTTCTTAACTTCTCATGGCTTATTAATTACATATGCTAAGTATCCTGTACACCCTTTCCTGATTATCTTTTGGGCCTTGAGTCCTGATTCAAAAGCATTATTTTTCCTTCCAACTTCACCTACAAATTCTATTATAGGTTTCCCCGGCCGATGAAAATGTACTACTTTATGTCTACAGTCAACTTGATTACGATGCTGAGATAGCCAGTCTATGCCTAAGATAGCATCTTAGTCCTCTATGGGTAGACATATCATATCTTCTCCAAACTTTCATTTCCTACCAAGATCTTACATTCCTTATATACTTTCTCACTATTCATTTACTTTCCCAATGGGTTACTGACAAGCATTTCTTATGAAGTTTCTTTCCCCTTTTTATCGCCATAGCGTCAAGAAATACATTGGCAACAAAGGAATGCATAGAACTGGGATCCACCAATACTTTAGCATTGTGATCATAAATAAGGAGCGCACTTTTCACCACTGTAGCCTGGTTGTCCATCTTCTTTAATGCCATTACCCGAGTATTCATTTGGGAGTTTGATGGATCCAGCTCTAGAGGTAAAAACTTATCCTGAGTTCCCTTCTTCTAGTCCTAACTTCTATCCTTGACTATTTCTTCCCAGTCAACTCCATCCTTTTATTTCTCGGGAGTAAGGGCAACAGAAACTCTTGTGCCCCATCTCTCCATAATTAAAACATTTAAATGGGAGTTGTCCTCCAGTTGGAACTCCCCTCTTATGCGTCTTTCTTTTCTTTTGCCATCGGTGCCCTCTAGACCTTCTCTAACTCATATCCCAAAATCTACTTCAATCTCTCATGCTCATATTCTTATTAAATCTAGTGATAGTCTTAGATAATTGTTGGATAGTATTAGTCATCTTCTAGAAGGCTTGGAACAGAGGATTATCCAAAGTTGTAGGGTGGGGACCTTCTACCTGTGGTTCCCCTACCATTAACTCAAGATTATTTTGAGTAGCTCGCTTAGGAGACATCTGTATAGTTTATAAGATTTTACTGATATGGTAATGTAACGTAGCTAAAAAATATTCATCAAATAGGTATGGTATAATTAGCAACACATGGCACATGTTCATTCTCATTTGTCACAAAGTCAGTACAAAATTCGTGTGCTAATCATACAGTTATATACACCGGCTGAACTATATATATCATACTATATATATATATATATATATACACATCTCATCCTCATACTCTTCATCCTCACTGTCTTATATAGGAGGTCCTGAATCAGTCGAGATTGTATATGACTCAGCCACATTAACCTCCTCATCCCTATCCGCATCTGACTTCAATCAAGTAAATAGTTTTGGGTCCATCTCTAAATCCCCCTCAAGTTCCTCAACTATAGGAATCTCTACCTCGGGTACCTCTTGGTCCTTTTCTGCATCAACAACCTTCAAATCCTGTATCTTCTCCTCAAGTACCTATCATAGGCTGACCTGTGATGGGTCATTCGCATAGGCATGACCTTGCCTATGCCCAAAATCTTAGCGTCTAAGATGGAGATGGAGCACTTGTGTGTCCTTGGATTTGACTAGGAAGCCAGAAAGACTAAACGTTCCTAAGCGTACTTGGCCACCGTCTATGGTTGGGTCGAGCCCCCTTAGGAATGTTTGTGCTCGTGCCACGGAGTGCCTAGCCAAGCTTGAAAACACCTGAATGTCTCAAACCAATGGCCCTCCTAAAAGGCCATGTCAAGTGTCGAGCGCCCGTGCTAGTGCCTAATGCTTAGTGCTAA
This sequence comes from Voacanga thouarsii, assembly GCA_026120185.1. Classification (NCBI taxonomy): domain Eukaryota; kingdom Viridiplantae; phylum Streptophyta; class Magnoliopsida; order Gentianales; family Apocynaceae; genus Voacanga; species Voacanga thouarsii. The sequence goes on from JANUWF010003397.1 coordinate 272,495, forward strand.
GACCGTACCGCAAGCCCGCATGCCCAGTGCCCAACAATACCACCCGCCCAATGCCGGCCCATGCCTTCTGCGCACCCAACAAAAGCCGATAACTAACTGATAGCCAAAACCATCGACCCCACCGTTTTCTTATATAAATACTTAGTTTTTTGTAATGTTTTTGCAATTTTCTTAAGGCCTTGAATGCCATGTTAGTGTTATGCCCTAGAGGCAATCACTTGTACCATGTATATTGCATATTAAATTAATAAGAGGCATTTTTTATCTTTCAGTTTGATTGTTATATCTAAATATGTGTACAAACCGTTAGATAAAGTCCCTAGTATAACACAGTGTTAAGGAAATCATGATAGAGATCATGATGTGAGATTCCTACTACACTATGCAGTGTTTGTACTTAAATAATCCCCAGTCATAGTATTAATAAGATGGGACATTAGTAATACGCCAAGACTGGCACATGTTATATCTCTTGATTGGATCAAGCGATGGTTCTCATATCCATGGGTATTGGGATACTCAGGATTAACGTGTGGATGCTTTTTTTGAAACAAGTTCATTGGATGACCTAGCTACGAGATAATCACTTGGATAACTATTTAGTGCCAGTGATAGAATCTCATTATAGCAAGTGTGCAAGTATCCATAGACTTGAGATCTCCAAGGTACTTTGTTTATCGAGCATTGTACTTTGATTCTAATATTTGGAGTCTTATCTAGGACCGCCTATGGGATGGATATTGGGTACAAAGTAAAGTAAACGAAAGTAGTTGAGAGGTTCAATAAAGGATTCACCACTCCTAATAGTAGGAGAGTATATTTCGAGGCCACTTGTAGAAATCATTACTCATGAAGTCCTTGGCCAAGGCGACTATGTGATGGAAATGGTTCCAATTGATACACATATCGAGTAATGGATTTCTTGAACAAGTACTAAAATATTCGGGCCAGAATTAATAATATTCTGGAGAGAGTTGGCACTAATTCCATGCTCTAGACCGAATGAGATATTGTATGTTGAAAGGAGTTTATTGCACTGATAATTTGCTATTGAAAGGTTCATGTCAAGCCACTTGACTTTCTGGACTTTTGGGTGGTCATGAGTTATTGCTAGATGTCGCTCTTGATATGCTAAATATGAATTTATTAATTAGAGAATTAATAAATTTAATCCTTTATTTTATTAAGGATTATTAATTCTAATATTGTTAGAATTAATTCATATTATGCTACCAATAAGACCAGGAAATCTAATGGGTCACACACAATAAAGGTTTGAATGCTCAAATATATTATTTGATAATATTGTGGGGTTAATTAAGAGAAGGGAATATATTTATAGGTGAATTATAAGTTTGTTATAATTCATGGGACCTAATTGTAATTAAGTAAACTTCAAGGACCAATTTGTTGACAATTGGACGTTGAAGGACTAAGTTGCAATTTATGGTAATTATAAATCTATAAATTTAAGAAAACGGTTTCCTTAGGGTTGGAGACAGACCATTCACGCAATAACAGAGAAACTGTTTCTCTGCCACTCTCTTGATCAAACCCTAGCCGTCTCTCTTCTTGATCAAAACCCTAGCCTCCCAAATTCTACTAGCATAGAATTGTGAGATTGTGAGCATTCAACCTTGTGTGGATTATCATTAGAGGGAGTTCTTTCTTGGACTTCAGTTGAGCTGCAGTGAATGGTTTTGGATAATCTGGATCGCGCTTGCGTTCTTGTTTCTGAAATTTTTGAATTCCGGTTTCACGAGGTAATAAACGCAATCTTCTCCTTTTTCCCGTTTCTATTGCAAACCCGTGATCCATGGCTTGGATTTTTTGTTGTTTTCCGCTGTGCTTAATCTGATTATGCATGATAGAAATCCTACATGCCATGCATGTAAATTTTCATAAGTAGATTCTTTGTACTTTGCTCTATAGAAAATCGGTAAACTTTTCCCATCTCCTTAGAAAAACAGTGTCTACTGCTGGAGCTTTGAAAAAGTTTACCACGTCTATTATAGGAGGCATATAAAAACGAGATTGGGTAGAAGCAAACAAAGTCGATTGTAATCATTGGTGTTCCCCTTCACCAATACACATTGTAAATACTTTGTACAAGCTTCTTATGAATGAAATGTGTTCTTTCAAGCAAGCACGTGTCGGTTAAGTGCCGTTTTCTGTCATTTTTACATCGTTCATTGTCGTTTTCCATCATTTTCTTGGCGAACCACTGTGAATCCATTCAAGCTTACTAAAAAGCATTCAAATAAGGTTAGAGAAGATTGGTGTGATATTGGCTTAGGCCTAGCCAAGTCACAGGCATCACAGTTAATCTAAGTGCTAAAACACGACCCGTGACATACCCCAGGTACATCCCCACCAAACACCTTCTCATCATCCTCAGATAGTATTTCACCATCAGGGACACTATCCTTCTCTTCATCAACATTGTCTTGATGGCACAGCTTAATATCACCATCAATATTAAGGGAGTCGCCCCTTGCCTCCTATGTGGCTACTGTATCCTCTCAGGGTGGGTTTCCTCTCCCTACCCGAGCTCTCACCTACCTTTCTCTTCCCTTCATTACTGCGCTCGACCATTAGGTGCTTACTCTTATTGCTTCAATCCACTATACCTACATAATAAAAGGGTTCTATCAATTCCTATGATAATACCACAGTTCCATAAAACTAGGCTCTGATTCCAATTGAAACACTCCTAGTAAAGACAAAAACAGAAGCATATCAACATCGAGTGTTACCACGTCTAGTTTTCTAAACAAGGGGTCTTTATAATGAAAATAATAGGGTACATACATATATGCAAAGACCGTACTCAACAATAACCCATACTGATGGCCACACATATACATATATTAGTGAATCTCATACATGCCATCTCTATCAATAACAAAATATAGTACATGATCAGAAGGGAAAACTGTCCAGACCTATGTCACCGACTCTGTGGTATCGTCCTTCTATCTGTAGGTTCACTCAACTCTAGATTTTACAAAAGGTAAGATAAAAGACACGTGTCAGTAACGAATCACTCAGTGAGTCTCGTGTGTGCTAGTGCTTTATGAAATAATAGGATAAATAAAACTTTTGTGGAATAGCATATCATTTGTACATCGGAAACAATTGCAAAACTCTCTAAAGAGGAGTTTATCCAAAACTTATTCATTTTTGGAAAACTATATTTCACTTTCAAAACATTGTCCCTATTTCTATATCACAGGCGCTTCTCCAACAGAAGGTCGGCCTATATGCAAAGCTCGCAAGACTTCGCCTTCGGCATCACGATCTTATTGTGCCAGGGACTTCGCCTTACAGCACTCAACTGTGTAAAGCTGGATAAGTACATCGATTTGCACCGTGTCATCATACTGATACCGTAGCCTCTAGTACTTGATCCATGCGTCACCGGATAAGCACATCAACTTGCACTGTGTCATCGTACTAAGACCACAACCTACAGTACTCAATTCATGCATCGCTGGAAAATCTTTTACTTGCTATTGTAAGCTAGGGGTGGTAATCCTGACATCAACCACTATTGAGGTGGTAAGGAGTCAAATTCACTGAGTGTCCACACCCGGCATCCAATGAATGACTCAAAATCAAGAAGTGCTCGCAGACGTGGTAATTGCTAGGTGCTAAACAGCTAGTCAGGATGACTTATCTCAATGTTCAGTCACCTTATTTGGAGTAAGACAACCCCAGAACTAGCTAAGTTACTGGGGTCATCTATCTCTAACACGAGCTAGTACAAAGATCAAAGTCCTTACTGAGTACTCAACGTTACCAATACCAACCCCTTCTGAATGATCAGGCCAGAGGGTTATCTGATCTTGTAGGATTTTCAAATCAAAACATTTTTGGGGGAAAACAACACTTTTAAGAATTTGATCCTACTGACTCACAAGTCAGATCATCATTCACATAGGCTCCACATAGCCAATTAATTCATTCCATAGGCACAAAGGCCAATAAAATAATTTTAGGGATCAAAATATTATTTTCCAAAAGTTGATCTCAACACGAGAAATCGTTTTCCAAAATCATGTTGAAACAGGATAAAGAGTTCTGTTCACACATCAAAACATATATCCAAGAGTATTTGGGTCGTTTTCCCTATACTCGGTCACAAAAGTCATTTCTAAGGGTATTTAGGTCATTTTACCTATATCCAATTCCAAAAGACTTTCTGAGGGTATTCGAGTCATTTTACCCTTGCCCGATTTGAAAAGTATTCACAAAAGTTTCAATAAGGGTATTTCGGTCATTTACTGTATACTAGATTCCAAAAGTTTTCATAAACATTCCAATAAGGACATTTTGATCATTTTTTAAATACCCAATTCCAAAAGGAGCTTATTTCAATAAATTCGGAATTCTAATCCCAAAAAAGAATTAAATTCAAAGTTTCCAGACACATTTCCATAAAATGTTCCAATAAGGGCATTCCAGTCAATTTATGAATACCTGATTCCAAAATTTACCATTTTTCAAAAATCCCAAATATTTATTCTAAAAGGACTAAATTCACAAAATTCACGCTTTAATAATCCAATTAGATTTCCAAGCCAATTATGATGTTCAATCGAGCCTAAAATGGCATAAAATAATTCTTGCTCAGATACACCTTAAACATATTCATGGATTTCCAAAATGGTATAAAACATAGCATTTCATGGAAAAGTGAAGCACACTAGCTTTCAAAAGGTTTTAGAAATCAAAAGAATTCACCTTGTGTCAAAAGTAACCCTTTCCGTTCATGGCCGCTTAATCGCCGTCTCTACTGTTTTTGACGTTCTGTTGGCCGTTTATCGCTAAACCTACACCAAACAACATTTTTTGGGTCAAATCGTGTTCGACCAAAAAATAGCCAATGGTTAGCCAACGTCTAGCCGATGTGCCTAACGCGTAGCCGGACGTGCCCGGCGGTTAGCTGATGGTTAAGGAAAACGTTTAACTTTCGTTCACGTTATTTTTTTGTCGTTTGATCGAGTCATTCGTTCTCATTTTCCACACACTTTCTCCCTTCATAAAAAAGGGATTCACTTCATATTTCCCCAATTATTTTATCCAAAATCACACAATTAATCATTTTTAAGTTCATCTATTTTCAGACTCATTTTTCTGGAATTTCACTGCTCGACACATGATTTTGTTTTGCACATAACTTTCAATCCACAACTCCAATTAGGCCCTATGATATACCTAAACAACCACAAGACTCTTAAATTTAAATTTGTATTGGCCTTTTTTAGAATCTTGTTCCCGTGACATTTTACTGAGCAAAATCAGCCCAAGTAGTTTTGTCTCAATTTTACTATTCATGCTTTCCTTTGTTTTCCTTTAGCCTTTAGAACCTTGGAATCATTAATTCATTCAATCCTCCTTCAAATCATCTTTAATTATGAATTTCTTGATTTCCAGTAGCTCACAAAAGTCACACTTATTCAACACAAATTCATCTCTTCTAATCAAAAGCTAGTTTGAACCATTTTTCCAACCAAGTAAATTCCATTTTTATTCTACTTTGATCATCACCTATTCAACCAAAAATAAGCCTTCAAGCTACCATAATAATTCAGTTCTTTCTCACATAAAACATCATTCAAAGGCCCTTAGGCAGCCGGCACATATACAAGTATATATAAAGTTTATACACAAAAGTTCACAAACCCTAGCTTTGATACAAAATCAATACATGAAAATCAGGTTTTTAAGTTAAAATTCACATCATCATAATCATATTTCACACAACAATAACTTTAATTCAAGAAAGGTAGGGTTTTAACTTATATTTGAGGCTATTTGGAGTGATTTTGCTCCAAGAACACCAAGACTTCACCTAGTACACCAAGAACACACACTAGTTAGCCTTTTTATTTTCTCTTGTTTGATCTCTTTTTCTCTTGGTTTTTCCTTCTCTTGGTTGCTAAAATTCAGGCTGTTTAATAGCCCTTTTCCACCGCCATTCACCCATCAAATCTTGGCCCTTCATTTCTTGTTTTGATTTAATTGAATGGTGGATATATTTAAGTGTGTTCCAATAGGATTTTTACACACCAACCACTTTTTCCTCCACAAAATTTTTCTTTATTTCTTCTTGCATGGCTGTTGACATCTTGGCCTAATTTTAGCCATTCAATCACTTTTTCTTGGTCTCTGTATTAACCAATCAAAATGCGCAAGACTTTAATCAAACGGGCCTATAAAATGATGTGTTCCAATCACAAAATTACACATCATTCTATATTTATTTTGCAAAGCTTATTTAAGAAGTCTTGCAAGCATCCTCTTATTATTTGACACTTATCCTTGGCCACCAATCACAAGAAGCCACATGTCCCATTTTCATCCGCATTTTTCTATTTTCTCTAGAAATGAACAAAATCGGGTCCGTAATGGGAAAATATTTTATGTCACCAATCAACTCCAAAAATTCCACTGAATTCATTGGTAACACTTAAATTCTTCAATTCCTTCTCTACTTGGTCAAATTTGCGGTCAAAGTCGCTGGTGCGGTCAAAATGATGAAAATACCCCTGATACCCCTGGTAGCATAATTCACACCGAAACATGTGTTTCATTGCACTGATCAATTTTTCTCTTCAAAGTACCCTACAATTCTTATTTTTTTAATAATAATAGACTTTTAAAAATATAAGGTACATGTAGCACAAATTCAATAATTACATTTAGGTCCCGACAAGATATTATTATACAAAATATTCGTCTCATTATACCGATCATCTTTTGTTCTGGCCATTGATATAAATTCTCAACCTATAACAAATAGTAGCCAATTGAAAGTAAAGGTGGGTTGTTACATTCTCCCCTCCTTACAAAAAATTTCGTCCTTGAAATTGGCTTACTCTTTAAATAAACCTAGGTACTTTTTCAACATCTTCGTTCTCGTTTTCCCAAGTTACATCTTACATAAAAAAATGACTGCATGATACTTGTACAAGTGGAATTTTCTCATTTCGCTATTCCTCTTCAGCATACTCTAAGATCTTAATAGGCTTTTCCTCATTCTTCAAGCTTAGAGTCATCTCAATGGGTTTTTCTTTCAAAATGTGGGCAGGATCAACCACATACTCTCGAAGTTTAGGTAAATAAAACACGCAGTGAATAACTTGAAGTTCTACTAGTAACTCTAATCGATAGGCTACTTTCCCAATCCTTTCAATAATAGGTAATGATCCGACGTACCTAAATGCCAATTTCTTTTCTTGTTCTTTAGTTCCTAATTGTCGTTGTGGAGACAACTTCAAGAATACATGATCCCCTTCAGTAAATTCCAAATTTCTCATACGTCGATCTACATAACTTTTATGTCTACTCTGTGATACTTCTAACTTGGTTTTGATCATCTTTACAGCCTATCGGACCTTTTCAAGATCAAAAGTATCTTGTTCGCCTATTCTCCATCCTAAATTTTCCTAATATAATGGGGACTAACATTTTCTTCCACATAAAGCTTTAAACGGGGCCATTCTAATTTGTATGCAAACTTTGGATATTGTAAATCATCAATCCACTCAGTTCTAAATTCCAAAGCACAGGTCCTCAATATGTCTTTCAAAGCTCTATCCACTCATTTTATCTGTCCATCCGTGTATAGTTGCGCTGCTGTGCTGATCTTTATTGTGGTCCCATACATTTACTGCAGCTTAGTCCAAAATTTTGAGGTAAATCTAGGATCTCGATCTAACACAATACTAGAGGATACTCATGAAGTCTGATTACTTCCTTCATATAGATTTCACTTAACTTCTCTAGGAAATTCTATTAATTAATAAGGATGAAATAAGCTGACCTAGTTAGTCGATCCATTATCACCCCAATTGTATCTTGCCGCTCTACTATCATAAGTAATCTTGTAATGGTGTCTATACTAATTTCATCCTATTTTCATGATGTAGTAGACAATATGGTAACCCTCCAGGCCATTGTTGATTGGCTTTCCTTTACTTGACAAATTAAACATCGAGTTACAAGGTATGAACTGTCCTTTTTCATACCAATTCACCAATAATGTCATTTTAGGTTCAAATACATCTTTATGACTCCTGGATGGACGGTATACTTAATCCAAGGTGCCTCCATTAAAACATCTTATCTCATTATAGATTATTTCAGAATACAATACCGACCCCGGTAGTAATTAATTCTATCATTGTCCTTTCGGAACTCATCTCCTCCTGTATTTGCCTACTTTGCACTAACTTTTGCATTCTTCATCTTTATCTTGCCCTCTCTTCAACTGTTGTAGGAAGGCGGGTTGAATGGAAGTATTACTTATCCTTATTTCTCTATCTACTACAAATACTTCTAATTCTGAAATTTGTAACGTCCGAAGAGTTGATAAATTTGCCTTCCTACTAACGACATTTACTACTGTGTTTTCTTTTTTAGGATGCTATTTAATTGGATATTGAAATACTTCCAAAAATTCCATCCATTAATTTTACCTTATGTTCAAATCCTTTTGAGTAAAAACATACTTCAAACTTTTGTGGTCGGTGAAGATTTCTAACTCAGCCCTACAAAAATAATGTCTCCACTCCTTAAGGCCAAACACAGTAGCAACTAACTCCAAATCTTGTGTAATGTAATGCTCCTCATGACGTTTCCATTTCCTAGAGATATAAGTTATCACATTTCTCTCCTACATCAATACTCCTCTTAATCCTTCATTTGACACATCTGTGTACTCCTTATAAAGCTTGTCCATCATTGGCAATGTTAAAATAGGAGTAGAGCTTAATCCTTTTCTCAACTCCTGGAATTTTCCCTCACAATATGAAAAATAAGCACATTCCCAATCAATTTTAAATTAAAATGTTAATCCCAAATTACATATATGAGCAAGCGTACTCATCATTAACATAGCATAAGGTTCAAATGATTGTCAATCCTCAAGGAACAAGTATGCATTAATCACTTTTCTCTCATTGTTTAACCGAATTAATAAAGTGAAAAAGAAATAAAAATAAAATAAATCAAATCAAATCAAATAATATATACACGTCAAGGATGGAAAATTATGTAACTTAAACCATTATCTTGACAACCATGACTTTAGAGTACTTAATCGTTATTATAACTAATTATTCTCTTGGCATCATGAAGGATTAAGATAGATTCACTTCTTTTCCAATCCATGAGATCACTACCTTCTAGATAAATTAGCATCACATTCCTGTCTCAACTAATCCACCCAAAAGATGCATTAAACACAATCCTTGATTAAATTTTCATATTTTGGCAAACTTAAAACATGAAATTAACTAATGAATCCATTCCTGACAGACATCAATTAACCTTTAATTACCTATTCTTAGCAATTAACCCCTTCTCCAAGCAAGTTAATAAACAACAAATATGAAATTAACAAATTAAGACTACCATCAACCCCTTTTCCAAGCAAGTTAATGGAAAGTAACAACAAATTAATCTCGTAATACGCATAAGTAATTAAACAACAAGAATAACAATCAATTAATCAAAAGATCAAACAACTCTAAAAAGTCATGAATACCTAAAATAATGTCAAATTACAATAAAACAATTAGTACATCATGGTTCAAGAAAAAGAAAATAAAGTAAAAGAAAGCACTCATAGACAAGCCTCCTTTTTCTTCATTTGAAGACCTTCTTGCACAACCCTCCTTGAATTGATGAATTCCTCCTTTGATTTGAGTGATTTTTTGTTATGATCTATGAATTCCCCCCATTCTCTTGTGTTTTCCATCTATTTATAGACTTAGGATGTGCTTAAATTCATTTGGGTAGGGTTTTTGGCCGATTAGAAGTACGAAAATACTAAAATTCTGCAGATTGTCAAAAAATATGTGCGAAACTTGAGGCATCGCCTTAGCATTAGGGCACAGCCAGCGTCGCCTACAGCCTTATAGCGGGCGTCGGTTGTGTTCTGCTTCTCCAGTTGTTTGCTAATTTTTCCTGGTTTTCATGCAATCTTTTCCAGAGTGCAGTCGACGCCGCCTCAGGCCTCAAACTAGTGCCGGTTGGGTTTTGTTCAGCTCTATTTCACTTGCTTTTTTGTTTCCTCGATGTGCGTGCCAATAGCACGTGGCCGGCGCCGGTTCCCCTGTCCTGGTCGGCACCGCTTATGTTCTGTTTTGCGATATTTTTGTCTTAATTTACCCCTAAAATCTGAAATAATGCACAAAATACCTTTCTAAGGGTAAAATATCAAAAATGAAGGAATATGACAAGTTATTGAACAAAATGTATCACAAAATAATCTTAAATAACTAGTAAAAATATGACTAATTTAGGCACTATCATATTCCTCCACACTTAGCTCTTTGCATGTCCTCAAGCAAAGTATCAAAGACAAGTAAGAAAAACACAAGGTTTGATAAATCACTCAATCAATTCCAAAATACTATTCCAATGCTTTCTTCATTCAAGACAACAAAACATATGCTACTACAACTTTCTTAACAAATGCAAGACTTGTGTAAGTGAATAATGACTAGTAGAACCATCTCAACACTTTAACATTATTCTCAAACATTGGAAAGAATTTAGTTCAAAAAGAATATGCATTCCATAAGCTTACTTTTCATACACTCTCTCCACTAATCTGAGATATATCATAATTCTAGTTAGGTCAAGTAGGACTTTCAAGCTTATAATGTAAGGCTAAAGGGTTTATAATATAGCTTGTCAAACGAAGGATATTAGAGAATCAAATATCAAAGAAGACGAGAGTTTGCAAGAAAAAGGATAAACAAAATGTATCAAGAAATTCCAAACTTCTCTTGCTCTCCTATCCCAAAATCAATCAAAACCCATAACCTTGTATAGCGATTACAGTTTGGTTCAAGCAAATCTTGCATTTCCATAACTCATTCTCAACTCATCAATAATGTTTTCACAAGATCATTCAAAATTTTCAGCAATGGTGCCAATGACTTGATGTGAACTCAAGTTTTTTAGAAATACCTACAGCTCAACCACCATTCTTCTTGTGATCTTTCTTTTTTTTTCTCTTTTAATTCTTTCTTTCTTTTTCCTTGATGTGTCCGGACTTGGGTGTAAAAATCTTACAAAAACTAAGCACATTCCCAATCAAGTTTAAATTAAAACGTTCAACCCAAATCACACATATGAGCAAGCATACTCATCATTAACTGAGCATAGGGTTCAAACGAGTGTCGATCCTCTAGGAACAAGTAGACATTAATCACATTTCTTTCATTGTTTAACTGACTCGATAAAGTGAAAAATAAATAAAAATAAAATAAAATAAAAATAAAAATATATACATGTTAAGGATATAGAATTATGTAACTTAAGCCATTGTTCAGACAAACATGATCTTAAAGAACTCAACCATTATCATAACTAATTATTCCCTTGGCATCATGAAGGATTAAGATAGACTCACTTCTTTTTCAATCCATGAATCCCTATCTAGTAGGTAACTTAGTATCACATATTCTGTCTCAACCAGTCTTACCCAAAAGATGAATTAAACACAATCATTGATTAAATTTCCATATTCTAGAAAACTTAAAACATGAAACTAACTAATGAATCCATATTATGGCAGACATCAATTAACCTTTAATTATCAGTTCTTAGCAATTAACCCCCTTTTCAGGTAAGTTAAAAGATAACAAATATGAAATCAATAAATTGACACCATCAACCCTATTCTCAAGCAAGTTAATGGAAAATAATCAATTAATCTCGCAATAAACCCAAGTAATTAAATACCAAGAAAATAATCAATTAATCAAAAGATTAAATAACTCTAAAAACCATGATTATCTAAAACAATGTCAAATTACAATAAACCAATTAACATATCTTTGTTCAAGAAAAAGAAAACAAAGGAAAGAAATAGATACTCATAGACAAGTTTTCTTTTTCCTCATTTGAAGACCCTCTTGAACAACTCCTTGAACTATTTATTTCCGGAAAATATTGGTGATGCACTCTAAAATATGTCTAAGTCCCTATATTGTGCACCTTCCCTTTCCTAGGGTAAATTAGCCTTTATTTATAAGCTTACAAAATTCCTAAAAGAGTCCTAAGTAAAGAAGAAGCAATTACTAAAAAAAAATCCAAAACAAAAAAGGATTAGTAAAATTCTAAAATAAAAACCTATATAAAACTAAATAAAACAAGGGTCCATCGTCTTGAATTTTGAAATTGGAAATCAATCTAATTTGGACTTTTGTCTTCTTGTGCTGGAGTTTGCAATTCGTGTGGAATTGAAATTGTTGAAGTCGGCTTCAAATTGAGCCATGAATACCACCGCTGCTTTTCTTTGTTGCATTGGCTCAATTGAGCTACCGAATTTCCTTCTCCTTTGTGGTGTCGGCTCAATTGAGCCGCCAAACCCCTACCGAAATCTGTTTCTTTTCTTTGTTTTGTCCTTTCTTGTTTCGGCTACATCTTTTGCTGCCCACTATTGTTGACTTCTCCTTGGCACCTGGGCCCCACCGATTTCAATTTTTGTTACTTTGTTTGTTGTTGCTTTTGTTGTTGGCTTTGGCTTGGAGCCATGAACTGCCGAATTTATCTTGCTGATTCCTTTTTCCAATTTCAATTGCACTTCCCATGTTCTTCGCAGTGAAAGACCGGCACCGGCTCCCCTTCCTGGGCTGGTGCCAGTTCTGTTCTTCCAGTGGCTAACCGGCGCCGCCTACATTCTTTTTTTGTGACGATTTTACTTTATCCTACCCCTAAAATCTGAAATAATGCACAAAATACCTTTTCAATGGTAAAATCTCAAATATAAAGGAATATGACCAGTTATTGAACAAAATATATCACGAAATGACCTCAAATAACTAGGAAAAATATGACTAATTTAGCCCCTATCATTCTTCTTCTTTTTCAAATGCTGCTGTTGTTTGTTTGTTACTTTTTCACTGTCAATACTTTCTAGCAGCTTTTGTTTTCTCAATCTTTCTTTTCTTTTTTTTTCTTTTCTTTCTCCTTTCCCAACTCAACCCAACTATTGATGCATGACTGAAAGTAACTAGTCATGATCTTTCCACACGTATTCTCCCTCAACATTCTCCTACATGTACTTTTATCCATCAAGAGCAATCAAAGATTTGGAAGATAAATCAAACTCTCAGAAAGAAGTAATGGACAAAGTATGATAATAGGTTTTAAGAAAGAAATTAACAATTTATGCTCAAAATAAGCACTAGAGATAATATAACATAGGTAGGCCTGAAAAGCTCAAACTATCCAAAGAAGGCCAATTACCGTCATCCCTAAGTTAAATCATGAATGTCTTTCTTATTTCGCCTCGAGAGGTTTTTAAGTAAGTTCTAGAATGCTCAATGAATTTCAGTGGAAAAACAAGTTTAAGAACAATGAAAAGCATCTGATCAAGAACTCCTTAGTCCAGGTGCGTGCAAAAAGTCATGCATAAGCCATAAATAATATAGAACATATGCTCTATGATCTAGCACAAAGACATGCATTAAAAATAAATCTTGAAAACTAAAAAAAAATCAGGAAAAATTTTGAAAAATTTGCTCAAAAAAATGCAGCATAGAAGAAGCATAGTTGAAAAATTTGCTCAAAAGAATGCAGCATAGAAGAAGCATAGAAGAATTCCCGTTCTAACCACTCCTCTACACTTAAACTGGACATTGTCCTTAATGGCCAAACAAATAGAGTAAGGAAATATTGTCACGGGACCAAAAATAAAGGGGAAAAGAGAAGAAAGAAAATACTTCCATTGTATTGTGCATTCTCCTATATAAGAGATGAATTCCAGCAGAAAAGAGCATTGTTGAAGTACCTAGAAAGAAAAATACACAAAATAAACACACCAAAGCATAAAAAAATAGAAAACAAAAATAAGAAAATAGTACAAAAAATAAAAGCATATAGGATGAAAGAAAGAAGTCAAGATAACCCAAGAAGTTAGTAAATTAAACATCAGTCAAAGTTAGTAAATTAGATAGATACACAAGATATAAAAGATGGCACCTTTTTGTAAAAAGAACAATGGTACAAATTTACATATTTACATATTTACCTATTTACATATTTACATGGTTAAATCAACAAATCCAAGCTTTTATGATATTGTTCCCCGGCAACGGCGCCAAAAAGCTTGATGAGTATTTATTTGGGTATAAAAATCATATAAAAATAAACACATTCCCAATCAAGTTTAAATTAAAACGTTAACCCCAAATTACATATATAAGCAAGCGTACTTATCATTAATATAGTATAGGGTTCAAATGAGTGTCAATCCTCAAAGAACAAGTATACATTAATAACTTCTCACTCATTGTTTAACCGACTTAACAAAGTGAAAATGAAATAAAAAGAAAAAAAAATCAAATCAAATCAAATAATATATACACGTCAGGGATGGAGAATTATGTAACTTAAACCATTATCTTGACAAACATAACCTTAGAGTACTTAACCGTTATCATAACTAATTATTCTCTCGGCATCATGAAGGATTAAGATAGATTCACTATTATCTTGATAATCCTTGATTAAATTTCCATATTCTGACAAATTTAAAACATGAAATTAACCAATGAATCCGTTCCTGGCAGACATCAATTAACTTTTAATTACCTGTTCTTAGAAATTAACCCCTTTTTCAAGAAAGTTAATAGACAACAAATATGAAATTAACAAATTGAGACTACTATCAACCCATTTTCCAAGCAAGTTAATGGAAAGTAACAACCAATTAATCTTGTAATACGCATAAGTAATTAAATACCAAGAATAACAATTGATTAATCAAAAGATCAAATAACTCTAAAAAATCATGAATATATAAAACAATGTCAAATTACAATAAAACAATTAGTACATCATTGTTCAAAAAAAAAAAAAAAAAGAAAGAAAGTAAAAGAAAGCACTCATAGACAAGCCTTCTTCTTCTTCTTCCTTTGAAGACCTTCTTGCACAACCCTTCTTAAATTGAAGAATTTCTCATTTGATTTGAGTGATTTCTATTATAATCTATAAATTTCCTCCATTTTCTTGTGTTTTCCATCTATTTATAGGCTTAGGAAGTGCCTAAATTCATTGGTGTAGGGGTTTTGGCCGATTAGAAGTAGGAAAATACTAAAATTCTATAGATTGCCAAAAAATGTGTGCAAAAATCGAGGCACCGCCTCAACATCAGGGCACAGCTGGCGCCGCCTATAGCTTCACAACCGGCGTCGGTTGTGTTCTCTTTCTCCAGTTGTTTGCTGATTTTTCTTGATTTTCATGCAATCTTTTCCAAAATGCAGTCGGCACCACCTCAGGCCTCATAGCTGGCGCCGGTTAGGTTCTGTTCAACTCTATTTCACTTAGTTTTGTGTCGCCTCGAAGTGCATGCCAGTAGCATGTGGCCGGCATCGGCCACTGGTTCCCCTATCCTGGCCGGTGCCTCCTCTGTTCTGTTTTGCGACGTTTTGGTCTTATTTTACCCCTAAAATATGAAGTAGTGCACAAAATACCTTTCCAAGGCTAAAATCTCAAATATGAAGGAATATGACCTGTTATTGAATAAAATGTATCATAAAATAGCCTTAAATAACTAGTAAAAATATGACTAATTTAGGTCCTATCACTTGGCCCTTCATCATAGCTATCCCATAAGGCTAATCTCCACAATCAAAAAAATTCTTATGATCACCTTCATTCCCCTAATAATCTTTTTCATAGTCATATTCATTTTCTTCATTTTCCTTATAATTACTTCTATAGGAACAAGACTCCTCATTATAGTCATACTCTTCACTATCACTCCAACTAGCCATTGTAAATTTTTTTTTTCAAGAGAAGTACTCACAAAATTTAAGTAGAAAACACAAGAATAATTCCCCACTTCATTCCCTCATGTGTTTACACTTAATTTTTAGTGGTCACTCTTCACTCGTGTTTGCATTCCTCCTGGCTTTTGTAAAAATAAGCTCACTCTCTTACCTTTTTCAAACTCTCAAATCCTCAATGATTTCTTTCCAAACAACCTCCCTAATTACTTAGGAATTAGTCCAACTAGATAAGTCAAACCAACCCTCTAAGGATAATCTGTTGGATTGTATGCCCTCTTAGACTAGGTTTCTGATGTAAAATCGAATTATTTAATAAAAGAATTTATTTTCAGAAATTGTTTGTGAATTTACTTTTTGTTTGTACACGATTTTCGTTTGGAACAGACCCATTGTGTTTAAATAAGTGATCCAGGTGAATGGTGGTCTTTCACAGTAAGGTATGGATCACGGGTTATTTAACACATAAACATTTGTTCTTAACCTATTGATGAGACTGGGAACCTCATCATGTTTAGGTTATTATGTTATGAATTCCAAATGGGGAATGGCTTACCTTTAGCTAGTGGGTAGTCCACTAACTTCATGACATAAGCGTATTTCGAATACGTAGAACAGGACCTGTAGTAGTGGTTTCTCAACGTACTATATGGTAGAAACCTAAACTACTACCGCTACAGCGTGGACTAGTACTCTACGACTTGAGTATGAGTTGGTGGTCTAGCGAAGGCTGGAAGCATATACTTTGATTTGCTTGTAGTTGAGGTTCTATCATAGGGCCAATATACTTGCATGTTGGGTATGTGTGACTAGTTAGTTAAGACAGGACTTATACAAGATAGTTTCGCACTATATCACCCCTTGTGGTTGTCCGAATGGTCTAAATTAGCCAAGGCCCTGGGAAACATGACTTGGATGTTTGCTTTAAGGTAGCTCCCTTGGAAAGCGGAAACACTCCAGGAAGTCGTGGATCATTGGACTAGAAGCCTAAGGATGGTAGATGTCATTTAGAGGGGTGTTAGTACACTTCTTCCTCTCTAAATGTACGGCGATGTGTAGAGGGGTATTTTAGTCATTTCACCTGTAGGTCGGAGACTTTGCTAACGCAGCATTGTCCTTGGGGTCAATATTTCCTTATAGTGATATTAGGAAATATTTAAAATGCAAAATACAGCTATTTATATAGCGGGGGTATTTTGGTCATTTTAGCGACCAAGGCGATGTGTCTTTTTGGTCCTCGGGATAGCCCGTAAGTCCTAACTATTTTTGGGATGAGGAATTGGTCTCGGTTGAAGAGGATCTTATTTTATTTTGTTTTATTTTATTTTATTCGGGAAGTCTAATTTATTATTGGATTGGAATAAAATAAATAAATAAATAAATAAAATAGGAGTTGAGAGAAATTAATTATCTAGTTTATTTGGTAAATTAATTATTCGGGGCCTAGGTCCGAGTATGAATAATTAAGAAATTAACCTGGGCTTAAACTAGGGAAATAATTAATGTTTAATTATTTATTGGGTTATTTATGTAGGCCCAAGAAATAAATAATTAAAGATTAATTATTATGGTTCATTTGGGCTCATTAATTATTTATTGGGTTACTTATGTAAGCCCAGAAAATAAATAATTAATATTTATTATTTTGGGCTTTTTGGGTCCAAGAAAAATAATAAATATTTATCTGGCCCAATAGCTTGGACCTTAAGGTTTTTTCCAGATACGGTTAAGAGGAGTTTAAGGTTAGGCCAAACTGTTTCTCAGGATAACATCCGGATATTTTGAAATCCCGGGGATATGTTTATCAGAGATTGAGAGACCTAATTTTGGCTAAAATATAAAAAACTCTTTGAAAAGAAAAAAAACCCTAATTATTTTCCTTCCCAAGAAAAGACTCACGTGAGTCTCTCTCTCTCTCCCTCTCAAAGTCTCTTCTTCCTCTTCTGGTTTTTCTCTTGTTCTTTGCTAACCAATAGCGAACGAACCAAGGAGAATTGAGACCCTTCCTCTTCACCATAGTGTTCACCGACTAGAGGGTAGGCTGAGGAATATCCCGAGAGCCTGGAGAGCTAAGCGTTAATGCAAACAAGACGAAGTCGAAGGCTAGCGGGTGTTCAACCGAAGCTCCTTCAACCGTGCAAAGCGAGGCGATTCCAGCCGTTCAATCTGTTCCTACGCAACCTAGGAGGGTTAAGGAACGCAAAGGTATGATCTTCACGCTTCCGCATGGCCTTTATGGCTCGCGTATAATTTTTTTTGGTCTCTGTTTTTATCCGTTCATGGCTCCCTGTTATTGTATTCACCATCATAATCAACTACGGGTCTTAGGGAAATTCAATTCAAAACATGATGACTATCAAGGAACAAGGCAAGTTCATGCAAGAATTTTAAATAATTAAGGCTCAACAAGTTCAAGATTTCAAGTGTGATTTATGAAGGTACCCACTAAGCAAAAGCAACAAGGATTCAAAGATAGACAAGTTCAAATCATTTCCGAATATCTCAAAAAGATATTAAACCAAGTATTCAACCCACCAATAATAAGAAATAAATTAATGAAGCCAATTAGAAGTGGAAGACGCAAGCTAAGAACTCATATAATGAATTGTAAAGTCACTTTAAGCATTTCATCAAACACTTCGTATGCAACAAGGAAAATTCATGGATTTCAAGAGGTTTTTAGACTAGGTGATGCTATCACAACCTCAAGAACACAAATTAACAATTAACAATCACTTAAGGAAATGAGGACACAAGAAATTTCAAGAAATAGAAGTAGGAGCTCAAGACGTGCAAATGTTTTCCAAGCTTGAGACAAATTCAAAGAGAAACAAACTTTCTAGTGGCTACAAGAAAGATTTACCTCACTAAGAATAATCTACTATGCTAGGAGATATTGTAGTTATGAATGGAAGCTTGAGATAGTCATGTATGAGCAATCACAAGTCATTGATGTATATATCAAACACTTGAGGTATAACCTCGTAACTCAAGGGGTTTCAAAATTTTCACACTTGTAACAATCCAAAAACTCAAGAATCACAAGAAAAATTAATCTCCAATAATGATACTAACATCAAGGTGTTATAAAATTAGGGTAGTGTTAGAATAAAATCTACACACTACACACTAAGAAAATTCTAACTATTCTTTGCACAAGAATTTCTCTTCAAACTTCTCTCTTTCTTTCTCTCACAATTCTTTCTCTAATCTTTCTTTCACTAATCTTTCTTTCACAAAATGATGGTGTATTACAAGCTTAGAGAATAGCTCTATTTATAGAGCTCTAATTAGTGAAATACATCATGGCATACATCATCTTCAACTAATCTCAATTAATGGTGTCTCCACTAAATGGTGGACATCCATAAAAATCTTCTAATAATTCACATAAATCCATAATTAGTGGAGCCTCCACTAATTAATGGAGATTCCAATAATTCATAACACAAGGAACAATTTCAAGGCAATAACATAGCAAAACGTTGAGTTTTATAGCCCCCAAAATTAGCATGTACATGAATTACGGAATTTTCTTGTACTCTGAATTTTGCAGCAAAAACACCCAAGAAACCACAAAATTTCTATAATTTAAATCTCAGATAACTTCCTAATCATTTGTTGGGTATCTCAAGCTCGTATCCTATACGGCACAACGGAAAATAAACGAGATACCATCCCAGGACTTGCCTATATGTGGAAAATAAGACATAAAGATAAAGGTAGAATCTTTTTACCTTTGTTTGATCGTCCAAAGAACAAAATTTCTTCTTCAAGTCGAGGCGCGATCCAATAATCCTCGTGATCAACCTCCACGTAAGTTGAACGTCTAACCACTATAATCACAGTGTGTGATTATCTCTAACAATAATCCACACAGAGGAATACTCAAACACCAAACTTTCTCGTGTTAGCAGAAACAAGATGGCAGCTAGGGTTGTTTCTCAAGAACAATAGAGAGAGAGAGAATAAATGTGTGTTGCCTGGAGTGTCCGTTGATCTAACCTTAGCTAGGGTTTCGATTATCTCATATATATAACTGAAAAATCCTTCAAAAACTAGGAATTCTAATCCTATTAGAATTCCTTAATTGTAATTGGAAACATCAAATTCTCATAATTATAATTTGGACCATAAATTATAACTAATTATAATTTGTCCACAACAACTTCTCTTTCTCCCAATTAACCCACTATGTTATCAAATAGCATCTTGAGTATATAATCCTCTATTATATGTGACCTATTAGGTTTCTCAGTCAATTGGTAGAGAGCATGAATTAATCCAAATGTCTTTGAGATTAATAATCCATAATTAATTAGAATTAATCCAATTAATTCTAATCAGGATTGGTTTATTAATTCATCAATTAATAAACCCATATTCTTAGATCATGAGTGGCATCTAGCAAAACATCATGACCACCCAAGAGTCTAGGAAGTCAAGTGGCTTGATATGAACCATTCAATAACAAACTTCAGTGCAATTAACTCCTTTCACCATATAATATCTCATTTAGTTCGGAGTACGGAATTAGTGCCAACTCCCTCCAGAATTAATTCTGGCCCGAATACAATAGCACTTGTACTAGGAACCCACTACACTAGATGTGTATCAATTGGAACTATTTTCAATACACGATCGCTTTGGCCAAGGGATTTTCGAGTAGTAATTCCTACAAGTGGCCGTGAGATATTCGCCCCTACTATTAGGAGTGGTGAATCATTTATTGACCCTCTCAACTACTTTCGTTTACCTCACAATGTACCAAATATCCATCCCATAGGTAGCCCTCGATCGAGCTCCGGATATTGGAATCAAAGTACAAAGCTCCACAAACAAAGTACTTTGGAGATTTTAAGTCTAAGGATATTTGCACGTTTGTTATATTGATACTATATCACTAGAACTAAATAGTTATCCATGTGATTATCTTAAAGCTAGGTCATCCAATGAACTTGTTCCATTAACAAGCATTCATGTGTTAACTTTGAGTATCTCAATACTCACGGTTAGGAGAACCACCACCTGATCAAATTAAGAAGTCTAACACATGCTAGTCTTAACGCATTAATGATGTCCTGTGTCATTAATACTATGACTAGGGACTATTTAAGTACTAACACCATCTAGTGTAGTAGGAATCTCATATCATGATCTCTATCATGATTTCCTTAGCACAGTGTTGTACTAGGGACTTTATCGAACAGTTATATTACTTAAAGTAAACAAAAGAAACTGTAAGATAAATAATGCCTTTTATTAAAATAAAATATGTCATATACAATGTATAAGTGATTCCCTCTAGGGCATAACACTAACATCATCAACCAAACATGTAGGCTCAATTTCACAACAAGCCTATGGCACAATTTCAAGTTCTTGACATTCAAAAATAGCAAGAAAAATAGTTATGGAAATAAGAAATTGCAGCAATATTTTTCCTCTTGTTTGATCTAAAAATCCATAAATATTCATGCCAAATGATTTCTTAAACATCATACCAACATATAAGGTCAATTTAACATAAAGTTCATGGCATAATTTTGAGTTTCAAGCATTCATAATTCAAGACTAGAACTCTAGGTACACTAGCTTCCTAAGACCCAAAATCTAATGAACTAAGCCAACTAAATCAACACTCAAACACCCCTAACCCAAGAAGGATTAAGAACAAATGGGATATGAAGATTTAGGCAACCATATAAACTTCTAAAAGAACCCTAGATTAGCTAGAAATCTAAGACCTACTTTAAAAAGAACAATGATCTATCCTGAGAAGATTAGAGACTAGATTCATAGGTTGGACTAAAGCCTAAGAGTAGTTTTGATTGATTTCAGAATCACCCAAGAAGAACACTCTCAAGAACACTCTTTAGAGAGAATAAATGATTTCTCTATTCAAAATATCAAAGGTTATGTTTACAAGAGTTATAATGGCATATATATAGATGTCTTGCCCTAAACTAATTAGCAAACTAATCCTAACTATTAAATGGCCTTAATATAAGTTTTGAGGCCATATTACATACCTTAAAATAGGTTAAAACATAATACAAGTTGTGAAAATTAAATTACATAAGTAAAAAGTTGAAAATACGAAAAATAGCAAAAAGCCAAGATCGGCCCAACTAGGGCAGGTGCCGGCTCGGTTCTGTCCAATATAGAATCGGGGCAACTTCGGGCCGACGTCGGGTCCACCACCCTAAACTGTAGCCGGTTTGGCTCTAGACAGCTTCGTTGTACTTCTATTCTATCTCATTTGACCTCTATTTCTTTTTCAATTGTTCCCTTGATCTTCCAAGTGAAATGTTGATCATTTTGAACTCTTCATGATACTCATTTGGCCTTTAATCCTTGTTTCAATGTTGGCTTGATTCTTCACAAAGATTATTGTTCCTTTTGTTTCCCATTTACAGCTTTCTTCACTACCCA
Organism: Voacanga thouarsii; assembly: GCA_026120185.1. NCBI lineage: Eukaryota > Viridiplantae > Streptophyta > Magnoliopsida > Gentianales > Apocynaceae > Voacanga > Voacanga thouarsii. The sequence continues at coordinate 294,748 of JANUWF010003397.1, forward strand.
TCTCTTGACAAACTTCTTGGCTCTTGACTTGTATACTTGGTTGGATTGAAAATTCTCTCAAAAATTCTTGAATATTGTATGTTCCCAAGGAGACTTGAAGCAAGTCTTGACTTTCTATTCCCCTTCTTGAGATGTGCTTTGTTGCATGGACGGATTCCTATCAGTTGAATGGGGACATAGCAAATGTGGTTGAGTTACATTCTCATGATACTTTGGAAAAGATGGTGCATATGGCCATTAAAATTAATGGAGATTCAAAAGAAAGTCACATTCCAAAGAAACCACCTACACCAATCCTATTTTAAACCACCAACATAAAGAGAGGGAAGAGAAACCAAAACTACCAAGACCACCAAGAGAGCCCTACAAGCCTTGAGAAGAATAGGCCAAGGACAAGGGGAAAGGTATTGAGAGGCTCCAAGAACTAGGGATATCAAATGCTTCAAATGCTTAGGCTATGGACATACCTCATATGAGTGTTCAACTAAGAAATTAATGTTTAATAATACCCAATGAGAGATAACTAATGGAGAAGGGGATTGTGGAGATGTGAAACGAAATAAGGGGCACAACGGTGAAGATAATTCTAGTGACAAAGGAATTGTTGTGCCACCCTTTTACATTTTAGCCGGTGTTGCACTTAAGGAAATAAGAACTTGTGTTCTAGGAGATGTTTGTGATGATGAAGTGAAGAAGAGCCTACAAAGAAATAAGATTTTCTACTCCCATTTCCTTATCAACCAAAAGCCATGTGTTGCTATCATTGATGGAAGGAGCTTTACCAATGTAGTGAGTGCTATTCTTGTGGAAGAATTAGGTTTATATATGATGAAACACCCTAATCCCTATAGATTACAAGGGTTCTATGATACTGAAAAGTTGAGAGTGAACAAACGAGTGTTGTTGACAAATGGGAAAAGTATTAAGATAAAATTATTTGTGATGTAGTCCCTATATAAACTAGCCACTTAATTTTGGGAAGGCCATGACAATTTGATAGGAATGTGTTGCATGATAGAAGGAGAAATTCCTACTCGGTTATCAAGGAAAGAAAGCTCTATGCTATTCCACCCCTACCCCTAAGTAAAGTGAGTGAAGTGCAAAGAAAAATGAGGGACAATGAGAAAAAGAAGAGTGTAGTAGGAGACCTTCTAAAGGAAAAGAATGAGAAAGAAAATGATGAGGAAAAAGAAATAATGCAAAAGAAGACCTCAAAACAAGAGGGAACAAAAGAGGAGAGTGAAAAAATGAGAGCTGATGGAGATAAAATAAGAGTGACTCCTTTGTGCTTAAAAGATAAAAACAAAGAGGGAGAAGCTACAAAAAAGAAAAGTGAAGAGAGGAAGAATTCACTTTATGTGGGGGAACATAGGCTAACATTTTGTCTTCACAACAAAACTTCTTACTTGAAATCTTATGTAGGTGCTCATTCGAAGACGAATTCTCACAAAGAAGGGGGAAATGATAGAAATCCATCCAAGAAATATGCTAAAGCTAAAGAAGAGGGATGGAACTACAAGCCACATTTCACGGCACCTTGGAAGAATCAAAGAGATGGAGGCTTATAGGGGAGAATTAAAGCAAAACCAACCAATAAGCCAAAGAACTTGAAGAATGTGAAGAGATGGGTGCCAAAGAGAAAGCCAAAAAAAGCTGCATTTGCCTATCAATTTATGTGGAAGCACAAAGGAGTACAAGAAAACGGTTGAGGACAAGAAAAACGAACCGATTGTTGAACAGTGCTCACCCGGCACCAGGCCCAAGAAGGATACTCGACGCTAGGTCGTCTCGGGTTGCTGACAAAAATTTTGCAGATCTAACCTGACGCCAAGCCTAAGAAGGCTATGTGGCGCCAGGTCCCTTCAGGCCAAGCCCTTTTGCTCAATTTTTCTACTTTTTATTCTATTTTATTTCCAATTAAATTCCCATGGCTTTTATTATGAAATAAAGATATTGTAGACCTTTTAAAGGCTTGAATAGCTAAGATTTTATCTCACTTTAGTTACGTTTAAATGCACACACACATATATATATATATATATATATATATAGATGGCATTATAAAATTTCAAATGTAACTTAAATATTATTATTCAGATCAAAAGAGACTTTTGAGACAGTTTTTTGAGGGTTCTTCCATCAAGGCCGAGACTAATCCTAGGATTCCATTCCTTACCTTTAATTTAAGTCGATAAACACATAAGGATAGATCAAACTAGCCTATCAAAATAGAATCTTAGTTTCTTGCTAAGCTAAGGGTCTAGAGTAGAGGTTATCTTTAGTTGCCTAGTTCATCTACTTCAATTGTTCTTGACTCCTAGTTGGGTTAAGAGTTTTTGGGTATGAATTAGTAGGTTTAATTCTCATTTCTAGAGTTCTAAATTCTTTATTTTGGCTTAGGGTCCTAGTATTTGAATTGGGTGTTTTGTTTCTTCACAAATTTTACTATTTTGAGCTCTTAGTTGGGTGTTGCATTTTACCCCAAATTTAGCTATGAATTCATTGAGAAATTACCCCCAAGATCATATTAAAAGTTTACCCAAAGGTCATTTCCGTGGGTTCCTCGGGTGCTTCTTCACGTGCCTACTCATTTATACCCTCTACATCCAGCATAGAGAGTTGCATTGAACTGTATTTTGGAGTTGATGATGCACTTTTTTGGGTAGTTCTTCTACGTATGATGGTTTTTTGTTTTCGTGCCTCATAACATTTCGTCTTACATGACGAATAAATAAAAAATGTATGCTTATACAGATGAATGTATAAATATTAATAATATTTAAACCTTTAAAATAACAACAGATGTATAATATTACTCCCAAACAAAAGAAAAATAAATAATCTCTTCAATTTTTATTAAAGAAATTTTTATGAAAAGAAATAGACATCATATATGATATCATTATTTCAACAAATTAGATAATTGTAATCAGAGAATCCAGTTTTGAAATAATCAAAGAACAAACAAATAAATGGATAAAGTCCTAGTTTATGGAAATTATTCATAACTCCTCTCTTCGAGCTACCAATCGTCATCAGAGCTATCAGAGACGGGTTCTATTAGCCAATCCCAAGTGCTCCTAGAGAGGCCTATCTGTATTTTATCCACAAAACCATGAACCTTATCCTTGAATTTTGGTCTTTTAAGATTCTCAATAGCTTTCTCTTTGTTAGAGTTATACCTTCGAACCAATCCATTTGTACTATGTATTTTGCTTATTTATCTAATAAATGCAATCTTTATCTTTCAATTTCCTTGTTTCTTATGTGTATGTACATAAAACTAATAGATAAAGTCCCCAACACAATGTATAGTGTTAAAGAAATCGTAATAGAGATCATGACGTGAGATTGCAACTAGACTATGTAGTACTTTTACTTAAACTATCCCCAGTCATAGTATTAATGATATAGGATATCATTAACGTGCAAAGACTAGAATGTGTTATACTTCTTGATTAGATCAAGCCGTGGTTCTCACATCTGTGAGTATTGTGATACTCAAAATTAACATGTTGATGCTTGTTATATGAACAAGTTCATTGGACAACGTAGCTATGAGATGATCAATTGGATAATTATTTAGTGCTAGTGATAGAATCTCATTATAGCAAATGTGCAAGTATCCTTAGACATGAGATTTCCAAGGTACTTTATTTAGTACGCATTGTACTTTGATTCTAATATTTGGAGTCTTATCAATGACTACTTATAGGATGGATATTAAGTATAGTGTAAAGTAAATGAAAGTAGTTGAGAGGGTCGGTAAAGGATTCATCGCTCCTAATAGTAGGAGTGTATATCTCACGGCCATTTGTAGGGAATCATTACTCAAGAAGTCCTTGGCCAAGGCATCTATGTGTTGGAAATAGTTCCAAATAATACACATGTTGATTAATTGATTCTGGAACAAGTACAAATAGATTCGGGGTAGAATAAATTATATTCTAGAGGGAAGTTGTAATACCCCTTATTTAAAGAGGAATATTGCAATAATATTGGGCATGTATTATAATGTTTTTCCTATTATGTTATTTTGTGGTCTTTCTTGTTGAGTAATTTTTTATTTATATGATATTTGCTGCTTAACTATTTTGATGCTAATGTGCAAAATGTTAGAATATAATTTTTGTTGCTTAAATTATTAAGTAGAGAAAATTTTGTCATATATTATTTTTATTTGAGAAACTAAATAAAAATATATATCTCTATATTTTACAAATATAAAATAATACGTAATGCTAGTATTGTTTTCAAAAATTTCAACTTTGATTGGCTACTATTTTTGATAGAATAGGAATTTGTATTGGTGACCAGAACAAAAGATGTAATGTGAAGAATATTTTGGTGCAATAAAAATATGTAGGGACCTGGATGTAATTTTGAATTTATTCTACCCGTACCCTAAATATTTAGATTGTGACTACTTTTAATATAGTGAGAGTTTAAGAGTACATTAAGAACAAAAAATGAACAGTGTAATGAGGTGAGCATTCTAGTATAAGTTAAGCTGTCGGAGACATCAGGCGTATTTTCATAATTTTGACCGTGAACGGAATTTTGACCGTAAATTGGAAAGGTTTGAGAAAGAATTAAGGATTTTGGTTCCTACCATCGAATTCAACAAAATTTATTGTTTTCATTGGTGGAATAAAATGTTTTTCTAATACGGACCGGGATTATAGTTATTTATGAGAAAACATTGAATACGCAGACAAATTTGGACACATGGCATCATGTGGTTGGTGGATTCGGACAAGTGTCACTCTATGAGAGGTTGTATGAAACATTCTTGCAAAGAAGCTTACCAAATAAGTTCTACAAAAAAGGAAGAAAAAAATAGGTAGAATTTTAGAAATCGTGACACGTGGTGATAGCCCACAATGCATTAAATGCATTGTGAGCTCATTGGTCATCAACTTGACCATGAATGGTGGTGAATCAAGGGGAGAACTGGCCAAGAGCATAAAAGAAGAAGAAAAGAAGATATAAGGAAGAAAGGTAAGAGAAAATTGAGAGAAATTAGAGAACAATAGAAAAGGGGGAGAGAAAAATTGTTCTTGGTGTTCTTGTAGAAAATCAAGCTTGTAGAAGTTCATAAACAAGGTAAAATGTTATACTTCATGAATTAAAGTTATATATTTTATCTTGATGATCGTTTTGGTATGAATTTTAACATGAAAGTCATGATTATTCTTACGATTATTCTTGTACAATGTGAAGTTTTGTGTATGCAAGTGTGTATGTCAGCTGGTTAAAGGATTCATATGCTATGTTTGATGTGGTGAATAGAAGTATTTGAATGGTGATTTAAGGGGTTGTTTGTAGTTATGAAGAAAGATGGTAGAATTGGAAAGAAAAGAGAAGAAAAAGAAAATGAAGAAAAGGAAAGAGAGAAACAAAGAAGTAGCCGAGAGAGAGAGAGAGAGAGAGAGAGAGAGAGAGAAGAGGGAAACCACTTAGAAGGTATAAATCCTCTTAAGCTAGCATATATTTTGTTTAATTAGCAATTTATTTATTACGAACATTGTTGTAGTTGTTAATTAAAATGATTGTGATTTGTAGTTGTTGTTGATTTAAATGATTGGGATCGAGCCGTTTTTTTTGCATGCTATATGAGGAAATTCTGGTTGCTTCATAACTGAAATCCAGTAGGCTTTTTGATGTTTAAATGGAGATTGATGTGGAATAGGTGTTAGTTAAGTTATTTGATGAAATTAAGATATGTAGATAATGATATGTAAATGAGAATCGTGTTTCTAAGTTACAAAGGCTTGGTGACTTACGGTCATTTGATTATAAATTATATGACACTTGTGAGTCTTGTTTAGTAGGTAAAATGGACAAAACTCCTTTTTCTAGAAAAAGAGAAAGTGCCAAAGAGTTATTAGAACTCATATATTCTAATGTATGTGGCACAATATCAAGGCATGGACTACCTATCCTGTGCCATCAGGATTGCAACGACAGGGGCTGGGTTCTACTACCATGTAAAATATAACAGGTTGGGGATCACGCACTTGACTTTTGAGGATGACCTTATGCTCTTTGCCTGGGCTAACTCCACATCCGTGGACATTCTCCTCAAATGCCTTGATGACTTCCGGGAATGCTCTAGCCTCCAAGTAAACAAGCACAAGTCATATTTGTACATTATTGGGCAACCTGACTTAGATAGGGAGAGTTTTGCATTGGCAACTGGCATCCCACTGGGGACATTCCTGTTTCGATACTTTGGTTTTCCAATCATGTTCGACAAGATTTAGGTTAACAACTACAAACCATTACTTGACAAAATAGACTCCTATATTAGACGCTGGACGGCGCGATCACTCTCATATGTAGGCAAAGTCCAACTTATCCAGGCCGTTCTCCAAGGGATAGATTGCTTTTGGTTGTCCATCCTCCCATCCCTTTCTGCGGTGATCGATCAGCTCAACAGGATAGCACGGGACTTCCTATGGGTAGGAAAGAACCTATTCGTGGCATGGGCTAACATATGCGTGCCGAAGATAGAGGGGGGCCTGGGCCTCAAGGATCTACGTATTTGGAACTATGCCTTGCTGATTCGCGTACTATGGGACATACAACTGGAGAAGTAGTCCCTGTGGGTTAGATGGGTATCCTACTATTACTTGGATGGGCAGTCCCTATGGGACATTAGCAGCCACAGGGACTAGTCCCCATTATTCTAGAAGCTTTTGACCATTAGGGACACAATACTCAGCAAGGAAACTAACAAGGATTGGGCATATATGGTTTTGCAATCTAAGGTCAATGGAGATAAGCTTGATACCACAAAGGCGTATGACTACTTCCATACCCATCATACAAGGGTTCCCTGGCAACAACCATTTGGAAATAGAGCCTGACTCTGAGGCACTCATTCACTGCGTGGCTCAGTGTTAAGGGACGACTTAAAACTAAGGACACTCTACTATTCCAGCCAGAAAATACGATCTACCCATTTTGTAAGTCGGAGTCAAATCGATTAGAAACATATTTTTGCCTGCACTTTCTCTAAAGTAGTTTGGATGGACATTTGGGCCTGGTTACGTCTACCATAGTCTCTGAACTTGCTATCACGCACCATAGGACTAGCTGGGTTGCCAAGGCAAAGTCCACAGCCTTATGCTCAACTATTTACTACATCTGGACTACTCAGAACCGTTCTCTTTTTAACAACTATCTAAGCCAACCAAGGGAAGTTACTACTAGGATCAAAACACATGTGTATACTGTAGTCTTTACCTTGTACCCTCATGTTTTGACCCTTTTTGAGTCTTATGTGAGCTAACTAGTTAGTGACAATGTTGGCCTCCAACTAGTCGAACTTTTATACATACACCTTAGGATTATTAATACAGATTTACTTTTAATTAGAAAAAAAAGAAAAGAAAAAAGGAGGTTATAACTATTTCATAACCATTATCGTTAATTTTTCACGATATGGGTATTTATATTTAATGAAATACACATCTAAGGCCTTTGACAAGTTCAAAGACTTCAAGAATGAAGTAGAGAAACAGCTTGGTAAAAGTATTAAGTGTGAAACCCCAATTAAAACCAACCTTAGAGTAAAGGGGTTAGGATGCATTTCATGTTTTCTTGCATGCATAAATATATTTTTGTATGATTTTATGTGCATTGGATTTGTAATTTGTAGTCTAGATGGCTTAATTGTGCTTATTGAGTACGAAGGGCAAAATGGTAATTTTGCTTGACGTGGAAATAGGAAGATAGCTTGAGGGTTAAATAGGAAAAATATTTGGGAGAGAAAATAAGAACAAGAGTTGTTGTGGTTTAGTGGTTAGAGCTTTGAAATAAATTCTTGAGGTCTTGAGTTCGAATTTCATCATTTGAGTTTTAGCATGATTAAATTTTATTTTAGATAGGTAGGCTATTTTTGGCCCTTGCATGCCTTAGGGAGGAGTAGGAATGTTGTCCTAGGGGAGACATGAAAGAAATGTCCTAATTCTACTTTTGTGCCCTACAAAAATTCCTAAGGGATTCATACCCTTTTTGATCTCTAGCTTCCCTTAATTCTTAATTAATTAAGTTGCTCAATTACCTAAGCCATTTTTATTTCTAGAAAATTCCAGAAAGGTTCTGTGATTTTTTAGATTCTAAAATGCCTCTTGGAAGATGGAATTTTATCTAAAAATGGGGAAGAGTTATGGAAGGTTCCCAAGGGAATTAAACTCCATGGTTGAACCTTTAAACTCCAACCTATAGGTATTCATCTTCTTCATGTAGTAATCTGGAAATTTTTCCAGCTTCTTGATTAGTCCAATAGTCGAAATCTTCAGCCATCTTTCCTCTCAAATTCTGCCAGAAAAACAACCAACTCACTCAACTTGAAGACTGTGAAAATTTTAGCCAATACCGGACTGCACAAAAGCTATGCAAACCAGGAAAATTCCTGGGCAGTTTTCGCATCTTGGTAAGCCAAGAACCAAGTTGTTTCTTCCACCTTTTCAACCAGCAATTCAACCCTATCTTTCCTCTATAAAGAAGGCTGGAAACCAACTTTAAAGGACCCTCCAAAACCCATTCAAACCTTCTGTAAGTTGGCTGAAACATGGCAGAAAAATCTGCACAAAAATTCTAGCAAGACATAAGAAAGACCAACCAGAAATTCCAGCTTTGTTTCCCTCCTCACCCTTGTCCGAAACTCACTACATCTTTCTGTAAAACCCACATTGGTCAGCCATGAACTGAACTTCATCATCTTCACCATTGTTCTGCACGAAAAGAGCTCCATGGCTACCCCTTAAATCACTTAATCAATCGCTGCAATCAAGCCTTCAATTGGAGTCCAAAATTCCAGTAAATTATTTTATCAAACTTCCATGGATTAAGCCTCAACTATCCAAAAAATTCCCTCACCATTACACTCCATAATTTGGCCACCCTAAAGCTCATTCAAACATCATTCATCTCAGCAACATTCCAGCCAAACCAGTCGGCCATTGAAGCTTACAAAAGACCTCCTTCAACTAAGATATTCTTACCATATTTGCTACCATAACTCACTCCCCAAATTATTCTTTTTGAATTTCAAATAATCAGCTTTCCTTCTTCTCTAAAATCTAAAAATCCAATTACCAGAATTCTCCAATCTATTTGGCCACCCTTCCCAAGCAAAATTTTGGCCAGCTTTCCTCCATACTCTCCATTCTCTCCAAATCTCCAAGAACACCAAGAATACACACCACCATTCTCCTCGCCTAGGACCAATCTAAACCTCTTCAATCTTCTCCAAAAACTTTAGCTCACATCTACTCATTCTTTTGAATCCATTTCTGCAATTTATAACATCAAACCCTAAAATTAAAGTTCCATTTCCGGATAAAAAACCAGAATTTTCTTGAAGACTCAAGAACACTCTCAAGGTAAACATGGTCGATTATCTCCATCTCTTTTCATCTTTGACCTTAATGAATATACTAATAAACTCTCTCTCTCTCTCTCTCTCTCTCTCTCTCTCTCAGCCGAATGGTTACTCCAACCATGGCCATTTTTCTTTTTTCTCCTTGGACGGATTAAGCTTTCCAAGTGTGAGGATTCTTTTGAAACTTCTTCAAGGTAGTCATCATTCAAGTAAGCCTCTTCAATCCTCTCTTTAAATTCAAGATTCATGTCTTTTGGATGTTCTTGGAGAAGGATGGATTATGTTTGGAGATTGAGTATGCGTATATATGATGGAGTTGGGATTGAAGTATGAGAATGAACGTGTTTATATGATTGAGTTGGGATTGATGCATGAGGATGACTTATCTTGGTTGAATTTTATGATGTTTCGGGGTTTGTTGCATGTCTTCATGTCGTGAGTAGTATGAATGATTAAGCATGATAGATATTATGTCACCATTGGTGAATAGGGTTTTATGTTCGTGTATCCTTGATTGAAGCCATGAATATGATTATGTTTAGTGGAGTTTGGATCATGTGTTGGTAGATTTGGATCTATGCTTTTATTCATGATTTGGATGGTTTGTTGATTGGTGTAGAGTGTATGTTCATGATTATGGTTAGCAATAGGAATTATGGTCATGACCTTGTTGTTCCTAATCTATTTAAGTCAGCCAATTTTATTTTATTAATAAAAGTTAACACTATATTTTCTTCTACATATTTCGAAAACCTTAGGAAAATGTGGATTTGGATTTTTATATCAAATAATGATATTTTAGCCAAATAAATGATATCTTTTATTAAAATTAAAATAAAAAAAATATTATATATAATAATAACATTAAATAAAACCTTTTATATAAATAATCATGATAGGTAAAATATTAATCTTGTAATTCATATATTCATAAATACTAAAAAAAAAATATTTATTATCTTTTAATCAAAACATATTAAAATTTACTTACTATTAATTTTATTTACCAATTATTTTCTAACCATCAATTATTAATAGATTATTATTTTAAATACTATCATCTAGGGCCTAGGACCCTTCATCAAATAAATCCTAATTTATTTATAACATGATTTAAACCTACAACTTATTAGTAACTATTTCACAAACCCTAGTTATTGTATTATCAAGCTAGATTTATTTTATAAAATTCTTTTTATCATCTAGCCTTAAAGTTTGAGACATTAGGGTCATGATTGTAGTAAATTGAGCTAGGATTATTTGTGAGAGCAAATTTTGGCTTAAATTTAATTATGGCTTGTGTTTACCCCAGGCGGGGTTAGGTCCGTTTTTGGAAATCTCTAATTTATCTCGAGCAAAGGATCAGGTAAATTCTTGCATAAAACTTGTTTGTTGTAAAAGGTTACCATGGCAAGCTAAACACGAAGTATGTGAACACTGATTTGGTAAAGGTAATTAAGGATTGTTTCCCTTCTTGTTTCAATCAAACCAATTATTTGAAAATCAACAAGCAGTTTTACTAAAATACCAAACTGTTTCTAAAACTAATTTTGACAAGGACTTTAGAAACCCTTGATTGCCATTTTCAAGTAAAGCTATGTTTTACCAGTTTTCTCCCAAGTGGGACAATCATCGTTGAGTAGTCAATAAGGGTAGACTAGTAGTACTAGTTTTGAAGAGCAAGAAGGAGTCTTCTGGCAGGAGGTCACCTTCAGAAGATGAACTTAACTTAGAGAAACGTCAGTACTATTTAGTCATGCCAATCCGAGCTAGCAGTTTTCAGTCATGTGGACTGTGTATTGCCAGAGTGGATAACCGGTTTTGTTTAGGTGTAGAGAATGAGGAGAATCTTACCCGATAGGCCGATCACCTACCTTTTTGTCAGTCTGCACAAAGTGTGACATTCTGACTGTTGTATGGTTATGGGGCCCAACGTGTGGTAATCCATGGCTGCCTTTTTGAGTAGTTGATTTTGTTGTACATGTATGGTTGGAAAGCCAAAATGTGACACCCTACTACCTAGGCCCGACAGGGTCGGGGATGTCGCCTCGTCTAAAGGACAAGGGGTCTTTATAACTAGGTCACACAATCAAAATAATAGAATAAAAATAATACTTAAAACTTAAAACTTATTACAATCCAAGAATTCAAATCAAATCCAAAATAAAAATTGTTTACTCTCAACTCCCAAAGCATTACACAAAATAAATATCAAAAAAATCTTCCAAGGCAGGCAACAACTAACTACTCATCCCCACAACAGGATCGACCTAAAATCATGGTAAAAAGGGTGATGAGATAAAAATCTCAGTAAGTTTGTGTGTGCTTTGAGTGTCCAGTGAAAACAGTTCGTGGATGCTAAGTATAAAATCTTCGTAAGAGAAATACTGGCAAGCAATAATTAATAGTTAAAATCAAGAGTGGTGTTTTGGCTTTTCCATCCATACATGATCAAATAAATCAACCACTAAAAAAAAAGGTGGTCATGGGTTACCACACGTTGGGCCCCATAACCATACAACAGTCAGAATGCCACACTTTGTGCAGACTGAGAAAAAGGTAGGTGAAATATTGGCAAGCAATAAATGATGTTCAAAAGCAAGAGTGGCATTTTGGCTTTTCCAACCGTACAGGTATAATAAAATTAACCACTCAAAAGGGCGGCCATAGGTTACCACACGTTGGGCCCCATAACCATACAATGGTCAGAATGCCATACTTTGTGCAGACTAACAAAAGGTAGGTGATCGGCCTACCGGGTAAGATTCTCCTCATTCTCTACACCTAAACAAAACCGGTTATCCTCTCCGGCAATACACAGTCCACATGACTGAAAACCGCTAGCTCGGATTGGCATGACTAAATAGTGCTGATGTTTCTCTAAGTTGAGTTTATCTTCTGGAGGTGGCCTCCTGCCAGAAGACCCACTCTTGCTATTCAAAACTAGTACTACTAGCCTACCCTTATTGAGTACTCAACGTAGTTCATCCCACTTGGGAGAAAACTGATAAAACATAACTTTACTTGAAAATGGCAATCAAGGGTTTCTAAAGTCTTTATCAAAATCAGTTTTAGAAATAGTTTAGTATTTGAGTAAAACTGCTTGTTGATTTTCAAATAATTTGTTTGACTGAAACAAGAAAGGAAACAGTCCTTAATTACTTTTTCAAAATATATGTTCACATACTTCGGGTTTAGCTTGCCACAGTAACTTTTTACAATAAATAAGTTTTATGTAGGAGCTTACCTGATCCTTTGCTTGAGATAAAATAAAGATCCCCACAAGCTGATCTAACCCCGCCTAGGGTAAACATAAACCAATATTAAACTCAGGCCAAAATTTACTTTCACAAATAAACCTAGCTCAACTTACTACAATCATGACCCTAATATCCCAAGCTTTAAAGCTAGATAATAAATAAAAGGGTTTATAAAATAAATCTAGCTTGTTATTAAAATAACTAGGATTTGTGAAATAGCTACTAACAAGTTGAAGGTTTAAATCTTGCTTTAAATAAATTGGGGTTTATTTGATGAAAGGTCCTAAGTCCTAGATGGTATTATTTAAAATAATGATGTATAATAACTAGTGGTTAGAAAATAATTGGTAAATAAAGCTAGTAATAAGTAGATTTTATTATGTTTTGATTAACAGATAATAAATAAATTTTATTAGTATTTATGAATATATGACTTACAAAATTAACATTTAACCTATTATGATTATTATATAAAAGGCTTGATTAAATGATATTATTATATAGAATATCTATATATTTTATTTCTTTAACAAAAGCTATCATTTATTTGACTAAAATATTATTATTTTATATAATCATTCAAAATCATATTTTCCTAGGGTTTTCGAAATCACTAGGAGAAATTATAGCATAAATCATTTTTATTGATGAAATAAAATTGGCTAACTTAATTAGCTTAGGGAAAACAAGGTCATGATCATAATTTCTATTGCTAACCATAATCATGAATATACACTCTACACCAATCATCAAATCATCCAAATCATGAATAAAGGCATAGATCTAAATTCACTAACATATGATCTCTACTCCACTAAACATAATCATATGCATGGCCTCAACAAGAATACAAGAACATAAACCCTATTCACCAAAGGTGACATAATCTCTAACATGCTTGATTAATCATACTACTCATGACATAAGGCATGCAACAAACCCTAAAACATCATATAATCTAACCAAGACCAATTATCATCATGCATCAATCCCAACTCCATCATATAAACATATTCATTCATGCTTCAATCTCAACTCCATCATATAAACACACACTCAATCTCGAAATATATTCCATCCTCATCCAACTACATCAAAGAGACATGATTCTAGGGTTTAAAGAGAAGATGGAAGAAACTTACTTGAATGATGACTACCTTGGGGACGTTTCTAGAGACTTGATCCGCCCAAGAGAGATGAAGAAAATATGTCCATGGTTGAAGTATCCATTCGGCCAAGAGAGAGAGAGAGAGAGAGAGAGAGAGAGAGAGAGAGAGAGAGAAAAGAGAGAAAGAGAGTTCGTTAGTATGTTGATATATACATATATTCATTAGACGTTGAAGATGAGTGAAGATGGAAGCGATTGATCATGCTTACCTTGAAAGTGTTCTTGGCCTTCTCAAAAATACTGGTTTTTTTTATCTGAATGAGAGGGCTTGATTTCCGAGTTTGATGTTAAAAGTGGTAGGAATGGATTTACAGAAGGGAGTAGGTACAATCTGGAATTTTTTTGAAGAAGATTGATGTGGTTCTGGTGGCCTTAGGCGAGAGAAGGTTCTTGGTGTTCTTGAATGTTGAAGAGAATGAAGAGGATTGAGGGAGAGCTGGCCGAATTACTTAAGGAGTTTGGCAACTAAATTTTCTGGTTTGAAAGGAAAAGGAAAGCTGGTTGTTTGAAATCCAAAAAGAATATTTTAGGGAATCTATTTTGGAAACAAAATATGGTAAGAAGATCTTGGTCAATGGAGAAGAGCTTTAGGAAGCTCTAATGGCCGGCTGGTTTGATCAGAGCTTTTTCTGAATGAAAACTGTTTGAAGGGGCTTAATGGTGGCCGAAAAGAGGGAGTACAATGGTGAAGGAATATCTGGTTGTTTAAGGGATGTTTTATAGAAGTTTACTAAACATATTTGCTGAAATTTTGGTCTTCAATCAATGGCTTGATTGGAGTAATTAGGGCAGCCATGGACAGGTTTTTCAAGCAGAAGGTTGGGGAAGATAATGGAGCTCAGTTCATGGCTGTTCAAGAGAAGTTTGAACAGAAAAATGGTGAAGTTTCGGTCAGGACTAGAGAAGGAAGAAAGCGGGAAAAAATCCTGTACAGGTTTTTCGCTAGTTGCTGGAAATTTCTAGGCAGCTTTTGCTGCCATTTTCCAGCCAACTTGTAGAAGATTTGAAGGGGTATTCAGAGGTCATTCATGGCTAGTTTCCAGCCTTCTTTATGGAAGAAAAATATGACTATATGCTGGGTGAAAACTGGAAGAAAACTGCTTGGTTTAGGCTCACCAAAGCTACGATTTGCCTAGAAAATTTTCTGGTTTGCATAGCATTTGTGCAGTCCAATTTTGACCATAAAATTTTAGACTTTAAGCTGGACAAGAGGGCTATTTTTTTTGGCAGCATTTGGGAGGGAATGATGGATGAAAATTTTGACACTTTGAATGCACAAGAAGCTGGAAAAATTCCAAATTACTTCATGAAGAAAATGAACATAGCTAGGGTGGAGTTTTGAAGGTTCAACTATGGAGATTAATTCTCTTGGGAACCTTCCCTAACTCCTACCCATTTTTAGTCTATAAGATGCCTTACACTTAGACATTTTGAACCTTAAAAGCCATAGCAATTTATTATAATTTTTCTGGAATAAAATTAGCTTGAATAAATTGAACAACTTAATGAATTGAGAAGTAAGAAAAACTAAGGATCAAGAAGGGTGTGAATTCCCTTAGAAATTTTTGTAGGGCACAAGAGTAGGATTAGGATACTCCTATCATTTCTCCCCTAGGACAACCCTCTATTCTTCCCTAAAGCATGCAAGGCCGAAAATATCCTCCCTAAACAAAAATAAAATTCAATCATGCAAAAGCTCAAATGATGGAATTCGAATCCAAGACCTAAAGAATTCATTCCAAAGATCTAACCACTACACCACAACAACTCTTGTTCTTATTTTCCCTCCAAAATATTTTTCCTATTTAATCCTCAAGCCATCTCTCTATTTTCATCTCAAGCAAAAATTATCATTTTGCCTTTCTTACTTAACAAGTACAAATAAGCCATCTAGGCCACAAACCACAAATCCAAAACACATAAAATCATATAAAAATATATTTAAGTATGCAATAAAATATGATATGCATCCCGACTCCCTTACTCTAAGGTTGGTTTCAACTGGGGTTTCACACAAAACGCCACTCTTGATTTTAACATTGTTTATTGCTTGCCAGTACTTTTTCTTATGAAGTTCTTACATCTTGCATACATGAACTGTTTTCACTAAACACTCAAAGTACACACGGACTTACTGAGATTTTTATCTCATTACCCTTTTTACCATGATTTCAAGTTGATCCTGCTGTGGGGATAAGTAGCTAGTTGTTGCCTGTTTGGAAGATATTCTATTATTTATTTTATGTAATGCTTTGGGAGTTGAGAGTGAACAATTCTTATTTCGGATTTGTTCTTGAATTTTTTGGTTGTAATAAGTTTTGATTTCAAAGTATTGTTTAAATTTTTTTTGTGTGTCCTAGTTATAAAGACCCCTTATCCTTTGGACATGGCGACATCCCTGGCCCTATTGGGCCTAGGTAGTGGGGTGTTACAAGTGGTATCAGAGACAAGGTTCAGGTAAATATTGACAGTATATATATTGCTTATTTAAGTTCAAATCTTTATCTAACTAGTCTTGTTTATGCTGTAGGATAGTTAGAATGCTTAGAACTGCGAGGAAGGGGCAGCAATGGCATCCACCTATCCCTATCTACCCAGAAGACCTTCTAGTACTACAGTCTGCTCCTCAGCCAGTTCTTCCATTAGAAGATAGCAGTGATGATGAGGTTCCGATCAATGAGCCACCCCCAATACCTGTGATAGAATTGAGTTCTGACAGTGAAGATGAGGAGATAGACGTGGAGTATGTTCCCCACCCTCCGAGCCCTATAGTTGATTTATCAGCAGATATTGATGACCTGGGGGAGATAGATTATGAATCTCCACCTAGGCCTTCTTTCATTCCTCCACCCAGCCAGGTTGAGACCAGGGAGAGTTCTAAGTGACCCTGGAAAGAGCCAATGGAGGGGTTTGCAAGTGGGGCTTGGATAGATTTCTCTAAGAACTCTGGGGGATGGTTGTACGAGGCTAATCCTGAAGATTCTGATGAGGACTAGAAGGGCTGAGGGTTATTACGATCAGGATGTTTATTTATTATTTTTCATAAACTTTTATGTCAAGGAGTTTTATTTCTATTTTCTGTTTAAATTCAACTTTATGCAAATAAGAGTACCCAAGTACTCTAAGATTTGAGAGAAAATTTTTGAGCAATTCTTTAGACAAAAACTTGCATATGACTTTCTTTTACTTATATCTGACTGTAAATGCATGCTCAACTAAATGATTTGATCATTGAATGCATAAACTTATCATTTGGGTATGGTTTATAATGGCACCCAAGCGCCGTGTAGCTTCGTCAAGCAGGAGAATTCCGGAAGCAGATTATCTGGCACTAGAAGTTGAGACAACCCAGATGCAATCACCCAACTGGGGTAATGAGAGTGAACCAAATATAAGAATGGGGTCGGAAGCACCAGTTGATGAGACGATGGGGCAAGCATTCAGTAAGATGGCAGAGATTCTACAGACCCTGACTAAGTGAAGAAACCCCAAGGGAGAAGATGAGGCATTGGAACGGTTTTTGAAATTTCAACAGCCCATTTTCTTGGGCGAGGCTGAGCAAGATTAGAAAGCTGAGCAATGGATCAAGCAGATGGAAGACATAATTGCAACGCTCTAGTACACTGAAGAGCGAATGGTTAAGTTTGCTGCATTCTATTTGAGGGGCCCAGCTCGGGCATGGTGGCAATGGGTTCAGGATGACTGGGAGATGGTTGATCAGGAATGGACGTGGTCCAACTTTGTTGAAGCATTTAGAACTGAGTATATCCCTCAGTGGATAATGGAAAAGTGGGAGGACGAGTTCCAGAACTTAAAGTAGGGAGGCATGACAGTGGCCCAGTACGTAACACAGTTCACCCAGCTATCGAAGTACTGCAAGAGGCTAGTGGACACTGAGCAGAATAGGATGAGGCAGTTTGTCAAGGGATTGAGACAGGAATTGAGGAGGGCGTTGGCATCTTCTCCACCAACGACCTCTTCGGGGGTCGTAGACGCTACTACTAGAATAGAAAATGAGGACCGCAGCAGGATAGAATCGAGACTCTTCCAGTCACCAAGGCAACCTCAGGGACACTTTCAGAGACAGCAATCCAACAAGCACCCCGCCAACCAACAGTGGCAGAATCGAGGGAAACAAGCCTGGACAGCACCAGTTGGTCCTGCTCAGAACCTTCCGTTATGCCGACAGTGTGGGAAAAGGGGCCACACAGAGAAGAACTATTGGTCCAAGGGAGGTGAACAGATATGTTATTACTGCGGTGACCCGAACCACCTACGGAACGCCTGCCCTAAACTGCACCGAGTCGGGCAAGGAAATCTGGCTCAGAATCTGGGACCCAATAGAGCCAATGCCATAGGAGCATTTGGGAGTGGAGCACCGAAGCTTTAAATGAAAGCCAAGGTATTCGCTCTAAACAGAGAGGAGGTTGGAACCGAAGCAGTAGTAGTGGAATGTACGTTTACTATCCAAGGACGTTCTGTTAACGCATTGATAGATCCTGGATCTACTCATTCCAATTTAAACAAGATTTGTGCATGTTATTTGGGTTGAGATGGAGTGGAGTTACCTTTTACCTTATTGGTAAGTACACATTTGGGAAAGATGGTGCAAGCAGATCGGTATGTGCAAAATTGTAAAATTGATGTGGGGAGAGAAAGCTTGGAGGGAGATTTGATAGTGTTGGGTATTAAGGATTATAACTTGATATTGGGAATGGATTGGCTAGCAAAGCATGGAGCTAGGGTAGACTGTAAGAATAAATCAGTCCAATTCATTAGACCGGGTTGTGATGTGTTAGAATTTGATGGCAAGAAAGTAAAGGAATTGAAGTATTTGATAGCGGCGGCTAAGGCCTGAAAATTATTGAAGCAAGAATGTCAAGGATACCTAGCTTATATGATAAATAAGCCGAATGACCAGTGCACTATGGAGGACACCGAGGTAGTGAAGGACTTACCCGATGTGTTCCCAGCGGAACTTACCTCTCTACCTCCCAGCCGAGGAGTTGATAATGATCTAAATCCTCAACATCTAAGCAAATTAACTTCCAAAACCAAACATCTAAATCCATATTCTTGAAACTATTGCCCTAGACCCGCTGATACGAATCTTGTGTGGCTTTTCTTGGTATTATGGGTGTTTTGGTTGCTATGTGTTCAGCTCAACTCAAAGGGACTAAAAACAGAGATTCTTGTGACAAAAAAGAGAAATAAAAAATAACAACCTACTCTCTATCAAACTCTTGAAGAACTAAGCTTCAAAGACCCTCAAGTAAAGTAGAAAGTTCAACTATAATCGCACCCCAATATCCTTGAAGTAACAAAGGCAAACAAGAACAAATAGAATAGAGAAAATGGGCACCTAAATATTAGAATTCAAACAAACCTTAGAAGAACAAAGAAACTAAGACCCATTCAAGAAAACAACATTGGATTATCCAAGAGATTTATAGACTCAATCATAAGGAGGACTAACCCTTAAGCTTAGTCTTGAATAAGATGAACAAGGAGGCTAGGGCCTCTTAAGATTCTTTCTCAAATTTTAATTAAAAGTCTGTGAATTGTGTTGTCAAATCACTAAAGGTGCTATTTATACTACCCTAACCCTAGCTAAGGTAATCGGTGAGGTTCTATTATAGTTTAGGGTCATAATAAGTCTTTACAAGCAATTAAAATTGAAGAAAATTGGAGAAAATATTAAAAACGTGGAATAGTCGTCGGCTGCCCAAGGGAAAGCCGGCGCCGGTTTGGACACCACAGCTGGCGCTAGTTGTGATCTGTCTACGGACTGATTTATGTTGTTATTGAGGCAGTTATTTGGGCAGAATGGAGTCGACGCCGATTTGGTTGCTTGGAGCCGACGCCGGCTGTCCTCTGGAGGCCTCCTTTTTGGTCGAGTTTCATCCATCTATATTGCCAACCTTTATCCTTGCATGGCTGCACCTCTTCCTCCTTTATCTTGACCTCCATGATGAAGTGGAGTCTCATCATCTCCTTTTCCTTAAAAATGATTCGTCTCTGAATCATTTCCATCATCTTCATGGAGTGCCTTCACTATTGCCGCCGTCTTGGCTCCATTAAGGTTCATTCGTTCATCTATAGGCAAGGGGACCAATTCTAAAGGAGTTAGAAGGGTAAAACCATACACAATTTCAAAAAGAGAATAAGAAATAGTAGAGTGGATAGCCCTTTTGTAAATAAACTCAAGGTGTGGCAAGTATTCCTCCCAATTGTTCAAAGTCTTCTTGATTATGGTCCGCAATAATTGGATAAGTGTTCGGTTGACCACCTCATTTGGAAAAACAACTTCAAATTCTTGAGGAACAGTTGTAATTTTATTAGGCAAAGACAATGAAAAATTATTAGTAGGAACATAAGAGCCTTTGCATAAAAGAAGAATAACCGGTTCCTTAACTTCTATAGTCTCTATGACCTCACTTTCTTTTGCAAAGAAATTCACTCTTATTTTACCTCCCCTTTCTTGTCCTTACTCACTCCTATCCTTGATCATCAAAGGTACTTATTTGTCTATTCTCTCTCTCAACTCTTTTTCTTTCCTCTCTTGTTTTTTTCTCTCAATTCCTTGCTTTTGTTTAATATCTTGCACTTCCTTTTTCTTTTCTTTCTCCTTCATGATTCTTTGATTTTTGTTCACCTCACTAGGGGTCATGGGGTGAGGGTAAACTTAGTTCCCTCCTTGAGTAGGGAATAAGTATTCTTCCTCCCATTATGCTTTATATGCCTATCATATTGCCAAGGCCTCCCTAGAAGCAATTGACCCGCTTGCATGGGTACCACATCACATAGCACATCATCCTTATACTTCTCCATCTCAAATGACACCAAAACTTATTTGTTTACTCTCAATTCCCCACTATCGTTCAACCATTGCAATTTATAGGGCTTGGGGTGTTTAATCCATTTCATGTCCAATTCTTCAACTAAGTTTGCACTAATCACGTTAGTGCAACTCTCACTATCCACAATAACACTACAAGGGGTCTTGTTGATTAGACACCTAGTGTAGAAGATGTTCTCTCTTTATTGGTGATCTTGATCCTCAATGGCTTGTGAATTCAATGACCTTCTTGTGACTCCCACCAATAAGTATTCTTGACCAACAACTTCCTCTTCATCACTCTTCTCATCTCCATTTCGCTCTTGGTCTTCTTGGTATCTTTCACCCTCTTCTTCTTCTTCGGTAGAGACCTCACCATAAGGATTAGTATACATCATTCTCTTGCTTGGATACTCATGGGAAGTATGTCCATATCCAAGGCACTTAAAACATTTGATATCCTTATTCCTTTGTGGCCTCTTCATGGCTTTTGCCTTGTCCTTGTTCCATCCTTCCCTAGGCTTCCAATCCTCCCTAGGTTTTCATCCTTCCCTAGGTTTGTTAAAGTCCCTTTAAAATGGCTTGGGGGCTTTATCCTTCTTAATTGGCACCTTACTAGTAGTGTTGGGATTTGGAAGTGATGGTCTAGTAAATGCCCTCCTCTTTAATTGCCTCTCAATCTTCACAGTGGCATGTACCATATCCTCCAGTCAATCATAGAGGTGTAATTCCACCAAGTTGGCAATCTCCCTATTTAATCCTCCCAAGAACCTTGCTCTTGTTACTCTAGGATCCTCATTGATTTGAGCTCTCATCAACATAACTTCCATCTCCTTATGGTAATTTTCTACACTCTTATTCCCTTACTTGAATGATTGGAGCATTTGATAAAGATCATTGTAGTAATAGTGTGGTATAAACCTTGTCCTCATTATGTCTTTCAACAAATTCCAACTAGCCATGGTTTCCACTCCTATTTGTCTCCTTTGTGCACTAACTTGCTCCCACCATACCAAAGCATACTCCAAAAATCCCAAGATAGCAAACCTCACTTTTGACCTCTCACTATAGGTATGACTTTCTAGGAATATCTCCATCTTGTTTTTCCACTCAAAATATGCTTTGAGGTCACTCTTGCCATAGAATGTGGGCACTTTCAATTTGATGTGGTTTAACTCCCTCTCCTCATCATTTCCTTTTCACCTACCTTCTCTATTGCCCCATCCTTGATGATGTTCCCCAAAGGCTTCAACTCGATCCCCCTCATACCATTTATCAACTCCCTCAAACTCTCTTTCTATCCTCCTTATGTTGTTCCAACCATTCCTTCCTTGGCCCCTACCTCGTCTAACTCTCATGCCATGTCTTCCCCCTCTCATAGGAGCTTGTTGGAATCCCATAATAGAGTGCTCATCCAACTCTTCCCCTTGTTGAGCATTTAACGGAGGAGTATGGGCATCACCATCCCTCATCCTAGGGCTAGGCATTTCAAATTGCTCTTAGCCTCTCCTTTGTGCAATGGTAGAAGACTGTCCAAGATTATTTATCAACTCCCTTGTTATGTTTTGGAACTCACTTTGCATAGTCCTCATCATAACTTGCAAGTCTTCACGTAAACCCCTAGCATCAATTTGTTCTTCTTGAGGTCTATTAGGTCCACTTGGATTAGGCCTAGAAATTTCTTGTTCATGGGCTATGGTGGTAGAGTATTTACTTGTCTATACCTGCAAAATAAAGAGATTAGAAAGAAAAATTGATCCTCACTTCACTTCCGTGCGTGTTGGCTCTCAAGGTTGTTCACTCCACGCTCGTGTTTTGCTCTCTTAGGCTCTTTTAATAATAGGCTCACCCTCTTGCCTTTTTCTCAACACTCAAGCCTTCTTATTCAATCCCAATTCTCCCCAATGGCTAGAGTTTTAGTCCAACTTAGTGAATCACACAAATCAAAAGAATTTTCCAATTAAGGGGTCTTAGGGGAATTTCAAGAAACACTTGTTGGGCACCTCAAGCAAACAAGTTTTAAGTTAATAATTTCAAGAAGAGTGGACTCATTCAACACAAGAACAAGCACTAAATGCAAAAGAAACACTTCTAAGCAAGAAACAAACAAGAATTATCAAGAACAAAGAAATAAGAACAACTAGAACTAAGACTATGAAGAACAAGATGATCAAAAGTGTGAAATAGAAAAATTGAGTTCAATAAACCTGGAATTCAACAATAGAGTGATATTCTAAGTTCCAAAATCCAAAGGAATGAAAATCAAGAATCAAAGTTCCCAATTATAGACAAAAACATTCTCATGGAACATTTATCAAACACATTGGATGCAATCTCGTCACTTAAGAACAACTAGTATTTTCACCCATATTCAAGCCAATTTTTACCACAATCACAAGATAAATTTGTTCCCAAGGATTATAACAACATCAATGAGCAATTTCTCTAAAGAAAAAAAAATCAAGTTATAAGAAAACTTTCACGACCTTTTTAGAGCATATTTTTGAGTTACGGGATTTTTCTGTTTTCCTTTTTCTTCAACTTTCTAGGGCTTCTTTTCTTGCTTTTAAGCTTTGATGGGAACCAAGATTTTTCTTGCTCTGATACCAAACTCTTTGATACAAATCTTGTGTGGCTTTTCTTGGTGTTGTAAGTGTTTTAGTTGGCTATGTGTTCAGCTCAACTCAAAGGGACCAAAAACAGAGATTCTTGTGACAAAAAGGAGAAACTGAAAATAACAACCTACCCTCTATCAAACCCTTGAAGAACTAAGCTTCAAAGACCCTCAAGTAAAGTAAAAAGTTCTACTATAATCCCACCCCAATATCCTTGAAACAACAAAGGCAAATAAGAACAAATAGAATAGAGAAAATAGGCACCCAAATATTGAAATTCAAACAAACCTTAGAAAAATAAAGCAACTAAGACCCATTCAAGATAAAAACATTGGATTATCCAAGAGATTTATAGACTTAATCATAAGGAGGACTAACCCTTAAGCTTGGTCTAGAACAAGATGAACAAGGAGGCTAGGGCCTCTCAAGATTCTCTCTCAAATTTTAATTAAAAGTCTATGAATTATGTTGTCAAATCACTAAAGGTGCTATTTATACTACCCTAACCCTAGCTAAGGTAATCCCTAAGGTTCTATTATAGTTTAGGGTCATAATAAGTCTTTACAAGTAATTAAAATTAAAGAAAATTGGAGAAAGTATTAAAAACATGGAACAATCGTCGGCTGCCCAGGGGAAAGCAGGCACCGGTTTGGACACCACAGCCGGTGCTGGTTGTGATCTGTCTTCGGGCCGGTTTATGTTGTGATTGAGGCAGTTGTTAGGGTAGAATGGAGCTGGCGCCGATTTGGCTGCTTGAAACCGGCGCCGGCCGTCCTCTGGAGGCCTCATTTTTTGTCGAGTTTCGTCCGTTTTTATCACCGGCACTTGTCCTTACATGGCCACACCTCCCCCTCCTTTATCCTAGCCTCCATGATGAAGCGGAGTCTTATCACCCGCTCTTCTAGATGTTCAATTTGAAGAACAACATTATGGAAGTGCACCCAGTATTTCTTCAAAACTTCACTAATTTTTTATTTCAATTCTGATTTCAAAGTAGTATACAACCGATTTCAAAGTGATACAAATGTTTAAAATACAAAATTTTGAAAATGGAAAAGGAAATAATCGACTTCAGCATACAAAGAATTTTCTTTTGAAGGATATGAAAATTCACTTTGTATTACTTCGAGGAATTTTATCTCTAAATAGGCATATGTTACATGGCTTTTTTTGATGGCATTCTGAATTATTGTTGAGTGGTCCAGACCATCTGAAGATGGCATCAAATTGTCGGCTACTTATAAGAATTACTCCATGATGCGTCTATAGTGGAGGGGTCCATAACATTTGTTGGTGCAATGTATCATTTTACAAATAATCTCTGCGATTAAAAAAAGTGATTGTGGCATTTCATATAACTGGTGTTGTTGGAGATCTCTTTTTCATTTTGGGTGGAGTCTTGTCATTATGGGCTATGATAAAGGTATGTTATTGCAATACCAGTGAGATTGTCCATATCTCCATTGTCATTGTTAAAGAAACTAAAATCGGGTTAAGTGTGTTTATCGCTGTCTTCAATGGTCATTTGTGAAGGATAAAAAAAAAGAAAAACATCAAAGAAAACACATCGAAAACGTGAAACTCCAATCAAAACCAACCTTAGAGTAAGAGGGTTGGGGTGCATATCATATTTCATTGTATGTTTAAATATATTTTTATATGATTTTATGTGCATTGAATTTGAGTTTTATAGTCTAGAGGGCTTGATTATGACTATTGAGTGAGAAGGGCAAAATGATAATTTTTGCTTGAGGTGGAAAAAGGGAGATAGCTTGAAGATTGAATAGGAAAATATTTTTTGAGGGAAAATAAGAACAAGAGTTATTGTGGTTTAGTGGTTAGAGCTTTGGAATTAATTCTTGAGGTCTTGGGTTCAAATTCCATCATAGGAGCTTTAGCTTGGTTAAATTTTATTTTTGCTTGGGAAGTAATATTTTCGGCCTTATGTGCTTGGAGTAGGGTAGAAATGTTTTCCTAAGAGAGACATGATAGGAGTATCCTCATCCTACTCTTTTGCCTACACAAAATTCCTAAGGGGAATCCATTTCCTCTTGATCCTTAATTTTTCCTATTTCTCAATTCATTAGCTTGATCAAATTGTTCAAGCCAATTTTATTCTAGAAAAATTCCAGCAATGTGCTGTGGCTTTGAAGGTTCAAAATGTCTTAGTAAAAGACATCTTGTGGACCAAAACGATGGAAGACGGGGAAGGATTTCAAGTGAATTAATTTCCCAAGTGAACTCTCTAAAACTTCACTCTAGCTAGGTTCATTTTCCTTCATGCATTGTACTGAAATTTTCCAACTTCTTGTGCCTTCAAGGTGTCGAAATTCTTAGCCATTTTTCCCTCCCAAATGCTGCCAGAAAATGGCCCTTTTGATTAGCTTGAAACTTGGATATATCTAACCATTTTCGGACTTCACAAAAGCTGTGCAAAACCAGAAAGTTTTCTGGGCAAAATCGCAGTATAGGTGAGTTCAAACCAAGCTGTTTTCTTCTAGTTTTTCTCCAGCTTCTTAGCCACGTTTTTGCTTCATGAAGAAGGCTGGAAACCAGCCTTGAAAGACCTCTGAATACCCCCTCAAACCCTCTGCAAACTAACTGAACAATGGCAGAAAAATCTGCCCAGAATTTTCCTTCAAACTTGCGAAATCACGTAACACAATTTCCAGCTTTGTTCTCCTTCAGCCTTGTCCGAAACCTTCAACATTTTTCTGCACAAACTTCTCTTGAACAGCCATGAATTGAACTCCATTGTCTTCTCCAGCATTTTGCACAAAATTCAGACATGGCTGCCCAAAAATATTTCCAAAAAAAAAAAAATTATTGCAATCATGCTTGATTAGTTACCAAAAATCCAGCCACCATAATTTAACAACTTTCCATAAAATATCCCTCAAACAACCAGACCTTCCCTTCACCATTATAATCCTTATTTCCAGCCACCCTTAGCTCCTTCAACCAGCTTTCATCC
This sequence comes from Voacanga thouarsii, assembly GCA_026120185.1. NCBI lineage: Eukaryota > Viridiplantae > Streptophyta > Magnoliopsida > Gentianales > Apocynaceae > Voacanga > Voacanga thouarsii. The sequence goes on from JANUWF010003397.1 coordinate 320,997, forward strand.
TGCTGAAACTCTGCACAGAAATTCGGCCATGACAGCTTCCCAAAAGCTCTCGAACAATCAAAGATATTCTTGTAATATTTAGTTTCCAAATTTGCTTCCCAAAAATATTCTTCAAGGATTTCAACAACTAGCCTTTCCTTTTCCTTTCAAACAAGAAAAATCATCTTCCAAAACCTCTCAAAACAATTTGGTCACTCTCTCTCTCAGAATTTCGGCCAGTATTAACCAAAGTTCCTCCATTCTCTTCAACCTTCAAGCACACATAGAACACCAAGAACATCTACTACTTTCTTTTGTCTAATACTTCTCCAAATCATTCCAAACTTCTTCTAAAAAATTATAGATTTCATCTATTCCCTGCTATGAGTCCATTCACACCATTTTTAACATCAAACTCCCAAATCCAACTTGCTTTTTTGGATAAAAAAACCAGAAATTTTGTGAAGGCTCAAGAACACCTTCAAGGTAGGGTTGTTCTAACAACTTCATCTTTTCTAATATTGATCTCTAATGAATATATATATGAATAAACATGCTAATGGTCTCTCTCTCTCTCTCTCTCTTGGCCGAATGGCTTCTTCTCCAATAACCATGCTTTCTCCATCTTCATTGGATGGATCTAGTCATCTAGGAGTTGAGATTCATTCAAAACTCCTTCAAGGTTTTCATCAATCGAGTAAGTTTTTAACCCTTCTTTAAAATTCTAGATTCATGTCTCTAGGATGATGTTGATAGAAGATGAATCATGAATAGGGTTGAGTATATATTGTTGTGATGAGTTGAGAGTGAAGCATGAATATATGTATGAATATGTTGGAGATGGGATTTATGCATGAATGGATTATCTTGGTTGATTGTATGGTGTTTTAGGGCTTGATGCATGTCTCCATGTCATAAGTAGTATTTGTGATCAAGTATGCTAGAGATCATGTCAGCTTTGGTGAATATGATTTATATTCATGTTGGATTATTGAAGCCATGATTATATTTATGCTAGTAGAGGTTAGATCATGTCTTGGTAAATTTAGATCTATGCTTATATGCATGATTTGGGTGATTTGATGGATGGAAGGATTGTATATGTTCATGATTGTGGTTAGCCATAGAAATATAATCATAATCTAGTTGTCCCTAAGCTAATTTTTATTTCATGAATAAAATATTTCATAATATGATTTTGCTAGTAATTTCGAAAAAAAACCCTAGGAGCGGTAGATTTGGATTATTATATATAATAAGGATATTTTAGTCAAATAAATAATAGCTTTTGCTAGAAAAATAAAATATATATGTAGATATTATATAAAATAATGAAATCAACTAAAGCTTTTTATGGAAATAATCATAATTAGTAAAATATTTATTACTAAAAATTTAATTATTATCTTTTAATCAAAACCCGTTAAAAATTTATTTATTATTTTTCAAGCAAGACTCATTAAATTTATTTTCAACTAATTTTAGTTATCAATTATTTTCTAACAATTAAATTATTAATAAATCATTATTTTACCTAATACCACCTAGGACTCTTCATCAAATAAACTCTAAATTTTTCTTAGCAAGATGTAAACCATCAATTTATTAGTACTTATTTCCCAAAACATTAATTATTTTAAATATCAAATTAGGCTTAGCTTATAAACCTATTTATTTATTATTTGGCCTTAAAGCTTGGGACACTAGGATCATGGTAGTAGTGAGTTGAGTTGTTTTAAATTGAGAAAGTGGATTTTGGCTTGAGTTTGATTGTGGTTTGTATTTGCCCATGTAGGGTTAGGTAAGCTATTGGAGACCTTTTATTGTGAGCAAGAATCAGGTAAGCTCCTGCATAAAACCTGATTGATGTAAAATGTTTATTATGGCAAGCCAAATGTAGAGTGCATGGACACTCATTTCTGTAAGGCAATTGGGGATTGACTCCTTTCTTATTTCTGTCAAACAAATTATTTGAAAATCCATAAGCAAATTTACCCAAACTCAAAACTCTTTCCAAAACTGATTTTGACAAAGATTTTGGAGACCCTTAATTGCCAATTTCATGTGGAACTATGGTTTGTTCATTTTCCCAAGTGGGTTACGTTACGTTGAGTACTTAATAAGGGTGGACTGCTAGGACTAGTCTTTGAAGGGTTAGGGTGAGTCTCTCAGTAGGTGGCCACCTCTGAGGGGTGAGTCCTTTTCAGATAAGATGTCGGTCCAGTAAGTCGTGCCGGTCCGAGCTAGCAGTTGTTTATTTTTCAGTCAAGTGACTGTGTTTTGTCGGAATGGACACCCGGTTGTTGTTTGGGTATAGAGAATGAGGAGTATCTTGCCTGGTAGGCCGATCACCTCATTTTGTCAGTTTGCACAAAGTGTGGCATTCTGACCGGTTGTGGGGCCCAACGTGTGGTAACCCATGATCATTTCTTTTGAGTGGTTGATTTTATTGATTATGTATGGTTGGAAAAGCCAAAGCACCACTCTTGCTTTTGACTAATATTTATTACTTGCCAGTATTTCTCTTCTAAAGGTTTTATACCTTGCATTCATGAACTATTTCCACTGGACACTCAAAGCATACACGGACTTACTGAGATTTCTGTTTCATCACCTTTTTACCATGATTTCAGGTTGATCCTGCTGTGGGGATGAGTAGCTAGTATTATCTACCTTGGAAGAGAATATTGTCATTTATTTTTATGTGTTGCTTTGGGGAATTGAGAGTAGATAATTTTACTTATGGATTTGATTTTGGGAATTCACGGATTTATTCTTGGATTTATTCTTGGGATGTAATAAATTTTAAGTTAAAGTATTATTTTTATTTCGCTATTTTATTTATGTGACCTAGTTATAAAGACCCCTTGTCCTTTGGACGGGGCGATATCCTTGGCCCTGGCGAGCCTAGGTAGCGCGGTGTTACAGAAAAGATTTTCAGTTTTCCAATCCTCATCTAGTAGAGAGTACTTACTTGTCTTGTTTGGTTGTGGATTAACCAACAAGGTGCCGGATTGCACTGGATCTTGCGATGGAAAAGGAAAAGGTGGCCTCAGTGGTTCGACCGGTATTCTTGCCAATCTTCAACTCTTATGCATCAAACTTCTCCAAGCTTCTTCTCTTAGTCTTCCGAAGTATGACTCTACCTTGATTTTGGGTTAGATTGGTGAAAACTACTTTGGATAACCAAGATCCACTCCTAGAGAGAAAGGAGAGAAGGAAGAGGAAACATAAGAGCAAGGGTGGATGCACACACAAGAGGGAGAGTGCTAGGGTTAGGAAACATTTTCATCTTTTCCCTATATATTTTGGTCACCCTAGGGATTAATGAAACACTAGTGGGCCAAAACACACTAAGCCCTAATGGGCTTGGTGTTGGGCTCATAAACCAATCCTCTTTATTATCTTTTCTGAGCTTTATCAATAAAACCAAAGATAATTTCCAATTGGACTCTTAATATATTTCAACATATATCAGCCCAATGAAATAATTTTTCCAACCTAATTTTCTGAATTCATTAATTATCTTTTCTGGGCGTTATGAAAAAAAAATCCAAGACTAATTAATTAATTCTAATTGAACTCTTAGAATAAATTTTATTTCTCTTCCAGATAATTATCCATGAAGCCCAAATTGTTTCTAGACAATACCAAGGTAACTTGAGCTACTCCGAGGACCAAGACACATATTATTCATAGCTACTAAAATAACCAAAATTCCTTTACAATCAAATAGCTACATTTTATCATTTTAAATATTCTCATTTGTCACCATATGAAAATATTGGCCCCAAGAATAATATTGCTAAAATAATGTCTCCGACCTACAGGTGAAATGACAAAAATACCTCTCTATGTAACACCCATCAATGAGATAGGATAAATGTACTAACACCATCTCAAAGACATCTACCATCTTTTGATTTCTAGTCTGATAATCCATGACTCACTCGAATTTACTTGCTTATCATTGGAAGCTACCCAAACGCACACATTCTAGAGTCATGTTCCTAGGGCCCTGGATTATTGATTATCCTGGACAATCACAAGGGGGTGATTTAACTTCACAAAATGAAGTATAGAAACTCTGTTGTATAAGTCCGTCTTAACTAACTAGAGTAATATACCCAACGTACAAGGTTATTGATCTCACAAAAGAAATCTCACCCAACATACATTAAAGTACAAGACCCTAGTTTCACCAGACCACCAACTCATACTCAAGTATAAAGGTATGTGTCCATGCTGTAGTAGTAATAGTCCAGTTTCTATAATTATAGTACTTTAAGATAGACTACTAGTACAGGTCTAGATCTACATATTCATAATATGCTTATACCAATGATGTGAGTGAACTACTTACTAATTTAAGGTAAACCATTCCTCATTGGAACTCATAGCATAATAGTCTTATCTTGATGAAATGCCCAATTCCATCAAACGACTAACAACTCAATTTTACTTGTATGGCAAGTACCCATGGTATTTAGTAGATCAAGAGCGACATCTAGAAATGACTCTTGATCACCCAAAAGTCTAGAAAGTCAAGTGGCTCGACATGAAACTTTCAATAGTAAATAATCAGTGCAATAAATTCCTTTCACCATACTATATTTCATTCGGTTTAGAGCATGGAATTTGTGCCAACTCTATCCAGAATATTATTAAATTTGGCCTGAATATTTTAGTACTTGTTTAAGAAATCTATTGCTCGATATGTATGTCATATGTGTATCAAATTTGGAACTATTTCTAATACATAGTTGCCTTGGCCAAGGACTTCATGAGTAATGATTTCTACAAGTGGCCCTGAGATATACTCTCCTGCTATTAGGAATGGTGAATCCTTTATTACCTTCTCAACTATTTTCGTTTATTTTATATTGTACCTAATATCCATCCCATAGGCGGTCTTTGTAAGATTCCAAAGTTAGAATTAAAGTACAACGCTCGATAAACAAAATATCTTGGAGATATCAAGTCTAAGGATACTTGCACACTTGCTATAATGAGATTCTATCATTGACACTCAATAGCTTATGCAAGTGATTATCTCATAGCTAGGTCATCCAATGAACTTGTTCATATAACAAGTTCATATAACAAACATGCATATATTTGTTAGGATTCGTGGACTCCTAAACGCAGAAAGCATCCCCGAATCCCTTCCAAGAATAAAAGTAAATGATTAAGAAGATCTAAGGTTTATAGAATTACCTCTGTTTGGAGTAATTAAGATCCTTCGATTCTGATTGTGCTATCGTATGTGTAACCTGAACGATCACCAGACGTTGCAGCGTGCGAACGTCCTCTATCGGATACACACGGTGAACTAACTTGTTACCCTGAGAGTGATAGCACCTAGGGTTTGAGAGGTTTTTTTCCGAGTGAATGGAGGCACAAATATTTTCAACAGAATAAGGCTCTTGAGAAGACATCTAGGATTTTCTTAAAAAACCCCCGAACCTTTTAGAGTCCAACTCTGATAATATCTTATCATATTAAAAATTCAAATTAAATTAAAACTGATTTGATAAGATTCTGTCATTATCTCGGTAATTTAACTAATTAATTTACTGAGTCAGATTCTTATAATCTGGACATCATCGAAATACATCGAATGTAGACATATTTCTAGATTCATTATATCTGGTAAATTTTCTAAGTTCGATTAACTTATACATATTTTCAGATTTATCGAATCTGGTTACTAGAAAAATAACCTAACAAGTTTGCTTATTGTGTGACCCTATAGGTTCATTTAACACTGACAGTGTACTTAAATCATATTTAAATGGCCTTACAAGTTATAAGTGGTTTCTAGTAAAACATTATAACTATCCAGGTTAAATAAAGATCAATGATCTCTTTGCACCAAACCACAATTTTATATTTAATCATTTTGTCACACGATATCCAGATTAAGCATAAGGCACGGAGCATGTCATCCTTATTAAGCTTAATCAATTATTTCTTGATTTTATAGTAGACTGTTCAAACAAATGATATCAATATCTTAGATTGATATATTTAAGTACGACCATGCATTATAATAGTCTAACTTATTAAGGAGCCCATGGATATCTCTCCCATAATTGAGAGGGATAAATTCCTTCACTATTAATCATATTCCTTTCCTTGATTTATTATATATCCAACAGTAGTCTAATTTATTATCTAGTTAAAGACAACTTAAGACAATGCCAAAATATAGAATTTATCAAGTAGGAAACTATAATGAATTTAGGTCGAAGGACTTTTAATATCATTATGGCTAGAAAGTACTCATGACATGTTCCATGAAGTACTCTCACGGTGGGTCATGTCCAATACAATGTTCTTTAACATTTATTTATGTTTTAACTTGATATCACAAATATCCATGACCAGTAAAACATAGCCATCAAGTCACAAACATACTAATCTTAATTTATTATTGTTCCAACAATAACAATCGATTAAGGACAGTTTTAGAATAGTAATTGTATTCATTATTGGGTTTTACTATCAAGTCACGTACTTGATGACCACAAAACAAAATGAACTATTCATGGAAAGGAAAACATCATATTATTATATAAAATATAACGACAATAGTATAAGTACAAATTAACTCTAGGGCATATCCCTAACAATATTAGTCCTGAGTATCACAATACTCATGGTTATAAGAACCATCGCTTGATCCAATCAAGGGATATAACATGTGCTAGTCTTGGCGTATTAATAATGTTCGATCTCATTAATACTATGACTAGGGATTATTCAAGAACAAACACTACATAGTATAGTAGGAATCTCACATCATGATTTGTATCATGATTTTCTTAACACTGTGTTGTATTGAGACTTTATCAAACAGTTTATACACATATTAAGATATAATAATTAAACTGAAGGATAAAAAATTACTCTTTTATTAATTATTATGCAATATATATGGGCAAGTAATTACCTCTAGGGCACAACACTAACAATCTCCCACTTGCACTAGAGCCAATCATTCATATATCGAATACTGAATGACTCAACATATTTATCATGTTTCTTGTGGGAAAGTGCTTTAGTGAGTGGATCAACTATGTTCTGATCCGTAGGAATTCTCTCTATCTTTACATCTCGCCTCTTTATGATCTCTCTAATTAGATGATAGCATCTAAGTACGTGCTTGGATTGTTGATGAGACCGTGGTTCCTTTGCTTGTGCAATGGCTCTATTATTGTCACAATACAAAAGTATCTGATCTACAATACTAGGCACTACTCCAAGTTCAATAACAAACTTTTGGATCCACACTACTTCTTTAGCTGCTTTGAAAGCCGCTATGTACTCTTCTTCAGTTGTCGAATCGGCAATAATTTCTTATTTGAAACTTTTCCAACTTACTACCCCACTACCTAACGTGAACACGTAGCCAGATTATGATATGTAGTCGTCCTTATCTAATTGAAAGCTGGCATCAGTATATCCTCTTACTTGCAAATCACCATCTCTATATACCAAGAATACATCCTTAGTCCTTTGTAAGTACTTGAGGATATTCTTTACAGCCGCCCAATGACTCTTTCCAGGGTCAAATTGGTATCTGCTCATCAAGCTAAGAGCACATGATACATCGGGCCTAGTACATATCATAACATACATGATAGACCCAATTGTCGAAGCATACGGAATTCTACTCATAAGATCCCTTTCAACTTATGTCTTTGGAGACATCGACTTTGAAAGGCTTACTCCATATGTCATAGGTAAGAATCCTCCTTTAGATTGATCCATGCTGAACCTCTTCAGTACTTTATCTATGTATGTAGACTGCAAAAGACCTAGCAACCTCTTTAATTTATAGCTATAGATCCTTATTCCTAAATATAGGTTGATTCTCTAAGGTCTTTTATGGAGAACATCTTGGATAACCAAATCTTTATAGATTGGAGAATGGAAACATCATTTTCTATTAGCAATATGTCATATACATAAAGCAATAAGAAAACAACTGCACTCCCACAAACCTTCTTATACACACAAGGTTTATCCATGTTTTGAATGAAATCAAATTCTTTAATTATCTCATCAAAATGGATGTTCCAACTTCTAGATGCTTGCTTAAGTCCATAGATAGACCTTTGCAACTTACATATTTTTGTGCCATCTTTGCTCGTGAAACCTTCAAGTTGTGTCATATATACTACCTCAATTAGGTTTCTATTAAGGAAAGCTGTTTTCACATCCATTTGCCAAACCTCATAGTCATAATGAGCAGCAAGTGTTAGGAGTATTCTTATAGATTTTAGCATAGTGACTGGTGAAAAAGTTTCGTCATAGTCAATACCTTACCGTTGTCGATAACCTTTTGCAACCAGACGTATCTTATAGGTAATCATATTATCATCTATATTAGTTTTCTTCTTGAAAACCTATTTGCACCATATAGGCTTGATTCCTTCGGGTGGATTAACTAAAGTCTATACTTAGTTGTCATACATAGAATCCATTTCTGACTTCATAGCTCCAAGCCATTTGTTAGATTTATAACTATTCAGAACATCCTTATAAATAGTAGACTCATCTTCTTCTATAAGCAATATGTCATTGTAGTCACTTATGAGAAATCCATATCTCTCAGGCGCCACTCATATCCTACTCGACCTACAAGGCTCTTGTGTGTTAAAAGGTTTATCAATAGGTGTGGGTTCAGATGGTTGATCAATATTTATTTATTCTTCTTGAACTTCACTAAGTTTAAGCTTACTCCTACTATCTCCTTTAAAAATGTGCTCATTTTCTAAGAAGACAGCATGTTTCAAAACAAAAACTTTATTTTCAGAAGGAAAATAGAAGAAATATCTGAAAGATTCTTTTGGATATTCAACAAATAAATATTTGTCAAACTTACTTTCAAGTTTGTCTGACATTGCCCTTTTCACAAAAATAGGGTAACCCTAAATTCTTAAATGAGATAACTTTAGTCTCTTACCAAAGAACAACTCATAGGGAGTGGTATCAACCATTTTTACTGGAATTCTATTTAATATATAAATAGCAATCTCTAGTGCATGTTCCCAAAACGATTTTGGTAACTCTGCAAAAGCCATTATGGTCCGTACCATGTCTAGAAGAATTCGATTGCTTCTCTCAGATACACCATTATGTTAAGGTGTATGTGGTGGAGTCTATTGAGATAATATCTCATTATTTCTAAAATAACTTAGAAACTCTTCGCTTAAGTATTCACATCCTTGATCGGATCTAAGAGTTTTAATACTTTTGCCAAGTTATTTTTTATTTCATTCTTGAATTCTTTGAACTTGTCAAATGCTTTAGACTTGTATTTTATTAAATACAAATACCCATATCGTGAATAGTCATCAATAAAGGTTATAAAGTAGTGATAACCTTCTCTTACTTGTATAGACATTGGGCAACATACATCTGTATGTATTAGTTCTAATAACTCTTTAGCCTTTTCTCCTTTTCTAGAAAATAGAGTTTTAGCCATTTTACCAGGTAAACAAGATTCGCATGTATCATATGATTCATAATCAAATGACCCCAAGTCACCCAGCTTGTATAACTTAGATATGCGTTTTTCATTTACATGGCCTAAATGGCAATGCCATAAGTAAGATGAGATTAAGTTATATTTTCTTTGTTTCTTTACATTTATATTGAGAATTGGATTATCCATATCTAGAAAATATAAACCATTAGCCAAAGTTGCAAAATCATAATGGATATCATTTAATGAAAAAGAACAACGTTTATTTTTAAAATTTAAATGAAATCTAAATAAGTCTAAACAAGTAATTGAGATAATGTTTTTTTTAATAAAACTGGTACAAAATAGTAATTTTGAAGTTCTAAAATTAATCCAGAAGGTAGATTCAAATGATAAGTCCCTACAACTAGTGCAGCAACCTTTGATCCATTTGTAGCTCGTAGCTCCACATCACTCTTTTTCAGCCTTCTACTACCCTTTAGTCCTTGCAAATTATTGCATAAATGAGATTCACAACTAGTAACCAATACCTATATCTCATTATTAAAGAAAGTATTAATCTTAATCATAAACATACCAAGAGTAGAAGTAGAAGTGCTTGCAAGCTTCTCCTTCTCCTTCTTTTTCTTCATGGTCTCTAAGTAGGCTTTGCAGTTGTGCTTCCAATGGCCTATCTTGACACAATGATGACATGGGCCTTTAGTGGCTGCTTCCTTCTTCTTCACACCTCCTTTAAGCTTAGAAGGATTTTTCTTCTTCTTCTTGGGAACTTTCTTCTTAGAAGATGAAGAACCTACCGGCAAGATCTCCTTATCATCTTTTTTCATGAATGATTCAGCAGTCTTAAGTAGATTGATAAGCTCAGGCATGGTGGTCTCAATATTGTTCATGTGGTGGTTAATCACAAATTGTGAAAAATTACTTGGTAATGATTATAGAATTAAGTCAACACTAAAATTGTGATCCATTATGAAACTAAGAGACCCAATCTTTTCAATATAGCCCAACATCTGCAACCCCATAAGTGGCCACTGAAGCACCCTCAACCATCTTAGAACGGAACAGTTGCTTAGAGATCTCATATCTCTCAGTTCTAGCTTGTTTATCAAACAACTCTTTAAGATGGAAGATAATGGTTTGAACATCTATATGCTCATACTATTTTTGTAACTCAGAGGTCATTGATGTTAGCATAATATATGATGTAGTGTCACTGTCCTCCTTATGTTTCTTGTGGATTGCATGCTCATCAACAAGAGCATCTTAGGTTGGAAGTGGCGGAATAGGAGCATCTAGCACGTAGAGCAACTTTTTCAACTTGAGAATGATTCTCAAGTTTCTATACCAGTCCAAATAGTTTGATTCAGTGAGCTTATTTGTTTCCAAGATGCTACATAGGTTTAGGTTTGTCAACATGATGCAAGTGACCTAGATGTAAAGATAGAGTAATTAGAACATATATATGCTCATGATATGCAAGTAATTTGGTCTTTAATTAAACATATTTTTATTCTACTATTTTAATCAAATCAATAGCCCCCACTATTGACTCAGAAAAGCCCGTTGGAAGCTTTCCTAATAGACCAGTATCCAAATTCCTTATGAATGACCTTGGGTTAGCCCAACAAGCCACTCTTAAGTTTAGTGGTAGGTATCCAATACCAATTACATCAAATGTAACTACTGTCATTGGTTGATTAACATCTTTTAATCATTAAAGTATTTAATATTATCCTAACCTTGCCTCTAATATTATTTATGATTGGGTTAGCCCAACCGGGATGAAGAAATTGGTTAAACCAACCCATTAATCAGGAATTAAATTTCATAGCTTGAACATATTCAATGTCAAGTAGGCTTGGGTATGCCCAACAACATGGTGTCAAAAAAGAGCTCTTGTTCTTATTATATTAATGGAAGGCATTAAATTTAATGTTATTTGAGGGATTTATTCCTTTTAGTTATCTCATCGTTTGGCATGCATACAATTTATCAATAAGCAGCAAAAATTGATAAATATGGTAATAAACAATTACATGACATGGTTATGGACTCTCTAAATTAATTTCCTTGAGCCATTAAGGAAATTAATATAGTCAACCATATATGTTCATGCATGATTTAAGTAGAATGTCTCCCCATCTCGCTTCGTTTTGATTGTCGTCTTCAAAATTTTGTAAATACAATTCTACCTCAATCTAACCTATATAAACTAATTACATAATTTCCTAAAGGAAGAAACCTCGAGTTACATTTGAGGGGAGTTAGATAAGAAAAAAATTACACAAGAATTTGAGATAAGGCAGGACATGCAAGCCCTATTTAATTAAAACAAAGCGATAAAGATGCATGAACAGATAAGTGTGGTCTTAGTCCAAACCATCCTGTTAGTGTTATGCCCTAGAGGCAATCACTTGTACCTTGTATATGACACATTTTATTTCATAAAAGGCATTATTTATCTTACAGTTTCTTTTGATTACTTTTGAGTAATATAACTGTTGGATAAAGTTCCTAGTATGACACTGTGTTAAGGAAATCATGATAGAGATTATGATATGAGATTCCTACTACACTGTATAGTGTTAGTACTTAAATATTCCATAGTCATAGTATTAATGAGACAAGACATCATTAATGTGTTAAGACTAGCATGTGTTAAGACTTCCTGATCTTGATCAGGCGGTGGTTCTCATATCTGTGAGTATTGGGCTATTCAAAGTTTACATATGGATGCTTTTGTATATGATACATTTTATTTCATAAAAGGCATTATTTATCTTACAGTTTCTTTTGATTACTTTTGAGTAATATAACTGTTAGATAAAGTCCCTAGTACGACACTGTGTTAAGGAAATCATGATATGAGATTCCTACTACATTGTATAGTGTTAGTACTAAAATAGTCCCTAGTCATAGTATTAATAAGACAGGACATTATTAATGCATTAAGACTAGCATGTGTTAAGACTTCCTGATCTTGATCAGGCAGTGGTTCTTATATCTATGAGTATTGGAATACTCAAAGTTAACACATGGATGCTTGTTAGTGGAACAAGTTCATTGGATGACCTAGCTATGAGATAATCACATGGATAACTATTTAGTGCCAATAATATAATCTTAACATAGAAAACATGCAAGTATCCTTAGACTTGAGATCTCCAAAGTACTTTGTTTGTTGAGCTTTGTACTTTGATTCCAATCTCTGGAGCTCGATCGAGGGCCACCTATGAGATAGATATTGGGTACATTGTGAGTAAACGAAAGTAGGTGAGAGGGTCAATAAAGGATTCACCACTCCTAATAGTAAGGGCGAATATCTCACGGCCACTTGTAGGAATTACTACTCATAAGTCCTTGGCCAAGGCGTATGTGTATTGAAAAGGGTTCCAATTGAGACACATAGAGAGTAATGGGTTCTTGGTACAAGTATAGTTATATTTGGGCCATAATTAATATATATTCTGGAGGGAGTTAGTACTAATTTCGTACTCCAAATCGAATGAGATATTGTACGGTGAAAGGAGTTAATTGCACTGTAGTTTGTTATTGAAAGGTTCATGTCAAGCCACTTGACTTCCTGGACTTTTGGGTGGTCATGATGTGTTGTTAGATACCGCTCATGATCTAAGAATATGGGTTTATTAATTGATGAATTAATAAACCAATCCTGATTAAAATTAATTAGATTAATTCTAATTAATTAAGGATTATTAATCTCAAAGACGTTTGGATTAATTCATGTTCGCTACCAATTGACTGAGAAACCTAATAGGTCACATACAAAAGAGGAATATATACTCAAGATGTTATTTGATAACATAGTGGGGTTTATTACGAGAAAGAGAAGTTGATGTGGCCAAATTATAATTAGTCAAATTGATGGGCCAATTTGTAATTCTGAGAACTTGATGGGTTCCAATTGCAATTGGAGAATTGTTTGGAATTCTCAGATGTGGTTTTTGTAGAGGCTTTTGGTTATATGAGATATAACCAAAGTGGTTTTATTGTTGAGCTTTTCGTGTGACTTCAATGGTCACAAAAAAAAAAAAACAAAACAAAACATGAAAACCTAAGGTCATATGATCCAATTCTAAAGAACACAAAAGGGCACACATGAAGGAATAGGTGTCAATGCTGCTTTTTATCAACACACATGAGATAATGTGTGTTGGACCATCCTCACAAGATATTAATAAGGATACGATCTTTATGTTCTCTAGACAATCTTTCTCTCTCGTGTGACTCTTTCCAAGAGGAAAACCAATACTCTTCTTATTTTTCTTTATCTGGTTTTGCTAATAAAGAAGAACAAGGAAGAAAAACCCCAGCCACCATAGTTGTTTTATGCTAGTACAGAAAATTTTGGTGCTTGAGTGAGATCCTCCGTATGGATTTCTGTTAGAGAAAATCACACACTGTGATTATAGTGGTTGGACATATAACTCTCGTGGTGATTCTTCAAAAGGATTGCTGGATCGCGCCACAATTATCATACTTGAAGAAGGAAAATTTTGTTTTCCACACAAACAAAGAAAGGTAAAAGCTGTTATCATTGTTTCTTTGTTATATATATATATATATATATATATATATATATATATATATATATGTCTTATTTTCACACATATGCGGATCTTGGGATAGTATCTCGGTTTTAATTTTCCGCTGCGCCGTATATGATACGTATGAGATACCCAACACATCCACCATGCCAATAAAATGTTCTTAAGATACAACATAAAACATCTAATACACAATATCCAAATCAGTATTTTGGAGAAATTTGAGTCCAAAATCGAATTTTAAAAAGTTTTGGGCCGAAATCAAATTTTTAGGAAATTGTGGGTCCTACATGTAATTTTTGAAAATATTTTTATCCAAAATAATGGGTTTCAAATAAATTCTAATCATTATTAGAAAATATTCTCAAAATTAGAAAAGATTTTTTTTTTTATTTTTTTATAAAACAGTACCAGAACAGAGTACACTGGCGCCATGTAGGTCAAACGTACTTGGCGCCAGGTGTGATCTGGAGGCACACGACAAGGGAAGAACAGAGTACACCTGGTGCCAAGTGGGTCAAATGTACCTAGTGCCAGGTATGCTCTGGAGGCGGAAAAATACCACTATTCATCTTCTTCCCCGAATTCTGTTGTAAATTTTCCATGAATAGTCAAATGATTCTCAGACCATTCAAAACAATTTCGATATCAAGCATTGTTAATCAATATTAACGACTAACTGTAATCTACATCACAATTTAAACAACAATGCAAATTGTTGAATCAAAAGCTTGATTGTAGAAAAATCTAATGCCAAAACAGACCCACATGGAAATAACTTCGCAACCATTTTTCAATGACCCAGAGACTTTTCAAATTAGAAAACCCAAACACGCCATACAAAGTGGTAGACATACAATCACCATGATCATACAGTTACAGGCTCAAAAATGATTTCAAAGCGATTAAAGACCCATTAAAACACAAACACGAAGGCTCTAATACCACTTTGAGATTTTATTATGCTTATCATATACGAACGCAGCAGAAATAACCATGAAATCTATGCCCAAGGATCACGTGTTTGCAATTAAAACAGGAATAGAGGAAGGAAATAGAGATTATCTTCTGTAGCAGAAAATAAAATTTTCTTGTGCTAACCAAGGAACCAATTCCTCTTCTTTGATCCTCCACCTCGTGCCACTATAATCTAAGAGTAGGATTGTCTCTGGCAGTAATCCACAAAAGCTTGAATTGCTTACAAAGCCCGCTCAAAACTATGCTAGTAGAAGAGGAGCAAATAAGTTTTATTTGGAGAAGAATAAGGATGAAGAATGAGAAGGAACGCCCGCCTCTTTTTAAACGTCCAACTCTCTTCTATTTTCCAACATCTGCACAAGGGAACAATTCCCATATTTATAGTTTTTAGAATTTGTATTAATTGCAATTAAGTCCTCTAAGATCCAATGTCTACAATTGGGGCCTTAAAGTTTATATAATTGCAACCAAGTCCCATGAATTATAACAAACATATAATTCACCTATAAATATATTTTATTCTCTCAATCAACCCCATAATATTATGAAGTAATATATATTGAGCATTCAAACCTTTATTATGTGTGACTCATTAGGTTTCCTGGTCTTGTTGGAAGCATAAGATGAATTAATTACAATAGCTTTAAAATTAATAATCCTAAATAAAAAATAGGATTAATTTATTAATTTTTCTAATTAATAAATTCATATTTATAAAATCAAGAGCAACATCTAGCAATTACTCTTGATCATCCAAAAGTCCAGAAAGTCAAGTGGCTTGATATAAACCTTTCAATAGCAAATAATCAGTACATTAAACTTCTTTCACCATATTATATCTCATTTGGTCTAGAGTATGGAATTAGTGTGATGTGTATTTTATTTGGGTATAAAAAGCATATAAAAATAAGCATATTCCCAATCAAGTTTAAATTAAAACGTTAATCCCAAATTACAATACGAGCAAGTGTACTCATTATTAACAGAGTATAGGGTTTAAACGAGTGCTGATCCTCAAGGAACAAGTAGACATTAATCACCCTTCTTTCATTATTTAACCGACTCTATAAAGTGAAAAAGAAATAAAAATAAAAATAAAAATAAAAATAAAAATAAAAATATATACATGTCAAGGATAGAGAAGTATGTAACTTAAATTATTATTTTGACAAACATGACCTTAAAGTACCTAACCATTATCATAACTAATCATTCTTTTGGCATCATGAAGGATTAATATAGACTCACTTCATTTCCAATCCATTAATCCCTATCTTCCAGATAACTCAGCATCACATTCCTGTCTCAGCTAGTCTTATCCAAAAGATGCATAAAACACAATCATTTGATTAAATTTTCTTTTCTGGCAAACTTAAAACATGAAATTAACCAATGAATCCATTCCCGACAGACATCAATTAACCTTTAATTACCAATTCGTAGCAATTAACCCCTTTTCCAAGTAAGTTAAGAGACAACATATATGAAACTAATAAATTGAAACCACTATCAACCCATTTTCTAAGTAAGTTAATGGAAAGAAACAACTAATTAATCTCGTAATCAACCCAAGTAATTAAATACCAAGAAAAAAATCAATTAATCAAAAGATTAAATAACTCTAAAAATCATGAACACCTAAAATAATGTCAAATTACAATAAAACAATTAACATATCATTGTTCAAGAAAAAGAAAACAAAGTAAAAGAAATCACTCATAGACAAGCCTCCTTCTTCTTCCTTTGAAGACCTTCTTGTACAACCCTCATTGAATTGAAGAATTCCTCATTTGATTTGAGTGATTTTCGATGATGATCAATGAATTCTCCATTTTTTCCTTATATTTTCCATCTATTTATAGGCTTAGGAAGTGCCTAAACTCGTTGGTGTAGTGTTCTTGGCCGAGTAGAAGTAGGAAGATACTAAAACTCTACAGATTACCAAAAACTACGTAGAAAAATCAAAGCACCGCCTTAACTTCAGAGCATAGCCGGCGCCGCCTTGGCTACTGGAGCTGGCACTGGTTGTGTTCTGTTTCTTCAATCTTTTGCCAATTTTTTCTTGATTTCAGCACCATGCTGTCTAGAATGCAGTCGGAACCACCTTGGCTACTGGAGTCGGTGCTGGTTCCATTCTATTCTGGTCTCATTTCAATAATTTTTCGTCGCTTCAAAGTTCATGTCATCAGCACATGGCCGGTGCCTATTCCGCTGTCCTGGCCGAGACCACCTCTATTCTGTTTTGCTACGTTTTTGCTTCGTTTTACCCTTAAAATCTAAAATAATGAACAAAATACATTTTCAAGGGTAAAATCTCAAATATGAAGGAATATGGCTAATTATTAAACAAAATGTATCACAAAAGAGCCTCAAATAACTAGAAAACATATGACTAATTTAGCTCCTATCATATTCCCCCACACATATCTCTTTGCTTGTCCTCTAGCAAAGTATCAAAGACAAGTAGGAAAACACAAGGTTTAACAATCACTCAATTATTTTCAAAATGATATCTTCAATGCTTCCTTCATTCAAGAACATAAAACACATGCTACTACATCTTTCACAACAAATGCAAGACTTGTGTAAGTGAATAATGACTTAGTAGAACTATCTCAATACTTAAAAATATTCTCAAACCATTGGAAAGAATTTAGTTCAAAAAGAATTGCATTCCATAAGCTTACTTTTCATAACTCTCTCCACTAATCTGAGACATATCATGATTCTACTTAGATCAAGTAGGACTTTTAAGCTTGTAATGTAAGGCTAAAGGCTTGTAATGTAGTTTATCAAATGAAAGATATAGGAGATTCAAATGTCAAAGAAGCTGAGAGTTCTTAAGAAAAGGATAAACAAAATGTATCAATAATTTCCAACTATTCTTGCTCTCATATTCCTAGATAAATCAAAACCATAACCTTATTTAGCAATTCCAGTGCAACTTAAGCAAATCCTGCATTTTTTTTTTCTTGTCTCTCTTCATCAACTCTTCTCTATTTTTTCCCACAAGATCACTTAAATTTTCAGCAATGGTGTCAAGGACTTGATATGAACTCAACTTTTACAGCTAAATCACCATTTCTTTTGTGATCTTTCTTTTCTTCTTTTTTTCTCAACAATTTTTCTTTTATTTCTCTTTTTTTCTCTCTCTTTCTTCTTTTGTCATTCACTGTTGCTTTTCTTTTCTTTCTTTGTTTCTTCCTTTCCATCTTTTCTAACAGCTTTTTCTTTTGTTTTCTTATGTTCAATCTCTCTTTCTCTTTCTTTTCTTTCCTTGCTTTCTTTTCACTTTCCAGCTCAACACAACTCTTGATACATGACTGCAAGTAACGAGTCATGATCTTTCTCCAAGTACTCTCTGTAACACCCCACTACTATGTACCCTAAAACGGCGAGGATGTCACCCCGTCCTGGAGGACAAGGGGTCTTTAAAACGAGGTATAAAATATAAAGACAAACCAAAGAAATCAAACTTAGATAAATAACAAAAAACTCTCATTACATCAGGCTCAAACTGGAGCAAAACTAAATAAAAACAAACATCCGATCTAGAAGCTTAAATCAACAATTGTCTCTTAAAACATAATGGAAATTAACAAAAGCTTTAACTATCACAGGTTCCACTTGCTCAGCACAATCTATCTCTTGGAAACATGATATAAAATAGTGTGAGATTAAATCTCAGTAAGTCCTTTGTGTGCACATGGTACTTTGAACAGTTCATGTGTGCATAGTGAAAACATTTGCAGAAATATTTGGCAAGTCATAAATAATTTTCTCTTTGCAAGGAGTGGGTTTTTTCTCATTGTCACACTTTGTACAAAATAAATCATCCACTTGAATAAACAGTCATGTCACCACACTTTGGGCTTCATGAGGACAAGGCACCACACTTTGTGCACCTTGCCTGGACCAGATTACCACATATTGGGCGTTTTGATCAATGTGAGTGAGGGAAAACGAAAAAACAGGGGAGCATGCTCTGTACGTAAAAAAATTGGAGAAAAATAAAACGCGAGCCATAAAGGCCATGCGGAAGCGTGAAGATCATACATTTGCGTTCCTTAACCCTCCTAGGTTGCGTAGGAACAGATTGAACGGCTGGAATCGCCTCGTTTTGCACACTTGAAGGAGCTTCCGGTTGAACACCCGCTAGCCTTCAACTTCGTCTTGTTTGCATTAACTCTTAGCTCTCCAGCTCTCGGGATATTCCTCAGCCCAACCTCTAGTTGGTGAACACAATGGGAAAGAGAAACCGTCTCAATTCTCCTTGGTTCGCTCGCTATTGGTTAGCAAAGAATAAGGAGAAAACGATAAGAAGAAACGTGAGAGAGAGCAGAGAGGGAGACGACGTGAGTCTCTGGTTTTTGTAGGGAAAACTAAGGTTTTTCCTTTTTCCAGAGAGTTGTATTTTAGTTAGCCAAGATTAGGTATCTAATTATCTGATAAACATATCCCCGGGATTTCAAAACACCCGGATGTTATCCTGAGAATCAGTTTGGCCTAACCCTAAACTCCTCTTAACCATATCTGGAAAAAACCCTAAGGTCCAAGCTATTGGGCCAGATAAATATTTATTATTTTTCTTGGACCCAAAAAGCCCAAAATAATAATCATTAATTATTTATTTCCTGGGCTTATATAAATAACCCAATAAATAATTAATGAGCCCAAATGAACCAAAATAATTAATCTTTAATTATTTATTTCTTGGACCTATATAAATAACCCAATAAATAATTAAACATTAATTATTTCCCCTAGTTTAAGCCCAAGTTAAGTTCTTAATTATTCATACTGGACCTAGGCCCTGAATAATTAATTAACCAAATAAACTAGATAATTAATTTCTCTCAACTCCTATTTTATTTATTTATTTATTTTATTCCAGTCCAATAATAAACTAGACTTCCTGAATAAAATAAAATAAAACAAAATAAAATAAAATCCTCTTCAACTGAGACCAATTCCTCAACCCAAAATTAGTTAGGACTTACGGGCTATTCCGAGGACCAAAAAGACACATCGCCTTGGCTGCTAAAATGACCAAAATACCCCTGCTATATAAATAGCTGTATTTTGCATTTTAAATATTTCCTAATATCACCATAAGGAAATATTGACCCCAAGGACAATGCTGCATTCGCAAAGTCTCCGACCTACAGGTGAAATGACTAAAATACCCTTCTACACATCGCCGTACATTTAGAGAGGAAGAAGTGTACTAACACCCCCCTAAATGACATCTACCATCCTTAGGCTTCTAGTCCAATGATCCACGACTTCCTGGAGTGTTTCCGCTTTCCAAGGGAGCTACCCTGAAGCAAACATCCAAGTCATGTTTCCTAGGACCCTGGATAATTTAGACCATTCGGACAACCACAAGGGGCGATATAGCACAGAAACTATCTTGTATAAGTCTGTCTTAACTAACTAGTCACGCATACCCAACAAGCAAGTATATTGGCCCTACGATAGAACCTCAACTATAGCAAATCAAAGTATATGCTTCCAGCTTCGCCAGACCACCAACTCATACTCGAGTCGTAGAGTACTAGTCCACGCTGTAGCGGTAGTAGTCTAGGTTTCTGTCATATAGTACTTTGAGAAACCACTACTACAGGTCATGTTCTACGTATTCGAAATACGCTTATGTTATGAAGTGAGTGGACTACTCACTAGCTAAAGGTAAGCCATTCTCCATTTGGAATTCATAATATAATAACCTAAACATGATGAGGTTCCCAGTCTCATCAATAGGCTAAGAACAAATGTTTATGTGTTAAATAACCCATGATCCATACCTTACTGTGAAAGACCACCATCCACATGGATCACTTATTTAAACACAATGGGTCTGTTCCATACGAAAATCATGCACAAACAAAAAGTAAATTCACAAACAATTTCTGAAAATAAATTCTTTCATTAAAATATTCGATTTTACATCAGAAACCTAGTCTAAGAGGGCATACAATCCAACAGTGAGTGCACAGCCCACCGGGTGAGATACTCCTCCATCTCTACACCTAACAAAACCATCCGGGTGTCCATGCCGGGAAAAATAAATAATACTTACCAGGTACAAATGCTAGCTCGGACCGGCCTGACCAACCAATACTGTTGCTTTTTCAAGCAGAGCTTATCTTCTGGAGGTGGCCTCCTGCCAAACGACTTACTCTAGCCCTCCAAGACTAGTATTGTTAGCCTACCTGATGAGATTCCACTTCATCATGGAGGACAATGACCGATGACTAGAGCGAGGACCAAGAAGCTTCAACATGATTTTCAATTGATCATCAAACAATGCTTGAGGATGAAGGAGGATTGGAGAGCTGAGGAAGCAAGCCAAGAGTTCTTGTTGATGGCCATCCGCGAAAGACCCCAACAAGAACTTAAGCCATCAGCAAAAGGGGATGAAATTTGACAAGGGAGGTTTCCAGAGGATAACCGGCGCCGGCTCCATTCTGTCCAAAACCAACACTCAAGAAAATGAGAACCGGCCGAAGACAGAACCAAACTGGCGCTGGCTAGATGTCCCAAACCGACGCCCGCTTTCCCCTGGGCCACCGTCATACTTTTCTCCGCCTTTCTTCACTTTTAAGTGTTTGTAAAGACTTATTTTGACCCTAAACTGTAATTAAACCTCAGGGATTACTTAGTTAGGGTTAAGATAGAATAAATAGAACCTTTATTGATTTGACAAGACAATTCACTCAAGCTTTAATTCAAATAGAGAGAGAACCTTGAGAGGCCCTAGCCTCCTTGTTCATCTTGTTCAAGACCAAGTTTAAGGGTTAGTCATCCTTTTGTAAGAGTCTATAAATCTTTTGGATAATCCAATGTTATTTTCTTTGAATGGGTCTTAGTTGTTTTGTTCTTCTAAGGTTTGTTTGAAATTCAATATTTGGGTGCCTATTTTCTTTATTCTATATGTTCTTGCTTTCCTTTGTTGCTTCAAGGATGTTAGGGTGAGAATCTAGTAGAACTTTCTATTCATCTTAAGGGTCTTTGAGGTTTTATTCTTGAAGGGTTTGAAGGGTGTGTAGATAGTTAGGTTACCTTCTCCTTTTGTCACAAGAAAAGTCCCTGTTTTGGTTTCCTTTGATTGAGTTGAACACATATCCACCAAAACACCACAACACCAAGAAAAAGCCACACACAAGAAGTCGTATCAAAGAGTTTGGTATCAGAGCAAGAAAAAGCTTGATTCCCATCAAAGCTTGAATACAAGAAAAAGGAGCCCTACAAAGTGAAGAAAAGAGAAAAACAGAAAATCCCGTAACTCAGAAAATTGCTCCAAAAAGGTCTTGAAATTTTTGTTATATCTTGATTTTTCTGTTGGGAAATTGCTCCTTGATGTTATTATAATCCTTAGGAACAAATTTTTCTTATGATTGTGTTGAAATTTGGCGTGAATATGGGTGAAAACTCTGGTTGCTCTTGAGTGACGAGGTTGCAGCCAAGGTGTTTGATAAATGTTCCATGAGAGTGTTTTTTGCTATAGTTGGGAACTTTGATTCTTGATTTTTATTCCTTGGGATTTTTGTGGCTTAGTATATCACTAAATTATTAAATTCCATGTCCATTGAACTCAAACTTTCTATTGCATCTTTGTGATCATCTTGTTCTTCATCATTCTAGTTCTAGTTGTTCTTGTTTTTATTTGTTCTTGATAAATCTTGTTTGTTTCTCACTTAGAAGTGTTCTTTTACGTCCAGTGCTTGCTCTTAAGTTGATTGAGTCCATTTTTCTTGAAATTCTTGGCTTAAAACTTGATTGCTTGGAGGTGCCCAACAAGTGTTTGTTGAAATTCCCCTAAGACCCCTTATTTGAAAATTCCTTTTGATTTATGTGATTCACTTAGCTGGACTAAATCTTCAGCTATTGGGGAGAATTGGGATTGAACAAGAAGGCTTGAGTGTTGAGAAAAAGGCAAGAGGGAGAGCCTATTATCAAAAGAGCCTAAGAGAGTAAACACGAGGGTGGAGTGATCAACCTTGAGAGCTAACATGTAAGAAAGTACGGTGAGGATCGATTTTTCTTTCTAATCTCTTGTTTTGCAAGTATAGACAAGTAAATACTCTACCATCATGGCCCATGAACAAGAGATCTCTAGGACTAACGCAAGTGGACCTAGTAGACCTCAAGAAGAACCCATTGATGCTAGAGGATTGCGAGAGGACTTGCAAGCCATGATGAGGATTATGCAAAGCGAATTTCAAAATCTGACAAGGGAGTTGATAAACCATCTTGGCCAATCTTCTACCGTTGCACAAAAGAGGGGCCAAGAACAATTTGAAGCACCTAGTCCTAGAATAAGGGATGGTGATACCCACACTCCTCCATTACATGCCCAACAAGGGGAAGAATGCGACGAACATTCAATTGGGGGATTCCAACAAGCTCCTATAAGAGGGGAGTTCATGGAATGAGAGTAGGACGAGGTAGAGGACAAAGAAGGAATGGGGGAAATAATCTAAGGGGGCTAGAAAGAGAATTTGAGGGAGTCGATAAGTGGTATGAAGGAGAACGAGTTGAGGTCTTTGGGGAACAACATAGAGGATGGGGCCATAGTGTAGGATTTCTAAATTAATTAAACAGATTAAACGTAGCGGAAAATAGCAAGAAATCCAAGCCATGGATCACGGGTTTGCAGTAGAAACGGGAAAAAGAGAAGATCACGCTTATTACCTCTTGAAGTAGGAATTTAAATTTTTCTTGTTCCAAGAACGCAGGCGCAATCCAGATCACAAAACCGGTTCATAGCAGCTCAATTGAAGTCTAAGAAAGAACTCCCTCTAATGATAATCCACATAAGGTCGAACGCTCACAATCTCACAATTCTATACTAGTAGAATTTAGGAGGCTAGGGTTTGATTAATAAGAGAGAGACGGCTAGGGTTTGATCAAGAGAGAGGTAGAGAAACGGTTTCTCTGTTATTGCGTGAATAGTCTGTGTCTTTTACCCTAAGGAAACCGTTTCCTTATATTTATAGATTTATGATTACCGTAAATTGTAACTTAGTCCTTTAACGTCCAATTGTCAACAAATTGGTCCTTGAAGTTTACTTAATTACCATTAGGTCCCATGAATTATAACAAACTTATAATTCACCTATAAATATATTCTCTTCTCTTAATTAACCCCACAATATTATCAAATAATATATTTGAGCATTCAAACCTTTATTGTGTGTGACCCATTAGGTTTCCTGGTCTTATTGATAGCATAATATGAATTAATTCTAACAATATTAGAATTAATAATCCTTAATAAAATAAAGGATTAAATTTATTACTTATCTAATTAATAAATCCATATTTAGCATATCAAGAGCAACATCTAGCAATGACTCTTGACCACCCAAAAGTCCAGAAAGTCAAGTGGTTTGACATGAACCTTTCAATAGCAAATTATCAGTGCAATAAACTCCTTTCACCATATAATATCTCATTCGGTCTAGAGCATGGAATTAGTGCCAACTCCCTCCAAAATATTATTAATTCTGGCCCGAATATTTTAGTACTTGTTCAAGAAATCCATTACTCGATATGTGTATCAATTGGAACCATTTCCCTTACATAGTCGCCTTGGCCAAGGACTTCATGAGTAATTATTTCTACAAGTGGCCTTGAGATATATTCTCCTACTATTAGGAGTGGTGAATCCTTTATTGACTTTCTCAACTACTTTCGTTTACTTTACGTTATACCCAATATCCATCCCTTAGGCAGTCCTAGATAAGACTCCAAAGATTAGAATCGAAGTACAACACTCGTTAAACAAAGTACCTTGGAGATCTCAAGTCTAGGGATACTTGCACACTTGCTATAATGAGATTCTATCACTGGCACTAAATAGTTATCCAAGTGATTATCTCGTAGCTAGGTCATCCGATGAACTTGTTCCAAAAAAAGCATCCACACGTTAATCCTGAGTATCCCAATACTCACGGATATGAGAACCACCGCTTGATCCAATCAAGAGATATAACATGTGCCAGTCTTGGCGTATTAATAATGTCCCATCTTATTAATACTATGACTGGGGATTATTTAAGTACAAAAACTGCATAGTGTAGTAGGAATCTCACATCATGATCTCTATCATGATTTCCTTAACACTGTGTTGTATTAGGGACTTTATCTAACAATTTGTACATATGTTTAGATATAACAATCAAACTGAAAGATAAAGAATGCCTCTTATTAATTTAATATGCAATATACATGACACAAGTGATTGCCTCTAGAGCACAACACTAATACATAGAGGAGGAAGGAGAGAAGGAAATGATGTGGAAAGGGAGTTGAGCCATATTAAGTTGAAAGTGCCTACATTCTATGGCAAAAGTGACCCTGAAGCTTATTTTGGGTGGGAAAGCAAAGTGGAGATATTTCTAGAAAGCTATAACTATAGTGAGAGGTCAAAAGTGAAGTTGGCTATTTTGGGATTCTTGGAGTTTGCTTTGGTATGGTGGGAGCAAGTTAGTGCACAAAAGAGACAAATAGGAGTGGAAACCGTGGCTAATTAGAATTTGTTGAAAGACATGATGAGAGCAAGGTTTATACCATACCATTACTATAATGATCTCTACCAAAGGCTCCAAGCACTCAAGTAAGGGAACAAGTGTGTGGAGGATTACCATAAGGATATGGAGGTTATATTGATGAGAGCTCAAATCAATGAGAATCCAAGAGCTACAAGGGCAAGATTTTTTGGAGAATTAAATAAGGAGATTGCCAATTTGGTGGAATTGCACCCCTATGATCGCTTGGAGGATATGGTACATATTGCCATGAAGATTGAAAGGTAATTAAGGAGGAGGGCATTTACTAGACCAACACTTCCAAATCCCAACACAACTAGCAAGGTGCAAACTAAGAAAGATGAAGCCCCTAAACTATATCAAAAGAGACTTCAACAAACTAAGGGAGGCTTGGAAACCTAGAGAAGATTGGAAAACTAGGAAGGATTGGAAACCTAGGGAAGGATGGAACAAGGACAAATGGAAAACCATGGAGAGGCCACAAAGGAATAGAGACATCAAGTGTTTTAAGTGCCTGGGATATAGACATACTTCCCATGAGTGTCCAAGTAAGAGGGTGATGTATACCAATCCCTATGGTGAGGTTTCTTCCGACGAAGAAGAAGAGGAAGAAAGGTACCAAGGAAACCAAAAGGGAATTGGAGATGAGGAGAGTGATGAAAGGGAAGTTGTTGGACAAGAATACTTCTTGGTGGGAGTCGCAAGAAGGTCATTGAGCTCACAAGCCATTGAGGATCAAGACCACCAATAAAGAGAGAACATTTTCTACACTAGGTGTCTAATCAACGAGACCCCTTATAGTGTCATTGTGGATAGTGGGAGTTGCACTAACATGATTAGTGCGGATTTGGTTGAAGAATTGGACATGGGTTGGATTAAGAATACCAAGTCCTACAAACTACAATGGTTGAATGATAGTTGAGAAATGAGAGTAAACAAGCAAGTGTTGGTGTCTTTTGAAATGGGGAAGTACAAGAATGATGTACTTTGTGATGTAGTGCCCATGCAAGCGGGACATTTACTACTAGGGAGGCCTTGGTAATATGATAGGCATGTGAAATATGATGGGAGAAAGAATACTTATTCCCTACTCTAGGAGGGAACTAAGTTTACCCTCACCCCCATGGCCCCTAGTGAGGTGAGTAAAGACCAAAGAATCATGAAAGAAAATAAGAAGAAGAAGGGAGCACAAGAAGTTAAGCAAAAGCAAGAAAGTGAGAGGAAAGAAAATGAGAGGCAAGAAAAAGAATTGAGAGAGAGAATGAACAAACAAATGCCATTGACAATTAAGGATAGGAGTAAGCAAGAACAAGGGAGAGGAGGTAAAAAGAGAGTGAATTTCTTTGCAAAAGAGAGTGAGGTCATAGAGGCTATAGAAGCTAGGGAACCGGTTATTCTTCTTTTATGCAAAAGTTCTTATGTTTCTACTAACGATTCCATATTGTCTTTGCCTCATGAAATTGCAGCTATCCTTCAAGAGTTTGAAGACGTTTTCCAAAATGAGGTGCCCAGAGGGCTACCACCATTGAGAGGAATTGAGCATCAAATCGACTTTGTGCCCGGAGCTGTCATCCCCAACCGACCGGCATATAGAAGCAATCTGGAGGAATCTAAGGAATTGCAAAAGCAAGTGGAGGCATTGCTTGAGAAGGGACATGTGAGAGAGAGCTTAAGCCGCTGTGCGGTTTTGGTTCTCTTGGTGCCCAAAAAGGATGGGACATGGCATATGTGTGTGGATTGTCGTGCTATCAATAACATAATGGTAAAATACCGCTATCCCATTCCTAGGCTAGATGACTTGCTTGATGAGCTATTTGGTGCATGCATTTTCTCAAAAATTGATTTGAAATCCGGTTACTACCAAATTAGAATAAGGGAAGGGGTTGAATGGAAAACAGCTTTTAAAACTAAACAAGGGTTGTATGAATGGCTTGTCATGCCCTTTGGGTTGTCCAATACTCCTAGTACTTTTATGCAATTAATGTACTATGTTTTGAGGGAATTCATTGGGAAATTTGTTGTTGTGTACTTTGATGATATATTAATTTACAGAAAATCATATATGGACCATTTAAATCATGTTTAAAGTGTGCTTATTACCCTCCGAAGGGAGAGATTGTATGCTAATCTTGAGAAATGCTCATTTTGTTTGGAAATGATTACGTTCCTTGGGTATGTTGTGAGTGCCAAAGGGATTGAGGTTGATGAGAAAAAAGTGAAAGCCATCCAAGATTGGCCAACCCCTACCACCCTTACCCAAGTCCATAGTTTCCATGGACTAGCTAGCTTCTATAGGAGGTTTATCCAAAATTTTAGCACTCTAGCAGCCCCTCTAACCAAAGTGGTAAAGAAAAAGGTGGGATTTAGGTGGGAGGAAGCCTAACAACAATCCTTTCAAACCCTCAAAGACAAATTGAGCTAAACTCCCATTCTTATTCTTCCTAATTTTAAGAAGGCTTTTGAGATAGAGTGTGATGCAAGTGGGGTGAGAATAGGTGCGGTCTTAACCCAAGATAGAAAACCCAATGCATACTTTAGTGAAAAATTGTCCGGGGCAGCCCTTAACTATTCTACCTATGACAAAGAGCTTTTTGCTTCGGTGAGGACCTTAGAGTATTGGTAATACTACCTTTTGCCAAGAGAGTTTGTCATTCATACCAATCATGAGACCCTTAAATACCTTAAGAGCCAACGAAATTTGAACAAAAGGCATTTAAGGTGGATGGAGTTTATTGGGACATTTCCATATGTCATTCAATACAAGAAGGGTAAGAAAAATGTGGTAGCGTATGCACTATCTTGAAGGTTTGCACTCCTCAACATCTTGGATACTAAACTTCTTGGTTTTGAATTTGTGAAAGATTTGTATGTTGATGATGAGGAGTTTGGGGATATTTTCCATGCTTGTGAGAAAGGTGCATTTGCTAAATATTATAGACATGATGGTTTCTTGTTTAGGGAGGCAAGGCTTTGTGTGCCAAAGGGTTCCATTAGGGTGTTATTAGTTCGGGAAACCCAAAGTGGGGGACTATTGGGGCATTTTGGTGTTGCCAAAACCTTAGGCATCCTTAAAAAACATTTCTTTTGGCCAAAAATGAAAAAGGATGTGGAGAGACATTGTTCTCAATGCATTACTTGTAGGCAAGCTAAGTCTAAAACTCTTCCACATGGTCTTTGTACTCCTTTGCCCACACTTAATGTGCCTTGGGTTGATATTGAAGATAAAATTGCAAGTGAAACATAGCCAAAAAGATAGCCAAGGAACAACAAAAACGCAGCACTCCTGCGTGAAGAAGAAAAAGGGGGAAAAATATTTTCTCATTACCTCTTCTTCTTGTTCTCAAAATCGGCTGAATTGGAATATGCGGAACTGGGGTAGGCATGCTCGTGGAAACTTCTGGTGCAATTCCTGCAAGCCTTCTACTTCGTCTTTGCATGTAGATGAATGCCTAGCTTTCGATCTTCCAGTATATGGCCTGCCTAATATCGTTTTGGTGAAACAACCTAGGGCCCAAAGAATATTTTCTGGAGAGGGAGAGGAAAAAACGTCTGGTATTTTTCACAGAGAGGAAGCATTGGAAAAATAACGTTGTTTTTTTTTTCTCCTGTTTAACCTAAATAAAACCCTAGGTTAAACTGGATTGGGCCATTGGACTCTTAGTTTAACCTTTTTGGGCTTAATTAATTATTCTAACTAAAACCAAATAAATGGCCTAATTAATAAACAATTAATTGTTCAACCCAAATAAACCAGTCCAATTAAGTAAGCCTATATTAGTTTAGTCCCAGGTTAATCTTTAATTATTCAAACTGGGCCAAAGCCCTGAATAATTAATTAACCCACCAAACTAATTTAATTAATTCTCACTCTCCATGGACCTTTATTTTATTCTAGCCCAATAATTAAATCAAACTACTTAAATAAAATAAATTCCATTTAATTTAAAATCAATTCTTTAGCCCGAATTTAATTAGGACTCACAGTCTATACTGGGGACTAAAAGACACACCGCATTGGCTACTAAAATGACCAAAATACCCTTGTCATAAAAATAGCTATATTTTGCATTTTAAATATTTCCTAATATTACCATAAGGAAATATTGACCCCAAGGACAATGCTACGTTAGCAAAGTTTCCGACCTACAGGTGAAATGACTAAAATACCCCTCTACACATCGCCGTACATTTAGAGAGGAAGAAGTGTACTAACACCCCCTCTAAATGACATTTACCATCCTTAGGCTTCTAGTCCAATGATCCACAACTTCCTGGAGTGTTTTCGCTTTCCAAGGGAGCTACCCTAAATCAAACATCCGAGTCATGTTTCCCAGGGCCCTGGACATTTTAGACCATTCGGACAACCACAAGGGGCGATATAGTGCAGAAGCTATTTTGTACAAGTCTGTCTTAACTAACTAGTCACACATACCCAACATGCAAGTATATTGGCCCTACGATAGAATCTGAACTATAGCAAATCAAAGTATATGATACCAGCTTCGCCAGACCACAAACTCATACTCAAGTCGTAGAGTACTAGTCCACGCTGTAGCGGTAGTAGTCTAGGTTTCTATCATATAGTACTTTTAGAAACCACTACTACAGGTCCTGTCCTACGTATTCGAAATACGCTTATGTCATGAAGTGAGTGGACTACTCACTAGCTAAAGGTAAGCCATTCCTCATTTGGAATTCATAACATAATAACCTAAACATGATGAGATTCCCAGTCTCATCAATAGGTTAAAACAAAAGTTTATGTGTTAAATAACCCATGATCCATACCTTACTGTGAAAGACCACCATTCACATGGACCACTTATTTAAACACAATGGGTGTGTTCCAAACGAAAATTGTGCACAAACAAAAAGTAAATTCATAAACAATTTCTGAAAATAAATTCTTTTATTAAAATATTCGATTTTACAATAGAAACCAAGTCCAAGAGGGCATACAATCCAATAATCTCCCATTTGCACTCTATGACTAGGTAAGTCCGTAGGTGCCCACCCCTATGGCGTCTAAGTGTCTCTTGAAGACTCTCTTAGCCAAAGGCTTGGTGAATGGATCTGCTAGATTGTTTTCTGAGGCAATATGTTCCACCACAACTTCCCGTCTCTAGTGAAATCCCAAATCAGGTGGTACTTCCTCTCTATGTGTTTCCCCTTCTTGTGGTCCCGAGGCTCCTTAGATTGCGATACTGCTCCAGTGTTGTCGCAATACATCACAATTGGCCTGTCCATATTTGGTACGAATCTAAGCTCTGAAAGAATCTTCCGGAGCCAGACTACTTCCTTGGATGCCTCCGAAGCTGCCACATACTAAGCTTTCATGGTTGAGTTAACAATACAAGACTGCTTGATACTCCTCCATGAAATTGCTCCTCCAGACAAGGTGAAGACATATCCACTAGTGGATTTTCTCTCATCCTTATCCGCCTGGAAGTCTGAGTCTGTGTATCCTGTAGTAACCAAATCATCAACCCTGTAAACCAGCATATAAGCTCTTGTTCCCTTGAGGTACTTGAGAATATGCTTTATAACTTGCCAATGAACCTTCTCGGGGTTTGACTGATATCTGCTAACTAAGCCCACGGTAAAGCAGATATCTGGCCTAGTATACAGCATGGCATATATGAGACTTCCCACAGCCGAAGCGTAGGGAATCCTACTCATTTTGTCCTTTTCTTCTTGAGACTTAGGACAGCCCTTCAATGAAAATGACAACCCCTGCCAGCATCTTGTCAATGTATGTTGCTTGGGATAACCCTAACATTCTCTGCTTCCTATTTCTAAGAAGCTTAATCTCAAGAATGTAGCTGGCTTCTCCCAAGTCCTTCATACTAAATTGACTAGACAGAAAAACCTTTGTAGATGACAATGTCCCTACATCATTTCCAATGAGTAGAATGTCATCCGCATACAAGACAAGAAAAATCACATTAATGCCTTCAAGTTTCATGTACACGCATGGTTCATCTTCGTTTTGAATAAAACCATAAGACTTTACAATCTCATCAAAATGAATATTCCATACTCTTGATGCCTGCTTAAGTCCATAAATGGACTTCTTAAGCTTGCAAATCATGTGTTCCTGGCCTTCAGCAATGATGGGACATATAGATGTCTTCGCTAAGATGGCCATTTAAGAATGCCGTCTTGACATCCATTTGCCATATTTCATAGTCATAGTGACATGCGATGGCAAGGAGGATACGGATGGATTTAAGCATGGCTACCGGGGAAAAGGTTTCCTCATAGTCGATTCCCTTTTTCTGAGTATACCCTTTTACCACAAGCCTAGCTTTGAAGGTTTCCACTTTCCCATCCGCTCTCCTCTTTCTCTTGTACACCCACTTATACCCAATGGGTTTTATCCCTTCAGGTGAAGCTACAAGATCCCGAACCTGATCGAGGTACATAGACTAAATCTCGGCTTTCATTGCTTCATGCCACAGATTTGCATCGGCATCAGCAATAGCCTCCTCGTATCTAGTGGGGTCTTATTCCTGATGGTCGGAGACCAGCTCAAAGGCTTCTCCTGTCCATCTACCCGGAACCCTAGACACTCTCCCACTATGACGAGGTTCTATTTGCATAGGCACTTGAGGCTGTGCCTCTTCTTGTTCCAGAATCGGGTCAGAAGAAGTTGATTCCGTAGATAACTTCTCCTCAAGTTCCAACCTCGTTGAACCTTTAGTGGAAGTACTTTGATCATCTTCCAAGTATCTAGCATTGGTACTAACTAGTACCTTTTGCTCCTTAGGATGATAAAAGTAGCCTCCTTTTGTCCCTTTTGGATACCCAACAAAATAGCATAATTCTGATTTTGGTTCCAACTTGTCTCCCTTGACCAATACATAAACTGGACATCCCCAAATCTTGAGATGATTCAGACTTGGCTTACGCCCAGTCCACATCTCATAGGGAGTCCTGGGTACTGACTTGGAAGGCACCAAGTTCAGAATATATGCCACTGTCTCCAGGGCATATCCCTAAAAGGACACTGGAAGAGTAGCATGAGACATCATGCTTCGGACCATTTCCATCAATGTCCTGTTCCTTCTCTCAGCTACTCCATTCTACTAGGGTGTTCCTAGCGCAGAGAGTTAGGATACTATCCCATGATGTACCATGTAGTCCTTGAATTCACCTAGGAGGTACTCTCCACCACGATCCAATCGTACGGTTTTGATTAATTTACCTGTCCGACGCTCCACTTCAGCCTTAAACTCCTTGAACTTGTTAAAAGAGTCAGACTTGCGTATCATCAGGTAAATGTAACCATACCTCGTACAATCATCCGTGAAAGTGATGAAGTACTCAAAACCTCCTCTAGCTGGCGTGGACAACGGACCACACAAATCAGTGTGAACAAGACTCAACACCTCCTTGGCTTTATCGCCTTTGGTGTAAATGACCTTTTGGTCATCTTTCCTATCAGGCAGGATTCACATTTCACACTAAGGCCAACTTTCCAATTTCAATAAGCCCAAAGGCCCATCATGGATTAGCCTCTGAATCCTAGTTGAGTTAATATGACCCAACCTTAGATGCCAAATGTATGAATCATTGATATTAGTCTTTCTCTTCTTAGTTAAAGGTTCAGACTGAGAGTTATTTGATTGGTTTTTAATAGGGTTTAAAAAGAACAGATTTCCATACATGTGCCCAGTACATAAAATTTCTCCATCTCTACTGATAGAAATACCAGAATGAAAAGATACAGAATATCCTTGATTAATAAGTTTTTCAACTGAAATCAAATTCTAACGAAAACCAAGTACATATAAAATATCTTTTAAAACCACTATCTTATTACAATAAAAAATAAGATCCAACTCTCCCACTGTAAGGGCCCAGACTTGTGCTCCATTTCCCACTCGAAGCCCATGTTCGCCCTTCTTGAGTCTTCTTATCTTTCTAAACCCCTGCAAGGAGTTACAGATATGATCAGTGGCTCCTAAATCAACAATCTAAGTGGAAGTTGATCCAACCATTGATATGGACTCTAGATAGAAAACATTACCTGTGGGGTTTTTCTTGGTTTGAAGATCTGGACACTCCTTTTTCCAGTGTCTCTTCTTCCCACATTTGAAGCACTTGCCCTTTGGTTTGTCCTTAGGCTGGTTCTTGGGCTGGGCTGCTGCATTCCCCTTCTTCCTCTTGAACTTTTTGGGTTTAGGCCCAGTTCTTGAGGAAGAAACCTTTGCAATCATGGCCTTTGACTGCGGCTTCATGACCTTCTCCGCCATCTGGAGCTCTTTCATCTATTTAGTTAAACTCATGTTCAACTTGTTCATGTTATAGTTTAACTTGAACTGAGTGAAGGAGCCCGGTAGAGATTTGAGAACCATGTCCACTTGGCTCTCGAGATCAATGACAGCCCCTAAGATTTATGTCTCCTCGAAATCAGCAATCATCTTGAGCATATGCTCTCGGACTGATGCTCCCTCAGCCATCTTAGTGTTAACAATAGTTCGAAGAGCCTCTTGCCTTGCGGGCCAGCTCTTGTCTGCGAACATAGTAGCCAATGATTGACTGATGTCATATGCAGAAGCCATGTGCTCGTGTTTTGACTGGAGCACATTAGACATGGAGGCTAACATATAGCAACGTGTCATTTCGTCAGCCTTCTTCCATGCCTTCTCAGCCTCTCGCTCTTCGGCGGTGGAACCTTCCCCGATAACAGGGCAGGTCTCGTAAAGGACATACTTATACTCCTCAGTTGTGAGTATTATGTCCAGGTTCCTTTTCTAATCCACATAGTTTGGACCCGTTAACTTATTCTCCCTGAGAATAACGGACAATAGACTAAAAGAACCTCCCACCATTTCTAAAAATCGAAAAATAAAAGAAAGAATTAAGTTTGTGAAAACAAAATAAAATTTATGCACTGAAAATAATTTGGCTCTTAGGAAAATTGACATAGCTTCTTGGGAAGATTAACAGTTTTCTAAGCTAAGTGTAATAACCACCTCAAATTAATTTCCCTTCTAGGTAATGATCTAGAGGATAACTCCATCGTGGGATGGC
The DNA here is from genome assembly GCA_026120185.1 of Voacanga thouarsii. Lineage (NCBI taxonomy): Eukaryota > Viridiplantae > Streptophyta > Magnoliopsida > Gentianales > Apocynaceae > Voacanga > Voacanga thouarsii. Next base: position 355,613 of record JANUWF010003397.1, read on the forward strand.
TGTTTCCTCTTATTTCCTATGGACATGCCTCGCACTATAACCTCCAACGTGGGCTGGTCGATCATAGTATGTGTCCCGGGTTATTAATTACATCCTTCCATTAGATCTAAATTCTTGTGGTATCCCCATCCTATATGGGTCACTCCCAGGGTGACGCGAGGGGATCCACGATCTCTAATGAGGACCGCGATGGAAGCCGTGGGGCCGTTGGAACCCCTCTCCCACTTAGTCTTTTAAAATAAAGGGTTCTCTGGAAAAATATCCTTTTGAAATTTCCATTAAGTTTTTCTTAACTCAAAAATAAAATATCCAAGTCCATTAAAATCTCTATGTCAAGGCTTATATCCTTTGAGAGATTTCTCCATGGACTAATTTTATTTAAGTTAAAACTTAATGATTTCAAAATTTTTCCAATTAAAACTTTCTAGAGACTTTGGTCTCAAGTTTATTTGACAAAATCATTTTTCTAGTCCAAAACAAAACAAAATGGCTCTCCATTTTAATTTACAAAAATATCTAAATCCAATATATTTTCTATGTTAAGGATTAAATCTTTTGAGATTCAAGGATTAATTTTTGTACAAATTAAAATAACCATTTAATTTTTGAAGAAAAATATTTTTCTTGTAAAAAATGTTCCCAAAGACTTTGGTCTTTGAGAAAAGGCACACATAGGTACATAAAAAAATAGCACGCTCGAAAACAGTAAACATTTTCATGCTTCTCTATTTTTTAAACCTAAGTGCCCAAATAATAGAATTAAACACAGTAATTAATTAATTAATTAATTAATTAATTATATTGTTTAATCCTAAAATCCCTTACTAATATTTTTCATGCAAATATATTCCAAGAATATAAATATTGAAAAAAATATTAACTTCGCCTGGTATGGGACCCAAGACGAAAAAGGAAAAAAAAATCGCTGGCGGTCCACTGCACCGGATCTCGGCCCATTTGGCCTGCGGTCCACTGCGGCCGCGGTGCACCGCACCGCACCGGATCAGAATCCTTAGCAACCCGCGAACTCAGCCCGCCCGCCTGAGAACCCGCAACTCGCTCCGCCTCACCCGCCCGTGTGTTGATCCGATTGCTTGCTGACGACCTGCGCGCCAATTGAGAAATTTGCAATTGCAAATTCGCATGCAATTGGCTAGCAATTTCCCATCAGCTCAGCTCAACAGCATCTGGCTCCTCTAACAGTTTTAGCAGCGGCTTAGGAATAGTGCCTTTCTTCTTCATTTTTTTCCTTTCGCGTGAGCTTTCTGCATAGCCTCTGTTCTTCGACTTTTCCTTATTTCTTTGGCTTCTTTGGACATTTTTACTTACAAAAACTCATCCAAAACAAAATCAAAACCACCTATACCTATTTAAATTGGGTTTACACGATCAAACTTCGAAGCTAAAAAAAAATTTTACAGTGATGCCTATGCTTCAACGATGAAGCTCACAAAGATCCTATCCCATACCAAAATAGCGAATGATCACAGTTAATCACACATAACTGTCCGATTTTATTAACTAGCATACAGGCTTCCTATATGCGCAAATATCTTCATGCTCTGATACCAATTGTAGATAAAATTGCAAGCGAAACATAGCCAAAAAGATAGCCAAGGAACAACAAAAACGCAGCACTTCTGCGTGAAGAAGAAAAAGGGGGGAAAAAAATATTTTCTCATTACCTCTTCTTCTTGTTCTCAAAATCGGCTGAACTGGAATATGCGAAACTGGGGTAGGCACGCTCGTGGAAACTTCTGGTGCAATTCATGCAAGCCTTCTACTTCGTCTTTGCATGTAGATGAACGCCTAGCTTTCGATCTTCCAGTATATGGCCTGCCTAATATCGTTTTGGAGAAACAACCTAGGGCCCAAAGAATATTTTCTGGAGAGGGAGAGGAAAAAATGTCTGGTATTTTTCACAGAGAGGAAGCACTGGAAAAATAACGTTGTTTTTTTTTCTCCTGTTTAACCTAAATAAAACCCTAGGTTAAACTGGATTGGGCCATTGGACTCTTAGTTTAACCTTTTTGGGCTTAATTAATTATTCTAACTAAAACCAAATAAATGGCCCAATTAATAAATAATTAATTGTTCAGCCCAAATAAACCAGACCAATTAATTAAGCCTATATTAGTTTAGTCCCAGGTTAATCTTTAATTATTCAAACTGGGCTAAAGCCCTGAATAATTAATTAACCCACCAATCTAATTTAATTAATTCTCTCTCTCCATGGACCTTTATTTTATTCTAACCCAATAATTAAATCAGGCTACTTAAATAAAATAAATTTCATTTAATTTAAAACCAATTCTTTAGCCCGAATTTCATTAGGACTCATGGTCTATACTGGAGACCAAAAGACACACCGCATTGGCTACTAAAATGACCAAAATACCCTTGTCATAAAAATAGTTGTATTTTGCATTTTAAATATTTTTTAATATTACCATAAGGAAATATTGACCCCAAGAACAATGCTGCGTTAGCAAAGTTTCCGACCTACAGGTGAAATGACTAAAATACCCCTCTACACATCGCTGTACATTTAGAGAGGAAGAAGTGTACTAACACCCCTCTAAATGACATCTACCATCCTTAGGCTTCTAGTCCAATGATCCACAACTTCCTGGAGTGTTTCCACTTTCCAAGGGAGCTACCCTAAAGCAAACATCCGAGTCGTGTTTCCCAGGGCCCTGGACATTTTAGACCATTCGGACAACCACAAGGGGCGATATAGTGCAGAAGCTATTTTGTACAAGTCTGTCTTAACTAACTAGTCACACATACCCAACATGCAAGTATATTGGCCCTACGATAGAACCTGAACTATAGCAAATCAAAGTATATGATACCAGCTTCGCCAGACCACAAACTCATACTCAAGTCGTAGAGTACTAGTCCACGCTGTAGCGGTAGTAGTCTAGGTTTCTATCATATAGTACTTTTAGAAACCCCTACTACAGGTCCTGTCCTACGTATTCGAAATACGCTTATGTCATGAAGTGAGTGGACTACTCACTAGCTAAAGGTAAGCCATTCCCCATTTGGAATTCATAACATAATAACCTAAACATGATGAGATTCCCAGTCTCATCAATAGGTTAAGAACAAAAGTTTATGTGTTAAATAACCCGTGATCCATACCTTACTGTGAAAGACCACCATTCACATGGATCACTTATTTAAACACAATGGGTCTGTTCCAAACGAAAATTGTGCACAAATAAAAAGTAAATTCACAAACAATTTTTGAAAATAAATTCTTTTATTAAAATATTCAATTTTACAACAGAAACTTAGTCTAAGAGGGCATACAATCCAACAGATATATCAATGGACTTCATTTTAGGATTGCCTAGGTCCAAGGGGGCAAGGATTCTACATTTGTGATTGTTGACAGATTTTCTAAAATGGCTCATTTTGTGGCTTGTTCCAAGATTAATGATGTGTCCTATATTGCAGATTTATTCTTTAAGGAAGTGGTGAGAATGCACGGGATTCTAAGGACTATTATCTCAGATAGGGATACAAAATTTCTTAGCCACTTTTGGAGAGTTTTATGGAACAAACTTGGAACTAACCTTTTGTTTTCCATAGCTTGTTACCCCCAAACGGATGGACAAACCGAGGTGGTCAATCGCACACTCACCCAACTCTTGCGGGCTGTAATCAAGAAGAACTTGAAGAATTGGGAAGAGTGCTTGCCTCACATTGAGTTTGCATACAATAGGGCTATTCACTCTAGCACTTCTTATTCTCCTTTTGAAATTGTATATGGTTTTAATCCTCTAACTCCTTTAGATTTGGTTCCTTTGCCTATAGATGAACGGTTGAACCTTGATGGAGCTAAGAAGGTAGAAATGGTGAAGGTACTCTATGAGAAGGTGAAGGAAACTATTGCAAAATGCAACGAAGAGATCGCCCATAAGCGCAATCAAGGAAGGAAAAGGTGTCTTTTGAGCCGGGCGATTGGGTATGGGTGCACCTTCGCAAGGAGAGATTCCTCATGCAACGCCGAAGCAAACTTGATCCAAGGGGGGATGGACCATTTCAAGTTCTTACCAAAGTTGGAGATAATGCTTACAAGATAGATCTACCGGGTGAGTATCATGTTAGTGCCACCTTTAATGTTAGTGACCTCTCTCCTTTTGATGTAGATGATGGCAATGATTCGAAGACAAATACTTTTCAAGGAGGGGGAGATGATGAGACTCCACTTCATCATGGAGGACAAGGACCGATAACTAGAGTGAGGACTAAGAAGCTTCAAGATGATTTTCAATTGATCATCAAACAATGCTTGAGGATGAAGGAGGATTGGAGGGCTGAGGAAGCAAGCCAAGAGTTCGTGTTGATGGCCATCCGTGAAAAGGGATGAAATTTGATCAGGGAGGCTTCTAGAGGACAACCGGCGCTGGCTCCATGCAGCCAAACCGGCGCTGGCTCCATTCTGTCCAAAACCAACACTCAAGTAAACAAGAACCGGTCGAAGACAGGACCAAACCGGTATCGGCTTGATGTCCCAAACCGGCGTCGGCTTTCCCCTGGGCCACCGTCATGCTTTTCTCCACATTTCTTCACTTTTAAGTGTTTGTAAAGACTTATTTTGACCCTAAACTGTAATTAAACCTCAGGGATTACTTAGTTAGGGTTAGGATAGTATAAATAGAACCTTTATTAATTTGACAAGATAATTCACTCAAGCTTTAATTCAAATAGAGAGAGAACCTTGAGAGGCTCTCGCCTCCTTGTTTATCTTGTTCAAGACCAAGCTTAAGGGTTAGTCCTTCTTTTGTATGAGTCCATAAATCTTTTGGATAATCCAATGTTGTTTTCTTTGAATGGGTCTTAGTTGCTTTGTTCTTCTAAGGTTTATTTGAAATTTAATATTTGGGTGCCTATTTTCTCTATTCTATATGTTCTTGCTTGCTTTTGTTGCTTCAAGGATGTTAGGGTGAGAATCTAGTAGAACTTTCTATTCATCTTGAGGGTCTTTGAGGCTTTGTTCTTGAAGGGTTTGAAGGTTGTATAGATAGTTAGGTTACTTTCTCCTTTTGTCACAAGAAAAGTCCTTATTTTGGTTCTCTTTGATTGAGCTGAACACATAGCCAAAAAAACACCACAACACCAAGAAAAAGCCACACACAAAAAGTCGTATCACTACCCTTATTGAGTACTCAACGAACATATCCATCAATTCCTGATTCACAATATTTCCAAACCTTGGCTTTGCTAAACGTGGTTTTCTTTAAAAGAATTTTTCTAAAACGTTAAGAAAAGAACAGTTCTTGATAAAAATCGTTAGTTTGACAAAACCGTTTAGAGAATAAACATCCACATTTACAACCCAAGGAATCGTAATTCAACAATAGCTTTACAACATTCGACTTGCCATCATAAATATTTAACAGAAGAATTTATGCAAGGACTTACTTGATATGCCTCAGATAAACAAGATAAAATCATAGCTTACTTTCATCAAATACCCTCCTGATCTTGAATCACATAATATCATGATCAGGGTCTCAATCGACTCAAGAATGCATTAAGCTCATTTATTCCCATGATAAATCATGATCCATTATCTAACTTCAAATAAATCATCTAATCCTCAAAGTACGTACACTATGATCATATATCCATCGAAGATATGAATAATATATCAGAAAGGTCTTAACTTGACCATCACAATTCACTTCCATCATTATCACAATAAAACATGGCATTACTATCCATCGAATATGCTTAATTAATTACTCGACTTAGAATATTCATCTATTCCAACTAAGCACATATATCATGCTATTATACTTCCATAGACCTCATCAATCTCCTTAGATTTTAATTTCGACATTAAGGGTAAGAATTCGCTTACCTTACAACCACCGAGTTAACAAGATCTCGATGCTCCTATGGTGATCGTCCTGAGTTCCTTTGAGAAGAAGGGAAAAGCTGTCTTCTTTACCTCCTTTTAATCAAAAGTAAATAAAGAGGATGAAATCAGCCTCTATGTGGCGTGATTCAAGGGAAGAAGAAGAGAAGAATTAATGGAAGAAAGGATTTGAGAGGTGGAGAGGGTTTTCGCTTACCTTAAGGTGTGATTGGTTTTGTTGCCTAGAATGCTCTTGAGTTTTTGAAAATTGCAGAGAAGCTTTGCTGGAATTTTTCGTGTAGTAAGGTTGGAATAGCTAGCTACTTTGGTTTAGGGTTAGAAGTTGGTGCTAAGAAGGACTCCTAATGGCTCTAGGTTTCTTGGACAGCAATGGCGAAAAATTGCAGCTTGCTGTACCCTTATTGCTGGCCGAATTTCAGAGGGTTTAAGAGGAGAAAATAATCTGGAATTGTTCTCCTATACTGACTGAAATAATGCTCAAGAATAGGGCTGTGCGTGTTCAGGTTTTTGGCCAAAATAAGAAGGAGTTTGTATAGCTTTTGGTAACAAAAAATTATGTGCGATTGTGGTGCTTGTGCTATGCGAAATCTTTGAGCAAAAAGAGGGAAAATTCTGGCTGTTTTGGTTTCTATTCTGTCCGCAATTCAGAGAGGAAATAATAAGTTCTTTAGGCGTTGAAATTGGCCAATTCAATAAGGAGTTTTAGTAGGGTTTGGAGTGCAGAATTTTCGGGCATTGCACTAAGCAAAGCTGGCCGAAAATTTTGGAATTTTTTTTTTATGGATAAAAATCTAATTTATGAAGCTAAGGTGATCTGAATTGGTGGAAGGTGTTTTAGGGGATTTGAGCTAGGGTTTGAAGAGTTTAAATGCACTTAGGAGTACAGGATTTTCGTGCAGCTTGTGCAGGCACAAGGCTACCAAAATTCTGCAGGAAAAGAAAGAATAAAACCTGATTGGTTTAGGATTGAAATAAGATCTGATTTGCTAAAGGATTTGGATAAGATCTCCTTAGTCTTGGAAGAGTTTGAGTTAAGCTTGGAATGCTCCAAAGGTAGTGACACTAAGCTAAGAAAATTTTCAGATTTTTAGCTAGGGTTCTGTGTTCAAAATCAACAAGATATCTTTCTAGAAAAATAACAAATTAATTCCAGCTATCTAATATAAAATCTGATGAATTAAAATCAAGCTGGAATTTAATTTCTCTAGCTAGGGTTTTTTTCGAAAATCAAAGAGGACAAAAGCTGAAAATAAAATTAAACTTTATCCTTATCAAAAGTCCTTGAATTTAGGAGATAAATGTGGAGATTTATCTCCTTGGAAGATGGCGCTGAAAATTCACTAGAGTGGCTAGGGTTTTTCGGCCAAAGCATGAAGAAGTCTAGGGAAAAGAATTCAAAAAGAAAAACCAAGATTCGCAAGAGGTAAGATTCGAACTTGGGTCACCAAAGGATAACCACCAACCTAACCGCTATTCCAAATCAACTCCGATGCTAATATTTCTCTAGGAAATTCTTTTCACCCCAATTCTCATTCTTCCATCTCCTCTACTAACCTTCACTTAAAACAACTCTCAAATAATGTGACAACACATTTAAATAATTTAATGCAAGCACAACCTTGAAATTCATATGCACCCATGCAAACATAATTTTAAGATATCACGTGAAATGCGAAATGCTATGCAATGCATGACTTTTTCCCCCTAGGTCAAAGGTGGTTTTAGGCGGGGTATTACACTCTCCCTCACATTCTCCTTCATGTACTTTCATCCATCAAGAGCATAAATATTTGGAAAATTAATTCAAACTCTAAAAAACAAGCAATGGATAAAGTATTGTGATGGGTTTTAAAGAAAGAAATCAATAATTTAGGCTCAAAATAGGCACTAGGGATAATATCAAAATAGGTAGGTTTGAAAAGCTCAAACTATCCAAAGAATTCCTATTACCGTCATCCTTAAGTTAAATCATGGCTGTCTTTCTTATTTTGCCTCGAGAGGTATTCAAGTAAGGTCTAGAATACTCCATGAATTTTAGTAGAAAACTAGGTTTAAGAACAATGTAAATAATTTTATCAAGAACCACTTCATCCAAGTGAGTGCAAAAAGTCATGCATAAGCTATAAATGATCTAGAACATATGCTTTATAATCCATCATAAAGACATGCATTAAAAATACAACTTGAAATCTCAAAGAAATTCAGAAAAAATTTAAAAATTTTTGCTCACAAGAAGGATAAGGTATATGCATAGATATGCATAGAAGACTTTTCAATAGAAGAATTTTCAATCAAATCGCTCCCTCACACTTAAACTGGACATAGTCCTCAATGGCCAAATAAAAAGAATAAGAATTAAACAATGCCATGGGACAAAAAATATACAGGAGAAGAGATAAAAAATTCAATACTTCCATAGATGGTGTAATGTGCTGTACAAGTTCTGAATGCTTGAAGAATGAGGCATTGGCAAAGTACCTAAAAAGAAAAATACAAAAGAGCACACCAAAGCATAAAAACTAGAAAAGAGAAATAAACCAAAAATAAAAAAGAAAATAGTACAAGAACGAAGAAAAGAAAACAAGAACTAACTAGAAAAGACATTAAAAGAGAAAAGACAAACAAGAGTTAACAAGAAGAGAAAATATGGCACAATCAGTCCTCCTCATCATCATCCTCATCATCATCAACAGGTGTAGAAGTTCTCTCACCACCATGTTGCCTGGAAGATTACTGCCGCAATTCCACCAATTGTTGCTCCATAGTAGCTTGTCGTCTTGCCATGTCATCCATGCATCCCTGCAAGGGTAGGTGCATTTCCGTTTGTTGGTCTAAATCATCCCAGCACGGTAGTCTCAAAGTCAGTCAGGGGTTGGGATTGAGAACTGCTAGCTCGTGCGCGTGTCGACGGCGGTGGGAGGTGCTCCTCCTCCTCGGTGGGTGGTCTAACCTATTCGAGATGTCTGACCTCATGTGGGGTTAGCCATTTTTTCAATTCCAGGTTGTACTTGTACCTACAACTTGTCAATATTTGTTCTGTCACCATATCGTGCTCAGTGGTAGCCTCCATCAGTTCTCCCTCAAGACTAACACCAAAGTCTTTCAGAATTTTCATTATAACCAAGGGGAAAATGAAGGCTTTTGTAGATAGATGGAGATGAACCATATCCCTAATGGATTGAATAATCAAGGGTGCAAGAGGGATAGGTAGAATGTTCATCATCCTATGCAAAATGTAGGTGTTAATAAGTCGAGTCTCATTAAAACCACTAGCACGGGGTACAACATTAAACCCAAACATATAGACTAGAGCTCTAAAGTTTGTAGCCAGATCATTGTTTGAATAGAAACTGTTGGCTTGAAAGGCATTATGCTTATACAACCCTAGAGTGGCTCTAGTCCCTCGGGCATCCCAATTCAGGTCAGAAAGAATTTTTTGATTGTTCACGTCTATCCCTTGCTATGCATCATCATCAAACACCTGGAAAAGGTTAGCTGATTGATTTTGTGTGATGACTATGGGGATTCGTTTCACTCTTGTTTCAATATGGGGAAGGTGTTTATTGCCTTATCAACCATATTGTCATAAAATTCCTTATTGAGCATGGGACAATACTTCCCTTTTAGTTGCACTATCTAACCCCATCCTAGCCTCCTATACATCATTCCTAACTTAAGGGCATGGTCTAGGGTAGGTACGAAAGTACGTTCTACATTGATTTTATTGGATGCTCTCCTATTGTACCATTCCTCACAAGATGGATCAATAAACTCAATTGGTCTAAAGAACAAGGGATCAATGGATGAAGGGTCCGAGGAAGAGGAAGCTCACATCCTTTTAGAGGAATGACCCCATGCTCTAGACATGGTATCAAATAAGGAGTGGTGAAAATAGGAGGTTATAACTAATGAGCTCAAAGACTTCAAACAGGTTGTAAACACAATCTCAACTATTACTCAACCCTCAACCAATCTCACAACCACAAAGCCCAAACTCCTGCAATGTATACACTCCAATCAACAATCAATTCAATTTCCTCCAAGCAATCCAACACAACCTGCAACAATACATGTAAAGCTCACTGCAAAGAACAAATGTGTTGAATATCCCTAATGCATTCAAGTAGTATACATGATCTTGTGAATGAAGGCATTATCATGGCATTACGTCAAAAATAATGCGAAGTGCATATGTAGCAATTATTCAACCATCATAAATAGACACAATTCTAACCTTAAATATATATACATGAAGTTCCTAATGATCATGTGCATGAAGCAAGTATCAAGAACCGTTAACTCCTAATGTATTCAAAATCATGAAGTTCAAGGAGTAATGCACAATTCAAGACAGCATAAACAATTCCAATTTTTAGCCAAAATTGTCCCTAAAATTAGAAAGAGTCAAATACACCATTTTAACCGTTGGAATGGAATAAAAATCATACATTTGTGCTCGAGTATGCATGGGCAAGCAAAAGATATAAGCTTATTGCAAAAATCCAAACTCCCTGCTTGTGGATTGAAGATGAGTTTGCAATGCAAAATAGAAGGTTTTGAAATTTTTTATCCGTAGGATCAACAAAAGAGAGGAAGATAGATGTTACAGAAGTGATTAGGAGGTGAAAAATCAAATTTTGGGAAGTTGGGGAGGTGAAGTCGGCGCAGGTTAGAGAGAATTTGAGAGGGAGTTGGAGATTTTGAATGAACAAGGGGCCAAAATGGCCTATCTTATGTACCTTACCCGACAGGAACCGGCGCCGGTCATAGCCACAGTCGGCGCCAGCTGCATTCTGTCCGGTTCTCCAAAATATTTTTTTTAAATTAATAAAAATGCGGAAAACATAATAATGATGAAAAATGCACTCTAATTCATGAAAAACAATCACCCAAACGACAGAAATAAAAATTGTCTTAATAAAAAAAAAGTTAGTAGATGTTAGTCAAAGTCAGTAGGCTAGGTTACAAGGGTATACAAGATACACACAAGATACAAAAGATAACACATTTTTGCGAAAAGAACAATTATACATATTTACATATTTATATGGTTAAATCAACAAAATCCAAGCTTTTAGGCTATTGTTCCCCGGCAACGGCGTCAAAAACTTGATGTGTCTTTTATTTGGGTATAAAAATCATGCAAAAATAAGCATATTCCCAATCAAGTTTAAATTAAAATGTTAACTCCAAATTACACATATGAGTAAGCGTACTCATCATTAACAGAGCATAGGGTTCAAAAGAGTGTCAATCCTCAAGGAACAAGTAGACATTAATCACCATTCTTTCATTGTTTAACTGACTCTCTAAAGTGAAAAAGAAATAAAAAGGAAAATAAAATAAAATAAAAAATATATACATGTCAAGGATGGAGAAGTATGTAACTTAAAAAATTATTTTGACAAACATGACCTTAAAGTACCTAACTATTATCATAACTAATAATTCTCTTGGCATCATGAATGATTAATATAGACTCACTTCATTTCTAATCCATGAATCCTTATTTTCTAGATAACTTAGCATCACATTTCTGTCTGAGTCAGTCTTACCTAAAAGATGCACTAAACACAATCATTTGATTAAATTTTCATTCCTGGCAAACTTAAAACATGAAATTAACCAATGAATCCATTCTTAACAGACATCAATTAACCTTTAATTACCAGTTCTTAGCAATTAACCCCTTTTTCAAGCAAGTTAGGAGACAACATATATGAAACTAATAAATTAAAATCACCATCAACCCCTTTTCCAAGCAAGTTAATGGAAAGAAACAACCAATTAATCTCGTAGTCAACCTAAGTAATTAAATACCAAGAAAATAATCAATTAATCAAAAGATTAAATAACTCTAAAAATCATGAACACCTCGAATAATGTCAAATTACAATAAAACAATTAACATATTATTGTTCAAGAAAAAGAAAACAAAGTAAAAGAAAGCACTCATAGACAAGCCTCTTTCTTCTTCTTTTGAAGACCTTCTTGTACAACCCTTCTTGAATTGAAGAATTCCTCCTTTGATTTGAGTGATTTTCTATGATGATCAATGAATTCTCCCTTTTTTTCCTTGTGTTTTCCATCTATTTATAGGCTTAGGAAGTGCCTAAACTCGTTGGTGTAGTATTATTTGCCGAGTAGAAGTAGAAAGATACTAAAACTTTACAGATTACCAAAAACCGCGTAGAAAAATCAAAGCATCGCCTTAACTTCAAAGCACAGCCGGCGCCGTCTTGGCTACTGGAGCCGGCACCAGTTGTGTTCTGTTTCTTCAATCATTCGTCGATTTTTTTCTTGATTTCAGCACCATGCTATCCAGAGTGCAACCGGCGCCGCTTTAGCTACTGGAGCCGGAGCCGGTTCCATTCTATTTCGGTCTCGTTTCAACAATTTTTGTGGCTTCGAAGTTCGTGTCATTAGCACATGGCCGGTGCCGGTTCCTTTGTCTTGGCCAGCACCACCTCTATTCTGTTTTGCGATGTTTTTGCTTCGTTTTACCCTTAAAATCTAAAATAATGAACAAAATACCTTTCTAAGGGTAAAATTTCAAATATGAAGGAATATGGCTAATTATTAAATAAAATGTATCACGAAAGAGCCTTAAATAACTAGGAAACATATGACTAATTTAGCCCCTATCATAGTGCCAACTCTGTAACACCCCCGAAGCCTAGGCCCGCCAGGGTCGGGGATGTCGCCCCGTCCAAAGGACAAGGGGTCTTTATAACTAGGTCACACAAACAAATTGCGGAATAAAAATAATATTTAACTTAAAAAGTTATTACAACCCAGAGAAAACTTCAAGAATAAATCCATGAATTCCAAAACAAAACCATAAATAAAATTATTCACTCTCGCCTCCCCAAAGCAATACATAAAATCAAAAGACACATTCTCTTCCCAAGCAGATATTATTAGCCACTCAATTCCATAGCAGGATTATCCTGAAATCATGATAGAAAGGTGATGAGACAGAAATCTCAATAAGTCCGTGTGTGCTTTGGGTGTTCAGTGAAAGCAGTTCGTGGATGCAAAGTGTGAAACTTTTATAAGAGAAACATTGGCAAGCACCAAGCATTAGTCAAAAGTAAGAGTGGCGTTTTGGCTTATCTAGCCATACACAAGTAATGAAATCAACCACTCGAAAGAAAGGGATATGGGTTACCACACGTTGGGCCCCATAACCGGTCAGAATGCCGACACTTTGTGCAGACTGACAAAAGTAGGTGATCGGCCTACTGGGCAAGATACTCCTCATTCTCTATATCCAAACAATATCCAGGTGTCCATTCCGGCAAAACACAGTCACTTGACTGAAAACAAACTGCTAGCTCGGACCGGCATGACTCACTGGACTGACATCTTATCCGGGAAAGACTCACCCCTCAGAGGTGGCCACCTGCTGAGAGACTTACCCTAACCCTTCAAAGACTAGTCCTAGTAGTCCACCCTTATTGAGTACTCAACGACGTTTCCCATTTGGGATAAAATGAACAAAGCATTGCTCTTCACGAAAATAGTAATTTGAGGGTTTCCAAAGTTTTGGGAACAATCAGTTTTAGAAAGAGTTTTAAGTTTGGAAAATCTGTTCAGTAACATTTAAATAATTTAAGTGTTGGAAAGAAGAACAAATTCAACCCTCAATTGCCTTCAAATAAACGAGTGTCCATACACTCCATATTTATCTTGCCATAAGGAAAACATTTCACATCGATAGGTTTTATGCAGGAGCTTACTTGATTCTTGCTCACAACAATAAGGTCTCGAACAGCTGACCTAACCCCACATGAGTAAATACAAATCTTAATCAGATTCAAGCTACAATCCACTTCCTCAATTTTAAATCAACTCATTTCACCACTACCACGATCCTAGTGTCCCAAGCTTTAAGGCAAAATAATAAATAAGTAGGTTTATAAGCTAAGTTTAATTTGTTATTTGAAATAATTAATGGTTTGGGAAATAAATCCTAATAAGTTGAAAGTTTAAATCTTGTTAAGGAAAATTTAGAGTTTATTTGATCAAGAGTCATAGGTGGTACTAGGTAAAATAGTGATTTAATGATAGTCTAGTTGTTAGAAAATAGTTGATAGCTAGAACTAGTGAAGATTAAATTTAACCAGTCTTGTTTGGAAAATAATAAGTAAATCCTTAAGGGGTTTTGATTTAATAATTATTTTACTAATTATAAATCTTTTTCATAAAGGCTTAAATTGATTTCTTTATTTTTAATAATATTATTTATTTTACTTTCTAGCAAAAATCATTATTTATTTGGCTAAAATATCATTTATATGTATAATAATTCCAAATCTACCATTCCTAGGGTTTTTCAAAATTTACTAGCAAAATTATTATTGAGTATTTTATTCATGAACTAAAATTAGCTTAGGAACAACTAGATCATGATCAAGATTCTATGGCCAACCACAATCAATAACATACACAATCATTCGATTCATCAAATCATCCAAATTTATTAAGACATGATTTAACCATTACTAGCATAAACATGATCATGGCTTCAATAATCTAATCATGCATAAACTCCTATTCACCAAAGGTGACATAATCTCTAGCATGCTTCTTCACAAATACTACTACCTATGACATGCATCAACCCTCAAATCATCATACAATCATCCAAGATGAACCTTTCATGCATAAATCCCATCTCCTTCACAATCATACAATTTGCTCATGCTTCAATCTCAACAATAAATATATATACTCAAATCCTATCACCATCCACCTACTAACAACATCATCCTAGAGACATGATTCTAGAGTTTACAAGGAAGATTGAAGGTACTTACTTGATTGATGAATGTCTTGAAGGGGTTTGGAGTAGATCTCAACTCCTAGATGGCTAATCTTGTCCAAGAGAGGCGGCGAAAGCATGGTCATGGAAAAAGAGACCATTCGGCCAAGGGAGGGAATTTCGGCCATGAGAGAGAGAGAGAGAGAGAGAGAGAGAGAGAGAGAGAGAGAGAGAGAGAGAGAAGAAGAAGAAGAGATCATTAGTATGCTTATTCATATAGGTTTTCATTAGAGATCAAGTTTGGAGAAGATGAAGTTGTTAGAATAAGTTTACCTTGAAGATGTTCTTGTCCTTCACAAAATTTTCTGGTTTTTTATCCAAAGTAGCAAGATGATTTGTGGAGTTTGATGTTAATAAGGGTGTTGATGGATTCACAGCAAGAAGTAGATCAAATCTGGAGATTTTCTTGAGGGTTTGAAGTGGTTTGGAGGTGTATTAGGTGTAAGAAGGTAGTAGGTGTTCTTGGTGTAGTGTGTGTGTGTTCTTGGTAGCTAGAGAAAATTGAGAGAGAGAGAAGAGGAAGCTGCCGATTTTCTGTGGAATTGGGGCTGCCGAAATTCTGTAGGGTTTAGGGAGTGATTTCTCTGATTTGGAAGGGAAAGGAAAGGTTAGTTGTTACAATCCTTGAAGAATATTTTTAGGAAGAGAATTTGGAAAGTATATATTCTAGGATATCTTAATTTTTCTAGACAGCTTTGAAGTCTCCTATGGCCGACTGAATTATGTGGATTTTCTGAGGAATTAAAGCTGGTTCTACAAGGCTTATGGTGGCCGAAACTAAGGGGTACAAAGATGAAGAAGAAGTCTGGCCAATTGAGCAAGATATCATGGAAGGTTGCTAAATAAGATGGCTGAAATTTTGGAAGGTAATCAAGCTAAATTGCAGGGATTTGTTGGAGAGATTTTCGGACAGCCATTGATGGAATTTCTTGCAAAAGCTCAAAGGAAACAATGGAGCTCTGTTAATGGTGGTTTAAGGGAGGTTTTGACAGAAGTAGGTTGGTGCTTTGGCTGGAAGAAGAACAGAAAACAAAGCTGGACATTTGACTGCCTAGTTTTTTTCGCTGCACAGAATTTTTCTGGGCAGATTTTCGTCCGCCTCTTCCAGCTGAGATGCAGCAAGTTTAAAGGGGGGTTTCAGAGGTATTCAAGGCTAGTTTCCATCCTTCTTCATGGAGGAAAAACATGGCTAAGGTGCTGCACAAAATCTGGAAGAAAACAACTTGGTTTTGGACCTCCAAAGCTGCGATTTTGCCCAGAATTTTCATTGGTTTTGCACAGCTTTTGTACAGTCCGAAAATGGCAAAAATTATTCATGTTTCAAGCTGATCTTAAGGCCATTTTTCTGGAAGCATTTGGAAGGAAATTTCAGCTAAGAAGTTCGACATTTTGAAGGTACACAAGCAGGAAAATTTCAGCTCACTCCAAGAAGGAAGGTGAACTAGCTATAGAGTGAAATTTTAGCTAGCTTTCTAGAGGGATTTTTCCTCCGGAAATTTCCCACAATTCATTCACATTTTCCAGACCATGAGAAGCCTTTTGCTAGGACATTTTGATCCTAAAAGACCTCTGCACTTTACTGAATTTTCTGGAAAGGAAAAGGATAGAAAACCTTGATCAAACTAAGGAGTTGAAAATTAAGAAAAACTAAAGATCAAGGGAGAATGAATTCCCTTTAGGAATTTCGAGAAGAACAAAGGAGTGAAATGAGAATTCTCCTAACATGTCTCTCCTAGGTCATTATCACCAACTTGATCTAGGCCCTTAGGGCCGAAATCAACTTCCCCCAAGCAAAAATAAAATTTATTCTAGCTAAAGCTTCTATGAAGGAATTTGAACCCAAGACCTCAAGAATTAATTCTAATGCTCTAACCACTAAACCACAACAAATCTTGTTGCTATTTCCACTAGAAAAATTATTTTCTATTCAATCCACAATCTATCTCCCTATTTTCAACTCGGCCAAAAATTACCATTTTGCCCCTCTAACACAATACTCACCAACAAGACTTCAAAACAATAAAACTCAAATCCAAAGCATATAGAAATCATATGAAAACGTATTTAATCATGAAGTAAAGCATGATATGCATTCCAACCCTCTTACTCTAAGGTCGGTTTTGACTGGGGTTTTACAATCTCCATCTAGAATATTATTAATTTTGGCTTGAATATTTTAGTACTTGTTCAAGAAATCCATTACTCGATATATGTATCAAATTTGAAATTATTTCTAACATATAGTCACTTTAGCCAAGGACTTCATGAGTAATGATTTCTACAAGTGGCCCTGAGATATACTCTCTTGCTATCAGGAGTAGTGAATCCTTTATTGAACCTATTAGCTATTTTCATTTACTTTACGTTATACCTAATATCCATCCCATAGGCGGTCCTTATAAGACTCCAAAGATTAGAATCAAAGTAAAACG
Organism: Voacanga thouarsii; assembly: GCA_026120185.1. NCBI lineage: Eukaryota > Viridiplantae > Streptophyta > Magnoliopsida > Gentianales > Apocynaceae > Voacanga > Voacanga thouarsii. The sequence goes on from JANUWF010003397.1 coordinate 372,768, forward strand.
TTCGATAAACAAAATATCTTAGAGATCTCAAGTCTAAGGATACTTGCACGCTTGTTATAATGAGATTCTATCACTAATACTCAATAGCTTATCCAAGTGATTATCTTATAGCTAGGTCATCTAATGAACTTGTTCATATAACAAGCATCCACAGATGAATCCTGAGTATTACAATACTCATGGTTATGAGAACCACCGCTTGATCCAATCAAGGGATATAACATGTGCTAGTCTTGGTGTATTAATAACGTCTCATCTTATTAATACTATGACTAGGGATTATTCAAGCACAAATACTACATAGTATAGTAGGAATCTCACATCATAATCTCTATCATGATTTTCTTAACATTGTGTTGTACTAAGGACTTTATCAAATAGTTTATATGCATATTAAGATATAACAATCAAACTAAAAGATAAATAATGCCTCTTTTATTAATTATTATGCAATTTAAATGGTATAAGTGATTGCCTCTAGGGTACAACACTAACACCTTAGTCATTCTCAAGTACTTAAAGATGTTCTTTATAGCCATCCAATGACCCTCACCAGGGTCAGATTGGTATTTGCTCGACAAACTAAGAGCACAAGATACATCGGGCCTTGTACATATCATAGCATACATGATAGTTCCGACTGCTAAAGCATATGGAATTTTACTCTTGTAATCCCTTTCAACTTGTATCTTGGGAGACATCGACTTTGAAAGGCTTATCCTATGAGACATGGGTAAGAATCCCTTTTTGGATTGCTCAATGCTGAACCTCTTTAGCACTTTGTCTATGTATGTAGACTGTGAAAGGCCTAGCAACCTTTTTGACCTATCTCTATAGATCTTTATTCCAAGAATGTAGGTTGTTTCTCCAAGGTCTTTCATAGAGAATTTATTGGACAACCAAACTTTAACTGATTGAAGAATAGGTACATCATTTCCTATTAGCAATATGTCATCTACATAAAGCAATAAGAAAACAATTGTGCTCCCACTAACCTTCTTGTACAAACAAAGCTCATCCATGTTTTGAATGAAACCAAACTCTTTGATTGTTTCATCAAAGCGGATGTTTCAACTCCTAGATGCTTATTTAAGTCCATAGATGGACCTTTGCAGCTTGTACACTTTTATGCTATCATTGGATATGAAACCCTTAGGTTGTGTCATATACACTTCCTCAGTCAAATTTTCATTTAGGAAAGCTGTTTTCACATCTATTTGCTGGATCTCATAATGATAAGTGGTAATAGCTAGGAGTATCATGATGGATTTTAGCATGGCTACTGGCGAGATGGTTTTGTCATAGTTAGTACCATATTGTTGACAATAACCCTTAGCCACTAGTCGTGCTTTACAGGTAACTATGTAATCATCTACATCAGTTTTCTTCTTGAAAATTCATTTGCACCCAATAGGTTTGATCCCTTTAGGTGGATCAACCAAAGTCCACACTCGGTTGTCGTACATGGAATCCATCTCTGACTTTATTGCCTCAAGCCATTTGTTAGATTCTGAACTATTTAGAACTTCTTTGTAGATCTATGAACAATACGTCATTATGGTCACTTATGAGAAATTTATATCTTTCAGGTGCCACACGTATTCTACTTGACCTATGATGATCTTGTGTAGCAGAAGGTTCATCTATTCTAACAAAAGATATGGGATCAAACGATTGATCCTTGTTGGCTTATTCTTTTTTAACTTTACTAAGTTCAATTTTACTCCCACTGTCCTCTTTCAGCATGTGCTCATTCTCTAAGAAGACAGCATGCTTCGAAATAAACACTTTGTTTTCAGAGGGGAGATAAAAATAATGCCCGAAAGATTCTTTCGGAGAACTTACAAACAAACACTTGTTAGACTTACTTTCAAGTTTGTCTAACTGTGGCTTTTTGACAATGGTAGGATAATCCCATACTCTCAATTGAGATAACTTTGTTTTCTTGCCAAAGAACATCTCAAATGGGGTAGTATCAATTGTTTTTGATGAAAATCTGTTTAGAATATAAATAGAAGTCTCTAGTACGTACCGCTAAAATGATTTTGGCAATTCTATAGAAGCCATTATAGTCCATACCATGTCTAGAAGGGTTTGATTCCTTCTCTTAGATACACCATTATGTTGAGGTGTATGCGGTGGAATCTATTGAGATAATATCCTATTATCTCTAAGATAACCCTGAAACTCTTGGCTTAAGTATTCACCTCTTCGATCTGATCTTAGAGTTTTAATACTTTTGCCACGTTGTTTCTCTACTTCATTCTTGAAGTCTTTAAACTTTTCAAAAGTTTTAAATTTGTATTTCATTAAATACAAATATTCATATTGTGAAAAATTATCGATAAAGGTTATGAAATAGTTATAACCTCCTCTTGCTTGTATAGACATTGGGCTACATATATCATAATGTATAAGTTCTAATAGCTCTTTGGCCCTTTCTCCTTTTCCAGAAAAAGAGATTTTAGCCATTTTACCTAGTAAACAAGACTCGCAAGTGCCATATGATTCATAATCAAATAACCCTAACTCACCAAGCCTGTGTAACTTTGAAATACGATTCTCGTTTACATGGCCTAAATGACAATGCCATAAGTAAGAAATGTTTGGGTTATCAATCTTTAGTTTCTTATTGTTTATATTGAGAATTGGACTATCCATGTCTAAAACATATAAACCATTAACCAAAGTTGCAGAACCATAATAAATATCATTCAATGAAAAAGAATAACATTTATTCTTAAATATCAAATGAAATCTATACAAGTCTAAACATGCAACTGAGATAATATTTTTTATTAAAACTAGTACAAAATAACAGTTTTGCAGTTCTAAAACTAATCTTGAAGGAAAGTTTAGCTCATATGTCCCGATAGCAAGTGCAGCAATCTTTGCTGCATTTGCAGTACGCAAGTCTACGTCGCCTTTCTCTAGCCTTCTACTGCCCTTTAGTCCCTGAAAGTTATTGCACAAATAAGGTCCACATCTAGTATCTAATACACATATCTCATTTCTAAAGGCAGTATTTATCTTAATCATAAACATACTGGGAGTAGAAGTAGAAGTGCCCGCAAGCATCTTCTTCTGCATCTTTTCCTTGACGGTCTCCAAGTAGGTTTTGCAATTGCGCCTCCAGTGGCTTATTTTGCCACAGTGATGGCATGGCCCTTTGGTGGCTGCCTCCTTCTTCTTTACACCACCTTTGGGCTTAGTGAGAGCCTTCTTCTTCTTCCTTTGAACTTTCTTCTTGGAAGATGAAGATTCTACCATCAAAACCGCATTGGAATCGTTCTTCATAGAGGACTCTGCAGTTAATCACACTATGGTGGACTCAATCTTGTTCATCTAATAGTTAATCACAAATCGTGAAAAACTATTAGGCAAAGATTATAGAATTAAGTCAACACTTAATTCATAGTCTATCACGAACCCAAGAGACCTAAGCTTCTCAATCAAGCCCATGAGCATCTTCAACCCATGAGTGGCCACAGAAGCACCCTCAGGCATTTTACAACGGAACAGTTGCTTTGAGATCTCATATCTTTCTGTTCTGGTTTGGGTGTCAAACAGCTCTTGAAAATAGAGAATCATTAATTGAGCATCTATATGCTCGTGTTGTTTTTGCAACTCAGGAGCCACTAATGCTAGCATGATATAAGATGCCACGTCACTATCATCCTTGTGCTTCTTGTGGATAGCATGCTCATCAGCATGAGCATCTTGAGCTGGTGTTGGCGGAATAGGAGCATCTAGAACGTAGAATAACTTTTTTGACTTGCGAACGATTCTCAAGTTTCTATACTAGTCGAGATAGTTTAACTCAGTTAGTTTGTTGGTCTCCAAGATGCTACATATGTTTAGGTTGGTTGAAATGATGCATGTGACCTAGATGTAAAGATAGAGAACATTAACTATCTGTATATACACATGTAATGCAAATAATTAGGCCTTTAATTAAACGCATTATTACTCCACTATTTTTCTCAAACAAATAGCCCCCACTATTAATTCGAGAAAGCCCATTGGAAACTTTCCTAGTGGAATGGTATCTAAATTCCTAAAGAATAACATTGGGTTTGCCCAACAAGCCACCTATAAGTTCAATGGTAGGTATCCAATACTAATTACATCAGATGTAATTACCGATTTATTGGGTGATTAAAATCTTTTAATCTTAAAGCCTTTTGGGCTACCCCAATATTTCCTCTAAATTTCTTTATGCTTGAGTTAGCCCAACCGGGATAAAGAATTTAGTTAAACCCATTCCATTAATTAAGAATTTAATTCCATAGCTTGAACATGCCCGATGTCGAGTAGGCTTGCGTTAGCCTAACAACCTGGTCTCGAAAAAGGACTCTCGTTCTTACTATATTAACGGAAGGAATTAGGTTTAATATTAATTAAGGGATATATTTCTTTTAGTGATCTCATCAAATGACATGCATAAATATATCAATAAATCACATAAATTGATAATCATGGTAAAAAAGTGATTAAATGGTATGGTTATGGAATTTCCCTAAATTAATTTCCTCGAGCAAAAAAAGAAATTAACATGGTTAACCCTATGTGTTTATGCATATTTTAAGTAGAAGGTCTTACCCTCTTGCCTTGTTTTGGTTGCCATCTCCACAATTAAAATAATTTTATCCCTATCTAACCTATGTAATCTAATTACATAAATTTCCTAAATAGAAAAATCTCGAGTTACATTCGAGGGGAGTTAGATAAGAAAAGAATTACATAAGAATTTAGAGACGGCAAGACTCACAGGTCCTATTTAATAAAAACCAAAACTATAAAAATGCATGAACAGATATAAATTAGTTTTAGTCCATAACCATCCACCATGCCATTAATTATGCTTAAACAAAATTAAACATATAATTTTATTATTCCAAAATCTTTAATTTGGAAAAAAAAATAGATTTAATTTCTAAAATCAAATTCTAGAAATTAAATTAAGATAAAATCTAAAATTAATATTTTAGATTTAATTTCTAAAAACAAATTCTAGAAATTTAATTTAGGATAGAATCTAAAATTAATATTTTAGAAAATTTATTAATTGCTAAAATCATATTTTAAGAATTAAATAACAATATATATTCTAAAATTAATATTTTAGAAAATATATTAATTTCCAAAATATAATTTTATCCCAAATCATGGGTCCCAAATAAAAACTAATCATAATTAGATTTAATTCTCAAAATGAGAATTAATATAAAAAACTTATTTTTTTTACGTACCTAAAATCAATATTTCATATAATATATATTAATTTCCAAAACTAATTTTAGAAATTAATATTGGTTAGTCCCAAAACATGAATGTTGGGAAGATTTGGGCATTAAGTGAAAAAGAGAGAAAAACTTTGTAATGAAAAAAAAAAAAACCAACAAAATGGGAAAATGAATTTTTTTTTTTTTTTTACGTATAAGAAACGACAAAATTTCACCTAGGGAGGATGATCATCCTCCCCCATGATCACCCATGACTAGCCTCGCTTCGGGAAACTATTCCCAAGCAAGCTGCGGCCTAGGGCAAATTGTGCCTCAACCCGAAACTTGGCTCCCAACGAGCTACGGCTTGGGGCTAAAATCTTTTTTTTTTCTTCGTCTTCCAGAAACGATTTATGGGCAATAATTCCTCGATTTTTGCATCAAATTCTGGACTAAACAGATGTTTTATTCATTATTTAAGTAGTGTTCATAAACCTACAAAAATAACTTAATGCAACAATTTTCATCTTTGATGAAGTTTACATCAAACAAACATACTTTTTTCTAGAAAACTAAACTAGAAGAACCTCTCTTATGTCACACAAGAAGAAAACACAGAAACATATTTTCTGTATTGAAAACGAAACTGTAATTTTTTTTTTCAAAAAATGAATTTTCATGAAAATCAAACAAGTTTACATCAGTTTCTCGTACAGAATAGACCGAGATATAAAACCACTTCAAACAGTTTTGAAACCTTTTGTAACCTTTACAAAAGCACCATGCATTGCATCCAGAACCCACAAAATTAAATTTTCCAGAAAACCAAATGCATCCATAACAATTTTAGAACTCAACAGATGCCCACGTTCCTTGAAAATTTTGTAAGAAATAAGTTGAAAGAACTTCCAGACATCATACTTGCGTGAAACAATTTTCACAGAAGAAATGATCCGTAAATCACATACAACTAGGCTCTGATACCACTGTTAGAATCCTATATGGATTACACAGTGGAAATAAAGAATTCTAGACGGGAGGACTAAAGTGTGCATTGATACGGATCAAAACAGAAAATATACCTTTTCCCAGATGTCTCTGACGTTCAAAAATTTCCTTCGTGCCTGAAGGTGTTGGATTGTATGCCCTCTTAGACTAGGTTTCTGATGTAAAATCGAATTATTTAATAAAAGAATTTATTTTCAGAAATCGTTTGTGAATTTACTTTTTGTTTGTGCACGATTTTCGTTTGGAACAGACCCATTGTGTTTAAATAAGTGATTCATGTGAATGGTGGTCTTTCACAGTAAGGTATGGATCACGGGTTATTTAACACATAAATATTTGTTCTTAACCTATTGATGAGACTGGGAACCTCATCATGTTTAGGTTATTATGTTATGAATTCCAAATGGGGAATGGCTTACCTTTAGCCAGTGGGTAGTCCACCCACTTCATGACAGAAGCGTATTTCGAATACGTAGAACATGACCTGTAGTAGTGGTTTCTCAAAGTACTATATGGTAGAAACCTAGACTACTACCGCTACAGCGTGGACCATTACTCTACGACTTGAGTATGAGTTGGTGGTCTTGTGAAGCTGGAAGCATATACTTTGATTTGCTATAGTTGAGGTTCTATAGTAGGGCCAATATACTTGCATGTTGGGTATGTGTGACTAGTTAGTTAAGACAGACTTATACAAGATAGTTTCTGCACTATATCGTCCCTTGTGGTTGTCCGAATGGTCTAAATTATCCAGGGCCCTGGGAAACATGACTTGGATGTTTGCTTTAGGGTAGCTCCCTTGGAAAGCGGAAACACTCCAGGAAGTCGTGGATCATTGGACTAGAAGCCTAAGGATGGTAGATGTCATTTAGAGGGGTGTTAGTACACTTCTTCCTCTCTAAATGTACGGCGATGTGTAGAGGGGTATTTTAGTCATGTCACCTGTAGGTCGGAGACTTTGCTAACGCAGCATTGTCCTTGGGGTCAATATTTCCTTATGGTGATATTAGGAAATATTAAAAATGCAAAATACAGCTATTTTTATGGCAAGGGTATTTTGGTCATTTTAGTAGCCAAGGCGGTGTGTCTTTTGGTCCCGAGTATAGACCAGTGAGTCCTAATTAAATATGGGCTAAAGAATTGATCTTAATTTAAATGGAATTTATTTTATTTAAGTAGCTCGATTTAATTATTGGGTTAGAATAAAATAAAGGTCCATGGAGAGAGAGAATTAATTAAATTAGTTTGGTGGGTTAATTAATTATTCGGGGCTTTGGTCCGATTTGAATAATTAAAGATTAACCTGGGACTAAACTAATATAGGCTTAATTAATTGGACTAGTTTATTTGAGGCTGGAAAAATTAATTATTTATTAATTGGGCCAATTATTTGGTTTTAGTTAGAATAATTAATTAAGCCCAAAAGGTTAAACTAAGAGTCCAATGGCCCAATCCGAGTTTAACCTAGGGTTTTATTTAGGTTAAACGAGGAGATAAGGAAGGGACGGTATTTTTCCCCGGGGCTTCCGCTCTACGAAAAAATACCGAGACGTTTTTCCTCCCTCTCAAGAAAATATTCTTTAGCCCCTAAGTTGTTCACCAAACGAGATTAGGCGAGGCCATATCTTGGAAGATCGAAAGTTAGGCGTTCATCTACATGCAAAGACGAAGTAGAAGGCTTGCGGGGATTGCACCGAGAGGCTTCTACAAGCGCGCCTACCCCAGTTCCGTATATTCCAGTTCAGCCGAGTGTGAGATCAACAAGAAGAGGTAAAAGAAAATATTTTTTTCCCCCTTTTTCTTCTTCACGCAGGTGTGCTGCGTTTTTGTTGTTCACGTGGCTGGTTTTTGGGCTATGTTTGGCTTGCAATTTTATCTTCAATTGGTATCAGAGCATGAAGATATTTGCACATATAGGAAGCCTGTATGCTAGTTAATAAAATCGGACAGTTATGTGTGATTAAGCGTGATCCTTCGCTGGTTTTTTGGTATGGATAGATGGCTTGTTAAACCTCTCGGATGGAGGTATAGGTGAGATGTAATTCACTTGTTTTTCGAGAATAAATCGTGTAAACCCAATTTTAAAGGGTATAGGCGGTTGTTGGTTTTTGGTTTTATTGATTTTGGTTGAAATCGGAGGGCAAAAGCAAGTAAATCCATCGCGAGAAAAAAAACCAGAAGAAAAACGCAGCGAGAAGAAAATCGCATCTGGAGAATGAGCGGACGACTTGTTCATCGGCTCGGCTCGCCGAGCCGAGCCGCCAGCGGCGTACGTATGCCGGAACAAGAAGGACGGCTCGGCTTGTGGCTTACCGGCTCGGCTGCACCGGATGGAATTGAATTGCAAAATTGCAATTCAATTCGCGAAATCCGGAAGTCTTCTCGCGGGTCAACACGCGGGTCAGCACCGGGGCGGGTCGCGGGCTTGGATGGTCCATGATGCGGTTGTTCCGGTGCGGCGGGTGTTGTGGACCGATGACCAGAATTGTTTTGTTCCTGTGCGGCGGGTGCAGTGAACCAATGGGAAATTTTTTTTCCCCTTGTAATTTTCTTGCATTTTCTTTTTTGTTTTGGGGTCCATACCAGGCGAAGTTAATATTTTTGCAATATTTATATTCTTGGAATATATTTGCATGAAAAATATTAGTAAGGGATTTTAGGATTAAACAAGATCATTAATTAATTAATTAATGTGTTTAATTCTATTATTTGGGCACTTAGGTTTAAAAAAATAGAAAAGCATGAAAACGTTTATTGTTTTCTAGCATGCTATTTTTTTATGTACCTATGTGTGCTTTTCCTCAAAGACCAAAGTCTTTGGGAACCTTTTGTTTTGGCAAGGAAAAATATTTTTCTTTAAAAACTAAATGGTTATTTTAATTGGTACAAAAATTAATCCTTAAATATTTTCTCAAAGGATTTAATCCTTGACATAGAAAATATATTGGATTTAGATATTTTTGTAAATTAAAATGGAGAGCCATTTTGTTTTGTTTTGGACTAGAAAAATGATTTTGTCAAATAAACTTGAGACCAAAGTCTCTAGAAAGTTTTAATTGGAAAATTTTGAAATCATTAAGTTTTAACTTATATAAAATTAGTCCATGGAGGAAATCTCTCAAAGGATATAAGCCTTGACATAGAGATTTTATTGGACTTAGATATTTTATTTTTGAGTTAAGAAAAACTTAATGGAAATTTCAAAAGGATATTTTCCAGAAAACCTTAATTTTAAAAGATTAAGTGGGAGAGGGGTTCCAACGGCCCCACGGCTTCCATCACGGTCCTCATTAGAGATCGTGGATCCCCTCGCGTCACCACTGGGAGTGAACCCGTATAGGATGGGGATACCACAAGGATCTAGATCTAATGGAAGGATGTAATTAATAACCCGGGGCACGTACTATGATCGGCCAGCCCACGTTGGAGGTTATAGTGCGAGGTATGTCCATAGGAAATGAGAGGAAACGGCCATCCCACGATGGAGTTATTCTCTAGACCATTACCTAGAAGGGAAATTAATTTGTGGTGGTTAATACACTTAGCTTAGGAAGCTGTTAATCTTCCCAAGAAGCTATGTCGGTTTTCCTAAGAGCCAAATTATTTTCGGTGCACAAATTTCATTTTGTTTTCACAAACTAATTTCTTTCTTTTATTTTCGATTTTCAGAAATGGTGGGAGGTTCTTTTAGTCCATTGGCCGTTATTCTCGGGGAGAATAAGTTAACGGGTCCAAACTATGTGGATTGGAAAAGGAACCTGGACATAATACTCACGAGTAGGAGTATAAGTATGTCCTTTACGAAACACCGCTATGTTATCGGGGAAGGTTCCACCGTTGAAGAGCGAGAGGCTGAAAAGGCATGGAAGAAAGGCTGACGAAATGGCACGTTGCTATATGTTAGCTTCCATGTCTAATGTGCTCCGATCAAAACACGAGCACATGGCTTACGCATATGACATAAGTCAATCGTTGGCAACTATGTTCGCGGACAAGAGCCGGCCCGCAAGGCGGGAGGCTCTTCGAACAATTGTAAACACTAAGATGGGCTGAGGGAGCATCGGTCCGAGAGCATATGCTCAAGATGATTGCTTGCTTTCGAGGAGGCGAGAAATCTTAGGGAGCTGTCATTGACCCCGAGAGCCAAGTGGACATGGTTCTCGAATCTCTACCGGGCTCTTTCACTCGGTTCAAGTTAAACTATAACATGAACAAGTTGAACATGAGTTTGAGCGAAGCGATGAAGGAGCTCCGGATGGCGGAGAAGGTCATGAAGCCGCGAGTCTAAGGCCATGATTGCTAAGGCCTCTTCTTCAAGAAGCTGGGCCTAAGCCCGAGAAAGTTCAAGAGGAAGAAGGGGAATGCGACGGCCCGGCCCAAGAACCAGCCCAAGGACAAACCAAAGGGCAAGTGCTTCAAGTGTGGAAAGAAGGGACAACTGGAAAAAGGAGTGTCCGGATCTTCGAGGCCAAGAAAAACCCCACGGGTAATGTTTACTATCTAGAGTCCATATCAATGGTAGGATCAACTTCCACTTGGATTGTTGATTCGGGAGCCACGATCATATACGTAACTCCTTGCGGGGGTTTAGGAAGATAAGAAGACTCAAGAAGGGCGAACATGGGCTTCGAGTGGGTAATGGAGCACAAGTCCGGGCCCTTGCGGTGGGAGAGATCTGGATCTTATTTTTGATTGTAATAAGATAGTGGTTTTAAAAGACATTTTATATGTACCTGGTTTTCGTCGAGAATTTGATTTCGGTTGCAAAACTTATTAATCAAGGATATTACGTATCTTTCCATTACGGTATTTCTATCGGTAGAGATGGAGAAATTTTATGTCTTGGGCACATGTATGGAAATTTGTTCTTTTTAAACCCTATTAATAACCAATCAAATAACGCTCTGTCTGAACCTTTAACTAAGAAGAGAAAGACCAATATCAATGATTCATACCTTTGGCATACGAGGTTGGGTCATATTAACTCAACCGGGATTCGGAGGCTAATCCATGATGGGCCTTTGGGCTCATTGAGATTGGAAAGTTGGCCTCGGTGTGAATCTTGCACGATGGGAAAAATGACCAAAAGGTCTTTTACACCAAAGGCGGATAGAGCCAAGGAGGTGTTGAGTCTTGTTCACACCGATGTGTGCGGTCCATTGTCTACACCGGCCAGGGGAGGTTTTGAGTACTTCATCACGTTCACGGATGATTGTACGAGGTATGGTTACATTTACCGATGAGACGCAAGTCGACTCTTTTGACAAGTTCAAAGAGTTTAAGGCTGAAGTGGAGCGTCGGACAGGTAAATTAATCAAAACCTTACGATCGGATCGTGGTGGAGAGTACCTCCTAGGTGAATTCAAGGACTACATGGTACATCATGGGATAGTATCCCAGCTCTGCTGCCGGGAACCCCCGGCAGAACGGAGTAGGCGAGAGAAGGAACGGGACGTTGATGGAAATGGTCCGAAGCATGATGTCTCATGCTACTCTTCCGGTGTCCTTTTGGGGATATGCCACTGGAAACGGCGGCATATATTACGAACTTGGTGCCTTCCAAGTCGGTACCTAGGACTCCCTATGAGATGTGGACTGGGCGTAAGCCAAGTCTGAATCATCTCAGGATTTGGGAGTGTCCAGCTTATGTGCTGATCAAGGGAGACAAGTTGGAACCAAGATCAGAATTATGCTATTTTGTTGGGTATCCAAAAGGGACAAAAGGAGGCTACTTTTATCATCCTAAGGAGCGAAGGTACTAGTCGGTACCAATGCTAGATACTTGGAAGATGATCAAAGTACTTCCACTAAAGGTTCAACGAGGTTGGAGCTGCAGGAGAAGTTATCTATGGAATCGACTTCTACTGACCCGATTTTGGAACAAGAAGAGGCACAGCCTCAAGAACCTGTACAAATAGAGCCTCGTCGTAGTGGGAGAGTGTCTAGGGTTCCAGATAGATGGACTGGAGAAGCTTTTGAGCTGGTTTCCGACCATCAGGAACAAGACCCCGCTAGGTACGAGGAGGCTATTGCGATGCCGATGCAAATCGTGGCATGAAGCAATGAAAGTCGAGATTGAGTCTATGTACCTCAATCGGGTTTGGGATCTTGTAGCTTCACCTGAAGGGATAAAACCCATTGGGTGCAAGTGGGTATACAAGAGGAAGAGAGGAGCGGATGGGAAGGTGGAAACCTTCAAAGCTAGGCTTGTGGCGAAAGGGTATACTCAGAAAGAGGGTATCGACTATGAGGAAACCTTTTCCCCGGTAGCCATGCTTAAATCCATTCGCATCCTCCTTGCCATCGCTCTGTCACTATGACTACGAGATATGGCAAATGGATGTCAAGACGGCATTCTTAAATGGCCATCTTAGCGAAGACATCTATATGTCCCAACCGGAAGGCTTCATTGCTTGAAGGCCGAGGAACACATGGTTTGCAAGCTTAAGAAGTCCATTTATGGACTTAAGCGAGCATCAAGAGCATGGAACATTCGTTTTGATGAGACTGTAAAGTCTTATGGTTTTATTCAAAACGAAGATGAACCATGCGTGTACGGGAAACTTGAAGGCATCAATGTGGTTTTTCTTGTCCTGTATGTGGATGACATTCTACTCATTGGAAATGATGTAGGGACATTGTCATCTACAAAGGTTTGGTTGTCTAGTCAATTCGGTATGAAGGACTTGGGAGAAGCCGACTACATTCTCGGGATTAGGCTTCTTAGAAATAGGAAGCGAGAGAATGTTAGGATTATCCCAAGCGACATACATTGACAAGATGCGGCCAAGTACGGCATGGACTCATGCAAGGGAGCTCTAATCCCTTGCGGACATGGGTTGTCATTTTCTTCGAAGGATCTGTCCTAAGTCTCAAGAAGAAAAGGACGAGAATGAGTAGGATTCCCTACGCTTCGGCGGTGGGAAGTCTCATGTACGCCATCTTGTGTACTAGGCCGGATATACGCTTTGCCGTGGGCTTAGTTAGCGGATATCGGTCAAACCCGGGGGAGGTTCATTGGCAAGGCTGTAAAGCATATTCTCAAGTACCTCAAGGGAACGAGAGATTATATCTTTGGTTTACGGGGCGATGATTTGGTTCCTGCGGGATACATAGACTCGGACTTCCGGGCGGATAAGGATGAGAGAAAATCCACTAGTGGATATGTCTTCACCTTGTGCGGAGGAGCAATTTCATGGAGGAGTATCAAGCAATCTTGTATTGCTGACTCAACCATGGAAGCTGAGTATGTGGCAGCTTCGGAAGCGTCCAAGGAAGCAGTCTGGCTCCGGAAGTTTCTTTCAGAACTTGGAGTCGTACCACATATGGACAGGCCGGTTGTGATGTATTGCGACAACACTGGAGCAGTGTCGCAATCTAAGGAGCCTCGGAACCACAAGAAGGGGAAACACATCGAGAGGAAGTACCACCTGATCCGGGATTTCATCCAGAGACGGGAAGTCGTGGTGGAGCATATTACCTCGAGAAAACAATCTAGCGAGACCCATTCACCAAGCCTTTGGGTGAGAGAGTCTTCAAGAGACACTTAGACGCCATAGGGGTGGGCACCTATGGACTTACCTAGTCTTAGAGTGCAAGTGGGAGATTGTTGGATTGTATGCCCTCTTAGACTAGGTTTACGATGTAAAATCGAATTATTTAATAAAAGAATTTATTTTCGGAAATTGTTTGTGAATTTACTTTTTGTTTGTGCACGATTTTCGTTTGGAACAGGACCCATTGTGTTTAAATAAGTGATCCATGTGAATGGTGGTCTTTCACGGTAAGGTATGGATCACGGGTTATTTAACACATAAACATTTGTTCTTAACCTATTGATGAGGCCGGGAACCTCATCATGTTTAGGTTATTATGTTATGAATTCCAAATGGGGAATGGCTTACCTTTAGCCGGTGGGTAGTCCACCCACTTCATGACATAAGCGTATTTCGAATACGTAGAACGGGACTCGTAGTAGTGGTTTCTCAAAGTACTATATGATAGAAACCTAGACTACTACCGCTACGGCGTGGACTAGTACTCTACGACTTGAGTATGAGTTGGTGGTCTAGCGAAGGCTGGAAGCATATACTTTGATTTGCTATAGTTGAGGTTCTATAGTAGGGCCAATATACTTGCATGTTGGGTATGTGTGACTAGTTAGTTAAGACAGGACTTATACAAGATAGTTTACGCACTATATCGTCCCTTGTGGTTGTCCGAATGGTCTAAATTATCCGGGGCCACGGGAAACATGACTTGGATGTTTGCTTTAGGGTAGCTCCCTTGGAAAGCGGAAACACTCCAGGAAGTCGTGGATCATTGGACTAGAAGCCTAAGGATGGTAGATGTCATTTAGAGGGGTGTTAGTACACTTCTTCCTCTCTAAATGTACGGCGATGTGTAGAGGGGTATTTTAGTCATGTCACCTGTAGGTCGGAGATTTTGCTAACGCAGCATTGTCCTTGGGGTCAATATTTCCTTATGGTGATATTAGGAAATATTTAAAATGCAAAATACAGCTATTTTTATGAAAAGGGTATTTTGGTCATTTTAGTAGCCAAGGCGGTGTGTCTTTTGGTCCCCAGTATAGACCGTGAGTCTTAATTAAATATGGGCTAAAGAATTGATCTTAATTTAAATGGAATTTATTTTATTTAAGTAACCTGATTTAATTATTGTGTTAGAATAAAATAAAGGTCCATGGAGAGAGAGAATTAATTAAATTAGTTTGGTGGGTTAATTAATTATTCAGGGCTTTGGCCCAGTTTGAATAATTAAAGATTAACTTGGGACTAAACTAATATATGCTTAATTAATTGGACTAGTTTATTTGGGCTGGAAAAATTAATTATTTATTAATTGGGCCAATTATTTGGTTTTAGTTAGAATAATTAATTAAGCCCAAAAGGTTAAACTAAGAGTCCAATGGCCCAATCCAGTTTAACCTAGGTTTTATTTAGGTTAAACAGGAGATAAGGAAGGGACAGTATTTTTCCCTGGGGCTCCCGCTCTGAAAAAAAATACCAGACGTTTTTCCTCCCTCTCAAGAAAATATTCTTTAGCCCCTAAGTTGTTCACCAAACGAGATTAGGCAGGCCATATACTGGAAGATCGAAAGTTAGGCGTTCATCTACATGCAAAGACGAAGTAGAAGGCTTGCAGGGATTGCACCAGAGGCTTCTACAAGCGCGCCTACCCCAGTTCCGTATATTCCAGTTCAGCCGAGTGTGAGATCAACAAGAAGAGGTAAAAGAAAATATTTCCCCCCCCCTTTTTCTTCTTCACGCAGGTGTGCTGCGTTTTTGTTGCTTCGTGGCTGGTTTTTGGGCTAAGTTTGGCTTGCAATTTTATCTTCAGAAGGCAAAATCCAGCAACCCCGCATTAAACAACGGATTGCGGCTTCTCCTGGATTGATCTAGTCAAGCCACCACAACTCAAGCACAAAGCTGTCTTTGACAGTATCCACACAAGAGACTCAAGGAAAACAAAAAAAACTCTCTGCTAGAAGAATTTTTTTTGCGGCTAGGGTTCACTGAGAGAAGAAGAAGAAGAAGAAGAAGAAAAGTCATGTGTCTCGTTTTTTGATCACATAAAAAAAAAAAATTCCCTCTGTGTATTTGAATAAGAATGAAGACCACATTATTTTCAGAGTGATAACCACTGAGAACACGATTACATGAATTCTAAATGAATTAGAATTCGTTAATTGCAATTGAAAAATATATTTCTTAACTATTGCAATTTGGCAAAAAATAATAACTAATTATAATTTAACTACAATAACTTCTTCTTCTCACAATTAAACCCACAATATTATCAAATAACATCTTTAGTACTTAATCCTCTATTGTGTGTGACCTATTAGGTATCCCGGTCTATTGGTAGCGAATATGAATGAATCCAAACGTCTTTGAGATTAATAATCCTTAATAATTTAGAATTAACATATTAATTCTTATCAGGATTGGTTTATTAATTCATCAATTAATAAACCCATATTCAGCATATCATGAGCAGTATCTAGCAACGCATCATGACCACCCAAGAGTCCAGGAAGTCAAGTGGCTTGACATGAACCCTTCAATAACAAACTACAGTGCAATAAACTCTTTTCACAATATAATATCTCATTCAATTTAAAGTACGGAATTAGCGCCAACTCCCTCTAGAATATATATTAATTCTGGCCCGAATATATTAGTATTTGTACCAAGAATTCACTACTCTATGTATGTATCAATTGGAACTATTTCTAATAAACAGTCATCTTGGCTAAGGATTTCACGAGTAATAATTTCAACAAGTGGTCGTGAGATATTCGCCCCTACTATTAGGAGTGGTGAATTCTTTATTGACCCTCTCAACTAATTTCATTTATCTCACATTGTACCCAATATCCATCCCATAGGGGGCCCTCAATCTGGCTATAGAGATTGGAATCAAAGTACAATGCTCAACAAACAAAGTACCTCGAAGATCTCAAGTTTAAGAATACTTGCATGTTTGCTATAGCGAGATTCTATCACTGGCACTAAATAGTTATCCATGTGATCATCTCATAACTATGTCATCCAATGTATTTATTCTATTAACAAGCATCCACGTGTTAACTTTGAGTATCATAATACTCACAGATGTGAGAACCGCCGCCTGATCAAATCAGAAAGTCTAACACATGCTAGTCTTAGCGCATTAATGATGTCCTATCTCATTGACACTACGACTAGGGATTATGTAAGTACTAACACTATATAATATAGTAAGAATCTCACATCATGATTTTCTTAACATAATGTTATACTAGAGACTTTATCTAACATTTATTTTACATGAAAGTAAAGAAAATAAACTGAAATATAAATAATGCCTCGTATTATAAAGTAAATGCGTCATACATAAAGGATAAGTGATTGCCTCTAGGGTACAACACTAACAAAAGTTTACTGCTAGTACATTACCCGGACAGTTTCCAATCTCCAATATGCACAAAGTTCCTTCCACTGATCTGGTTCCACCTGATTATCCCAACAAAAAGGTACTTCTCCATGTCTACATTTCACAGGGGTAAACCTTTCAATCTATATTTATGATCCCTCTAAATTGAACTTATCATGCCTATAACCACCTTCCTTACTGCAGCAAAATTAGGTAGAGTTATATTATCCTGCACATTAGCAAAGGCATTTAAGGTTAGAAGAGAAAACAAAAAATTAATCATTCTCTTAATTTGAAAGTTCCATATTAGAACCTCCAGCCACAAGCTGTCCTTGATTTTTTGCGGGATATCATGCCAAGTTGCATGCCTAATGGGTAGCTTGGCACCCATTTTTGCCAGCACACCATAAGCTGTTGCAAAGTCATTATATTCTGCCCCAAAGATTTCCCCTACTGCTGTTATTATGAGTTGTAATTTCTATCCAATTCCCTATTTTGTGTTGGGTATCTCAGGCTCGTATCCTATACGATGTAGCAAAAAATAAAACGAGATACCATCCCAGGACCTGTTTATGTGTGGAAAATAAGACATAATGATAATAAAGGCAACAGCTTTTACCTTTGGGTGATCATCCGAAGAACAAAATTTCTTCTTCAAGTCGAGGTGCTATCCATCAATCCTCTTATGCAAACTCCACGAGAGTTGGACGTCTAACCACTATAATCACAGTGTGTGATTATCTCGAACAGTAATCCACACAGAGGAATACTTAAGCACTGAAATTTCCTGTGCTAGCAGAAAAAGATGGCTGCTAGGGCTGTTTTCGTTTTTAGCAAAACGAGAGAGAGAGAGAGAGAGAGAGAGAAAAGAAGACGTTTGTTTTGTGACTCCTATTTTCGTGTAAATCACCCTTGGATTAGAGTTTCGAGCATACCCAATATATGTTCCAAAATTCACTGAAAATTTGAAATTCTAAAACAATTAGAATTTCCTAATTGTAATTGGAAACATCAAGTTCACACAGTTACAACTTGGACCACAAATTATAACTAATTATAATTTGTCCACAACAAGTTCTCTTTATCGCAATTAATCCCATTATATTATCAAATAATATCTTGAGGATATAATTCTCTATTGTGTGTGACCTATTACGTTTCTCAGTCAATTGGTCGCGAACATGAATTAATCTAAATGTCTTTGAAATTAATAATTAATAATTAATTAGAATTAATCCTATTAATTCTAATCAGGATTGGTTTATTAATTCATCAATTAATAAACCCATATTCCCAGATCATGAGCGGTATCTAGCAACACATCATGACCACCCAAGAGTCCAGGAAGTTAAGTGGCTTGACATGAACCCTTCAATAGCAAACTTCAGTGTAATTAACTCATTTCACCATACAATATCTCATTCGGTTTGGTGTATGGAATTAGTGCTAACTCCCTCCATAATTAATTCTAGTCCGAATACAATAGTACTTGTACCAGGAACCCACTACTTTAGATGTGTATAATTGGAACTGTTTCCAATACACAATCGCCTTAGCCAAGGACTCTCCGAGTAGTAATTCCTACAAGTGGCCGTGAGATATTATCCCCTACTATTAGGAGTGGTGAATCCTTTATTGACTCTCTCAACTACTTTCGTTTACCTCATAATGTACCCAATATCCATCCCATAGACGGCTCTCGATCGAGCTCTGGAGATTGGAATCAAAGTACAAAGCTCAGCAAACAAAGTACCTTGGAGATCTTAACTCTAAGGATACTTTCACATTTGCTTTATTGAGATTATATCACTGGCACTAAATAGTTATCCATGTGATTATCTCAAAGCTAAGTCATCCAATGAACTTGTTCCATTAACAAGCATTCTTTTGTTAACTTTGAATATCTCAATACTCACAGTTATGAGAACCACCGCCTGATCAAATCAGGAAGTCTAACACATGCTAGTCTTAACGCATTAATGATGTTCTGTCTTATTAACACTATGACTAGGGACTATTTAAGTACTAACACCATCCAGTGTAGTAGGAATCTCATATCATGATCTCTATCATGATTTTCTTAACATAGTGTTGTACTAGGGACTTTATCGAATAGTTAATTATATTACTTAAAGTAAACAAAAGAAACTGTAAGATAAATAATGCCTTTTATTAAAATAAAATGTGTCATATACATTGTACAAGTGATTTCCTCTAAGACACAACACTAACATTTCGCTAGGAACTTAGTGTGTCCCCGACCTTTTTGTGTAGTAGAGGGACTTGCTTAGGCTATGAAAATGATAGTGGTATAACACATTGATCAGTTACAAATGAAAAAATGTTGGTTAGAGTAATAGAATTGTCATGATTTCTCCAGTTTATACATGAGCTTGGCATTGGTCCAAAATTTTATGGCTGATTTGTTGGGACTACATAAGTTACAATAGCTGCTGGCACCTTTATAATTGTATTTGGATTCTTCACAATAGCTGTAGAGTTCTCTTTTTTTGCTATTGTCTTATCTTTAATAACATCTATTATTGTTCTTGTCCTTATCTTGTTGCCATAAAATGCCTCAGATCCTTTATGGGCTGATTGTGAACGAGTGGTTACTGATGTTGCTCTAGGTAGCTTGGTATCAGACTCTGCCTTCACTTTTGTTGGGAACTTACAGTGAGCTGCAATAGAAATACCCATTGTTATATAGCAAAAGTCAATGAATGTTACGGGTCAGTAAACAGTTCCTTTTCCTTGATATGTTAGAGCTAATTTCTGAGAACATTTAGGTAGTTTATCAAATAAATTTGTTGTTTACCTCTTGAGTGTCTAAATATGTGTTATGCAACTTTTTGGAATGCACTTAATATCCTTTCATTTTGTTGGGTGCTTTGTTAGCGTCTAGTCGTTGGATTTCAACTCCATGTCTCTAGGCCTCAGTTCTGCATCATCAGGTTATCCTTGATTCACATTATTGTTATTGTTTGGATTGAGTAATGAGTGGCAAAATGCATGGAGATCATTCACTGAGAACCAATCCAGACGCATTTGTAAGACAACAAATTGTTGTAAGAATAACATGTCTATGACCAAATTCAAGCAATAAGATATGGATTTAACATGTAGAGTTAAAAGGTTCTTGGAGCATGTGCTATACTTACAAAGTATGGGTAACTAGAGGAAATGCTAAACTTTTCAGGAGCACTTAACATAAATAGTTTGGCAACATAGAGGGCATAATATCCACATTTTTCACCTCACTCTTGCTGCGGTACCTGTAGATAGGTTGGTAGGACATTAGATCATATCAGAAATACTAATCAGAAGCTCAAGTAATTGGTAGCAGAAGAAGTTTTCACCAAATAAAAAAATGCAGCTTATTTTGGGAATTGGGAAGGGCATGGCTCTAATATAATCAACGTAACTTGACGTCCCATTTGTTTGATGTATGTCATCCATAAACATGTCCAGTTCAAACATTTCAATCACATACAGGATACGAGGTAAGCGAAGAAGGACTTCAGTTGAACAAATTGCAGCAGAGCAGAACTACTTACTTTCTTACAACTCCTTCGAGTTTGGATTGATTTGATGATTACAAAGAGTCTAGCAGAATCATACTCTTGTCTGGGTATTCTTCATCGTTGTCAAATCCACACAGGATCATGAGGTACCACTGTGATCTACATGGAAGGGGTAAATATCATGCATAACATTCTACTGCAATTTTTCACAATAGTAGGACGCATTTTTATAGTCTCACAACATAGACTTTGTTGTTAGGCCTTAAATCTTAGTTCTTACCATAATATAATTGGTACTAAGACATATCTTTTGTTGAAGATATCCTTCCTCTTAATCCAGTGAAGTACAACCTTTTTAGGTCCCCTTTCGTAGGTGTAAAACCAAATGGCGTACAATGCTATAAATGAGATTTTTTTCCCCTCCAGAATAGATTTCCAGATTTTCCTACAATAAATGGTTGAAGTAAAAAAATTAAAAAAACATATCAAACATAGAAGTTTAAAGTAACTTAGATACATACTAACGAAATTTTACTAAGAACCACCATAGTTGTGAAGAAGTTTTATCATACAACATCATTTTTTTTTTTTCATATTTCAAGTATGACTCTCAAAATCATACTTACTCAAAAAGATATTTATCTTACATGTTCATTTTTATGTATTTATCTTACATTGCAACTAATAAGAGTTCCAAACAGCAGAAGTACTTACTTAAAAAAGTGCTCATACAGGCCAAAATTTAACAATCCTGTCTCATTGTTGGAGCTACGAGTCATCCTCCCATATTCTGCGGTCTTTTACTTAGGACTCTTATTTTCTTCCCTCTCGAACACTGCTTTCCCACTGTTCCTTATTATTGGCATCTCAGCACTCTAAGTTTTTTTCTGCCTTCTTAGTTGTATAACACTTACAATGAATACTGCTTTCTTGAACCAACAGGAATCCTGGAAGAAAAGAATGAATGAATGCCGTATGTTAAACTATAGCATACAAGTTATCAATCTGCTTGATATTGAAAAACCATATAAAGCCAGAAATAACACACAAAATATTAAAACAATATGATAGCTAGATTACATATAACATGCAAGAGCACCTTAAGTTTACAGAAACCAAGAACACATTGCACTCTTTAACTTACAAGATGGTTGCTTTTAGCTGCTAGTTGTATTCGGTTGCCACTTAGATCATTCTCCTCTCTTTGAATCCTGTTTCTAACCAATAAAATAGGTCTAACATCTAGCTCTTGAGGTGAAAATGTCTCAATTTCATGATCCCTGAAATAAATGTCAAAGTTATCCCTTCTAATCATAGGCATAGCCATATACCAATCATGTTTAATGTGACAATGGGAATACCAGCCTTGTTCAACTTAGTTAGCTAAGTTGAAGGGCTCATCAAACTCTTTATTATCACAATTCATCAGACGGTTAAGATTAACTAATGTGAAGTTAAATTCATCCAGCTTCTTTCCATGCTCTAAATCCACCCAATCACACTTACAAATAAGATATGTTGAGCATTACTATAGCCATTCATGAGGTTTAATACAAAATCGGAAGCCATTCACATTACAAGCATTGAAGCGCCATCCTTGAGTGTAAGGACCACTTGCAAGGCACTTTACCTCTCTAGATATTTCACGAGTTTCCATGTATTCCATAACCTGAAATTAATGAACGACTTATTGAGGCTTAAGTTCATGCCTAAAGGAAAATACAGATTGCAGTAATTTGATTTACACACGTGTTCAATTTTTTAACCTACATATCGTTGCTACCAAGTGTGCTTGAATCAATGGAAGCACTCTAGATTTGGTTATTTAAAAAGGAACGGAAGTACTTAGCATAACGAATAGATAAACTCACTCTCGATATAGTTTCAGCTATTCAAAATTTGCAAGCACCCACTGATGTGCTTGAGTCAAGGTTATATGGTCAAATATTGTATCCACCCCATTCCCAATTGGCTTGCCCCTTTCCCAACCATTATCACTATTCCTTTCAGGCTTATTTTCTTTACTCTCAACACCATTCAAGTACCTAGAAACTTCGCCTGTGAGCTCCACGGGTTTTGTCTGCGGTGTTCATTGCCGGTCTCAAGCTCGGATAAAGGAGGAGAGTTGCGGTAGGCTTGTGACGGCCAGCGTAAAACATAGTCACATCTATGACATGAACTAATCGATTGACCATTCAAGTACCTAGAAACGAATGCCATGCACTCTTCCATCAAATACCCACTTGCAATAGAACCCTCCGGACAAGCACGATTACGTACATACCTCTTCAAGGTCATAAGGTATCTACAAAAAAAAATTTTAAAAAATAGCTTCCTTAAATAATACAATAAACAATGTCTAATAGTGTATTAAGGTAGATTGTAATAATACCTTTAAATAGGAAACACCCATCTACATTGTACTAGCCCTGTAAGGAGAGCATCTTTAGCCAAGTGTATTGGAAGATGTTCCATGATATCGAAGAAGCCCGGGACAAATATCTTTTCTACAAGAGATAAAATTACCACTAAGCAGTTTTGGAGCATATCAAGACTGTGTTTCGTGTTAACCTTTGAACATATAAGTTTAAAACATGTAGCAATTTCAATCAAAACTTAGACAACATTTTTTGGCAATATCGTCCATGCTGCCAAAGGCACAAGTTGCTGAAGCAAAATATGACAATCATAGGATTTCAAACCCCCAATAGTCCTTATTTTCAAGATCTCTTGGCATGTAATATTTTAATTATCATCATCCGACACTCTTAATTCCTTTAACACTTTTAAAAACCTATCAATCTCAATCTTGCTCATTGTGTAAGGAGTTGGGAGCAAGTTGTAACCAGATCCAGAAAGCCTCAATATGATGCAAGAACTTTTTAATATTCATAACCTCTAGGTCCTGGCATGCTTTCAAGGTATCTTTTGTTCCATTGCTATCTTCTAGGATTGAATACAACAAATTGTCGTAGAAATTTTTTTCTATGTGCATTACATCAAGATTGTGCCTAACCAGCTTGAATCTCAATATGGAAACTCCCAAAAAATATTTCTTTTCTTCAAATTGAATCTGTTTATGCTAGATTTTTTTTTCCAAAATCAGCCCTGCTCCTTTTTTTAACATCTTCCCTCCTATATTCAGTGAGACAACCATCAAGCTGTTGTAAAATTTGTGCCCCATTAAAGCTTGTTGGTGAGGCACAGATTTCTGCACCCCCATAGAATGAGATCTTATCTTTACGCAATTGGTGGGTAGGCTGCAAAAAGCATCGATTGTACAAAAAGTAAAAACTTCCACTGTAAGGCAAATGATAGCTTAAATAATTCACTCCATAAACTAGACAAGTTTTATCATTACGGACACTATACCCAGATAAATTACCATATGTAGGAAAATCATTTACAGTCCATATGAGTGCCACACGCAAATGAAACATTTCTTTTTCCACTGAATCAAATACCATGATGCCCTCGTGCTATAATTCGGTTAACTCCTCATTCAGTAGTTTCAAATAGACATTAACTTTGTTACCGGGTGACTTAGGACCATCTATGAGTGTTGACAGCATAAAAAATGGTTGTTTCATGCAAAGCAATGGTTGTAAATTGCAATTCACAAGAACAAAGGGCCAAGTTCTGTGAGAAATATGCATATTTGAGAAAAGACTAAAACCATATGCTAATAAACCAAGTCTGACATTTCTACAATCACTATAAAATTGAGGATTCAATGCATCAAACTTTTTCCAAGCACGTGAATTAACTGGGTGTCTATATTCACCATCTTTCACCCGTCCCTCCTCATGTCACCTAACTAGTGAGGCTATTTCGGATGACATGAACAACCGTTTTAATCAAGGCTTAAATGGAAAGTACCTAATCCTTTTGCATGGTATTTTCCCACCAGCTTTTGTGTACCTAAGAGCATTACATACATCACACTCACTTAGCCCCTACATTATCCCCCTTATACAACATGATATTGTTCTGACAAGCATCCCAAGTTATGCATTCCATTCCCAACATATTAGTTATCTTAGTTGCCTCATACTAGTTTTTAGGTATTTTCATGCCAACCCTATGAAAAGCCTCATTCAATAGCTCAAACAATATATCACAAGATTTATTAGACCACCCGTTTAGAACTTTTATGTGTTACAAATGCACGAGGAATGAAAAGGATGAAAATGTTTTACAATTGGGATAAAAATCAATATTGGAACCCTCTAATATCCTAAGAATCTGTTTGACATCTTCTGATGGCTCACTAGAATTATTTTTCATTAAATCTAACTGTATCATTGACCATGCCAACCATATCATCTATATTCAAAACCTCTATAGGAGAAGGAATGTCCATATCTTTATGTATTGAAATATATTCTTCCCCATGAAAATCCCAGTTCTTATACCGCTTGAGAAAGCCCTATATCCTACGATGTTGCTTTGTTTTTGCCAAGTTCACATAGTAACGAATTTGGCACTGATTATATAGACAAGGTATCTTTGTTTCACAAGATTTATCTTTACATGCAAACTCAAGAAAGATATTCAATCCATTATCATATTCCTTAGATAGATAATCAGATAAATCAATCCATGACCTAACCATGATCCTTGATTGAAGTAATGCAGCTAGAAAAAAAAATACCACTTATTATTGTAAAACAAACACATTAAAGAAGTATACCTGTCATACATAATCAATTACATTACAAATTCATTTGCTTCATCTAAAATGTGTGTTATCTACATTAAAGAAGAATGTTGAACTAGTAATAAAAACCTATATAAAAATTGGTATAAAAAAAGAGTAAGACAGGGTATCAAACAACTTTAGCCATATCCACTTCGATTGATATGGCTAGTGAGAAAATCACATGAACAGTTTGCACATGGTCGATAAAATAATATTGACCATCCTACACCATTACATCATTAGAGGATTATGAAAAAGAACAATCCATACACATAATACTATCATATTTTATGAATACACAGTGACAAAATTTAAAGTTAGCTATAGGTCAAAAAATCACAGCATGTAAATCAACAGAACAAATATTTAATTAAGTGAATGTGACAAAAACACATCAATTCCACAAAAAATTGATTTTTATATTTCCCAAAATATATATACTCAGGTGATTGGCATTCAGCTCTTAATACATCACAGTAAGAAAAAAGATTATCCAAATTCCAACGATAGATTAGATGCACCTTGAAATTAAGAAAGCTACTAATGCGAAGTATAATTTATTATACAAATAATATTTTATTTCACTCCAAATTCTCAACCTATGTTTCTGTCCAGATTTAATAAAAAAAAAGAAGGAAAAATAAAGAAAATCCAAAAGAAGATATCAGAAAAATCCTCAAATTAATTGGAACCATAAGCACTTTGCAGTACAGCAGACATATTGTTCTGAGGTTGGTGTATACCTAAAATTTTATTATTTGCCACACTACTAGGTTAGAACTCATTTATTTGTGTTACAGAGAATGCCTCTCCTCCATAGATGGGGATTTCTAGCCCTAATGAGAATTTTCATGCGAGAAAAAAACCTTATTTAATTACTGTGTAAAGCAGTTGTGTTAACCTCATAGGCAAGAGAATAAACACAAAACTGAACAACCCTTGCCAAAATTTTGAAGTTTAGATAAATTACTTGATGTTTGAAGCTTTTGACCGCTCGATTCTTGTTCACTGTCGCCGACCCGTTCCCTTCACCTGATTATCGCCAGATTTTGTGTGTTGCATTGGGAAAGGGTTAAAGGGGGGGATATTTCTTTGTAGCAAACTGAAGAGAGACAAAAATAAGGATTTGTGGCAATAGGGTTCCAATATAGGTGGTGGAAGGTTGGGTAGAAAACATGAGAAGGGTGCCGATAAAGGTGGTGAAGATTTGGGTTGCAAAAGAGACAGCCGAAGTGGGTACTATTGAAGAGGGAATGAAAGTTCCTATGTGCATAAGTGTAAAGATTACTTTTTTTTTCCCTCCTAAGTTGATTTTTCCCTCTCAATTCTTTTTATTTTTTTGGGGCTCAATTTTCCTTCCCAGAACCATCTACATAAGTGTAAAGCTTTTTTTTTTTTTTAACTTTTTAGATCTATTATTTTATCTTCCAAGTAAATATTAATTAATTATTTTTAGGTATATATACTTATTTAAATATATAAAGATTACTCTCTAAATTTATTGGATTTATTCTGACTAAATATTATTAATCATATTTATATAAATATAGTATATTATATTTATTCATCGCTAATTAATTAAACACAAAAAAATTCAAATATATACATATTTAAATAAATATATACCTTATATGGCAAGTAGAAGAAAAAAAACTAATATGACAATCTTTATATTCTATACATATTATTATAAATATATACATTCATAGATATAAAGTATGCATGTATGCATAGCTGACTACATTGTACGTTATATATGAAGCATATATTCTAGATGACATATTAATGATCTATCTGTTTGATCTATTAAAAATAAACAAAAATACATGAAAACCAAATATAAAGGCAATCAGATGTAGTTCGATTGCTTATCGAATAACTTTTATACTATTCTTATTCTTATAACTATAAGAATTAAAAGCCTAATCAATATTTATAATTCTGGCTCACAAATTCAAAATCCAATAGTTAGATTTAACAAATAAGTTGAATAAGCTATGTATATCAATTCGTGCAAAAAATAGAAATAAATTAGAATGTAAAGGTGGGATAAATTTACTATGAACTTCAATTATAACATCAAATTAATTGCCAAACCTAATGCTTATATGCATATATGGACAACAAAATATTTTGTCTTTGGCGAGAAATTTTTCCTCTTCAAAGAGTATTTAAAATTTTTTTTAAAAAAAATTGAAATATTTTCTTGCTAATGCCAAAGAATTTTGTCGCCGTTGACCACTTTTGGTGACAAAATATTTTTGCATTAACAAGGAAAAAATTCCTCTCTAAAGAGTAGCAATGGCGACGAAAATATTTTTGTATTGGCAACAAAAAATAATTTTCAGCATGGAATTTAATTTGTTAAATAAAATTATAGTTTTGGTGACGAAATTTTAGCGACAAAACTTTTTGTCGCAAATAATCATCATTGGCGACAAAATTACTTAGTTTAAGCGAGAAAATGTTTCCTTGCTTAAACTAATGGATTTAGCCAAGAAACAATATTCCTCGCTAAAACAGACCCTTAGTTTTGTCACCAAGAAGCAGGATGCTTCAGCGAGAAAGCCTTGAGGAAGATTTTTCCTCACTAAATTCCTCACTAAAAGGCCTTTAGCTAGGAAACTTTGGCCTTTAGCAAGGAAATTATTTTGTCACCAAAGACCCTTTTTCTTTTACTATTTCTGACGCATAAAAGCCACTGCAAATAAAAGAGAAAAAAATAACCTTTCCCAAATACGACAGTTCTTCAACCGTTGCATATAAGATGTTCTTTCACTGTGGCTACAAAACCGCCGTAACTAAACCGACGTATATATTAAATATTTACACAGTCCAAAATCACTGTAAATATATAAATGACCATCACATACATCACACTTTATACGACAGTCTTTAAACTGCTATATATAATATTTAAAACGATGATTTTCTAGGATCTGTCGTGTATAGTATTTTTTTTAAGACGAACTGCCGTATTTAACCAGTTATAAAATGGCCTGTCGCAAATACTACACTAATTACGATGGTCTTGTTTAGCATCATATTTAATTGTAAAATGCAATGGCTTGTCATTTATAAGGGATATTAGCAACAGCTGTCAGACCGCTACAAAAAAAAGTGTCGTATATTGAGGCTTTTTTTGTAGTGATAAAATCAATTTCCCAACAATAAAAAACCTCACAAGCTTGAAAGATTTGTAAGGGCATATCACTAGATTTATAAATATTAACTGTACGTTGACACATATCATAATGTTTAACATATCTGTAATAATCCTTAAAAAGTGTTGGCCAATAAAACCTAAAATCGAGCACCTTGCGGGCAGTATTGTTGGCTTGGTAATATTCTCCAGTAGGTCATTCATGGCATTGTTGAAGAATATATTGGCTCTCTATGAAATCCACACATCTTCAAATAACTTGATCGGCACAACACGTAAACAAGTAGGGATCTTCCCAAAGATAATACTTTACTTTGGACAAGAATTTCTTCTTTTGTTATGATGTGAACTCCTTAGGGATTATAGCCAAGTAGTTAGCAAAATCTATAAACTATAGAGTTTGAGAAGTATTGCCTTCAATGAGCATAAGTTACTCATCCGGAAATATGTCATTAATCTCTTCTTCTCTCAAAGGTTCTAGGTCAGGATTTTCCAACCTAAATAAGTGATGATTTGTAGCTAAGTTCTCAGCTCCCTTCCTGTCCCTAATCTCCAAGTAAAATTCCTACAATAATAAAACCTATCTAATCAATATTGGTTTGGAATCATGCTTGGTAAGAAGGTTTTTAAGGGTAGAATGGTCAGTGTATACAATAACTTTAGACAAAACAAGATAAGAATGGAATTTATCAAAATCAAACACTATAGCAAGCAATTCTTTTTCCGTTGCGGTGTAGTTTTCCTATACAGGCGTCAAAGTCTTGCTTGCATAGTAAATGGGTTGAAAATACTTAGTCTTCCTTTGTCTAAGTACCGCACCTACTGCATAGTCACTTGCATCACATATTAGTTAAAAAAAATAGACCAATTCGGTGCAATTAAAATAGATGAATTTATCAATTTTGCTTTAAGCACAATAAAAGTATGGAGACATTTGTCATCAAAATTGAAAAGAGCGTCTTTTTCAAGTAAAGAAGTAAGAGGTTTAGCAATTAGTAAGAAATCCAAAATGAATATTATATAAAAACCTACATGACCAAGGAAGCTCAGAATAGCTTTTACTGATGTAGGAGAAGGGAGTTTCTCAATTACTTTGATTTTTGCTTATCAACCTCAATACCTTTTTCGAGATTTTATGTCATAATACAATACCTTGGACCATAAAGTAGCACTTTTCCTAATTGAGTATAAGATTGGTCTCCTCACATCTTTGCAATACTTTCCCTAAATTTGTTAAACATAAATCAAAGGAATCATAAAAAATAGAAAAATCATCCACAAACACCTCGATGATATCTTCCACAAGTCCCTCAAAAATAGTCCTAATGCATATTTGAAAAGTTCCTGGACCATTCCAAAGACTAAAAGGCATGTAAAGATATGCAAAAGTACAAAAAGGGCATATAAAAGTGATTTTTTCTTAATCCTTCAGTGCTATGGGAATTTGGAAATAACCAAAAAACCATCTAAGAAACAATAGAACTCATATATGATTAATATTTCCAGCATTTGGTCAATGAAAGGAAGAGGAGTATGGTCCTTCCTAGTGGCTTCATTCAGTCGTCTATAATCGATGCATACCCTCCAACCAGTTACTAATCTTGTGGGGATCAACTCATTTTTGTCATTGGTAGTTACCGTCATTCCTCCCATCTTTGGCACTACTTGTATTGGACTTACCCACATGCTATCTGAGATGGGGTAAATGATGCCTAAATCTAAGAACTTAATTATCTCACCTTTTACCACATCCCTCATGTTAGGGTTCATCCTTAGTTTGGGCTATACTACATGTTTTGCTCCTTCTAGCAATATTTTATGAGTACAAAAGGAAGGGCTAATTTCCTTGATATCAATAATCTTTCATGCAATTACCTTCTTATATTTCCCCAATAAATCTACCAATTTGGCCTTTTGTTCTCTAATAAGATCTTTGACTATAATTACTGGTAGTTTTCCTTTATTGGCTAAAAATGCATATTCTAAATAATTGGGCAAGTCCTTAAGTTCTAACTCTGATGGCTCATCAATAGAGGACTTTAATTTACCCAAACTTGGTCTCTCAATTACCTTAAAACCATTTAACTCAGGCCCTTCTATCGTGTCCATGGATGATTGTGTGTACATCAACTCTAGAAAGATATTTTTCGATGATTCCTGCACAAAATTCAAAATTGGGTCATCAAGAATATCAATTGTAAAATAAGAATTATCGAAAAACATAGGATTTTTAATGACTTGATTAATTTGAATAATAACCTCTTCCTCCCTAACTCTAAGTGTTAACATTCCCCTATGAACATCAATCAAAGTTGTGGTAGTAGCTAGGATGGGTCTCTCTAGAATTAAAGGGACTTTAGAGTCTTCGTCCATGTCAAGAATCACAAAATCTATTGGAAATATAAACGTATACACCTAGATAAGTACATCTTCCACTATCCCCCAGGATATTTAATGGATCTATTAGCTAATTTTATGCTTATCCTAATAGGTTTAGGTACACCTAGGCCTAGCTTTTTGAATGTTTTATATGACAAAAGATTTATGTTAGCACCTAAGTCAGCTAATGTATTGCCAAATGTAAGACCACCAATAAGGTAAGGAATAAAGAAACTCTCTGGATCATTTTTCTTTTTGAGGCAATCTTCTTTGGTCTTGCAGGATAGCAAAGCATTCTTCGTTTAGCACCATGGTGGATAAATATTCCAATCTCCGTTTGTTTACAAGATACTTTTCAGAAATCTCACATATTTGGGCATGTGTATCAAAGCCTCACTAAGTGGGATGTTGATGTGCAATTATTTGAAGATTTCTAAGAATTTACCAAATTGCTCATGCTTTCTAGCTTTGTGTGTCCTAGTAGGGTAAGGGATTGGCAGTTTAAAAATTAGGGATTTTTTCTATGTATAGTGCTGAGCTGACGCTGAGTTGGCACCTTGGACCTGTGCCGGTTTATCTCTGTTTTCTCCAGTTTTTTGTTCAGGTGAAAGCTAGCATAGGGTTTCCTATTTTGGCTGAAGCTGGGTCTCGTCTGTTATGTCTGCCAATTCTCTTCCACTTCTCAAAGTAATGGCTATTGACTCTGCTTGTGAATCTGCCTCTATAACGATCAAAAGCGATATTCCTTGTGGGCCTATCACCTAATTAGTTAATTACCAAATCTGTCTTTTGATATTTTGAATAATAGCTACAAAAACCCGAAAAGTTTCAACTAACTCTTGGAATCGTGAGGTGACAGTTTCATCAAAATTTTCTAGCACATTCTCCAAAGGGTAATTATTTGCGGGTTCTACGCATTATTCATTTAGCTCAAACTCCAATTGGTCATGGTACCAACATATGGTATTCTAGTTAGATTCATGATCGAGCTTTGAAAGCAAAATCCAGAATGTACGTTTATGCAAAGAAAAATAGAAAGACATCCTATACAATAGTTAACACACAAATTCATACAGCATACAACAAATTATGGCTTCAATCTATACAAAGAACATATATACATATTTATATATACACATATAATCATTTCTAAATCAATGAACTCCAAGCTTTCATGATATTGTTCCCCGACAACGACGCCAAAGACTTGATGTGTTAAAATTTAAGTTATAAAAATCAAGCAATTTTGTCTCCATTCCCAATCAAGTTTAATTAAAATATTGATCCTCAAATTACACATATGAGCAAGTATACCCATCATTAAGCATAGTATGGGGAATTAACAAGAATCAATCCTCAAGGAATAAGTGCACACTAATCACTTTTCATTCACTATTTGACCGACCTATTCCAGTAATAAAAATAAAGATAAAATATATAGAACTCTCGAAGAGAAAATCATGTAATTAAATAATTACTCTTGAAAATTTGACAATGAATTATTAGCAATTATTACAATTCATCACTTTCCTTGTCATTATGAAGGAGTTTAATGTAGAATACATTCTCTCTCGAGTTATGGCTTCACTATCTCTTAGTTAATTCTAATGGACGTCTTTGTCTCACTAAAACAACAAAAAGATTCATAGAACACAAATCCTTGATAATTAGCCCTATCTTTAGGTGACAATGACATGAAATTTATTAACTCCCCCATCTCTAGGTGAAATCAACAACTTTTGATTACTTAATCTTGACTTAACCTCTCTCTCTCTCTCTCTCTCTCTCTCTCTCTCTCTCTCTCTCTCTCAAGTTAGTAAAGAAAATAAATCAAGAATTGAGCAATGGAGACGACCTCCTAACCTTTTTCTCAAGTTAATTAGAAGAATGATCAAATATCATCAATCCACTATTAAAAGCAAGTAATCAATACCAAAAAGAGTAATTAATTGAACAAAAGACTAAATTAATTCAACATCATAAATCAAAAAAAATAATATTTAAATACAATGAAAACATTAATCTCATTATTGTTCAACCAAAAAAAAAAAAAAACAACAACAAAGATTTCAGAAAGAACTCATAGACAAGTCCTCTTCTTTCTCCTTTGTAGACTTCTTTCGATGCTCCTTGAGTGATGAATTCATACTTCAACAAGTGACTTCAGCTTTGATCCTTGAATTCATCTGTTAATCCTCAATTCTTCTTGTTTTTATAGGTTTCTTGGCTGTAAAAATACATCCCCTAGAAGTTTTGGGTCGAGTATAGTTTGAAAACAATTAAACCTCTTAGGAAGTTCCCAATTTTGCTCGAAAAAGAAGTCTAAACCTCCTTGAATAGAATAGGGTCGGCGCCTAGTCACTTCATCTGGGCCGGCACCAGTCCAACTCTAGATTTTCATCGATTTGCTCTGTTCTTCCTCTATTTTTCTAGATTAAAGTCGGGATCGGATCAGCAATGATGAGTAGCGTCGAGTAAACACTAAAACTCTACAATTTCGCTCCAAAATCTTCAATTCCTGTACAAAATTACCAAAAATACTTTTCACAAGCAAAATATAAAAAATGAAAGGAAATGACTAGTTATTGAATCAAACGTATCACAAAATAACCTCAAATCAAGGCCCTATCAAGGGATGGACGCAAAATAGGTTAGATAGATGTAGAGACAAGCCTAAGAAGATGAGATTAAGGTGATTAAGAGAGATATATCTCTGTTAGATTTGTATGAGTGTATGACAATAGATAGAAATAAATGAAAGGAGAGGATTCATATGGATAACCACACGTGATCTTATATTAATTCATGTAGCCGATCCTAAGTTACTTAAGACTAAGGCTTTATTTATTTATTTATTTATTTATTTTGTTGTAATCAAGCTTGCATTAGTACATTTTCTTCTCATCATTTCGAAAAATCCTAATTGAAGAAAAGGACAAGTTTTACTCAATTCCATTTCTATATTTCCTCATGATTTCCTTTGCAAGTAAAATATCAACAGTAAGGTAAAAATTGATTTCTATATTTATTTGTTTTCTGTAAAAGAATAAACTAATATATATATATATATATAATATAATTTCATTAGTTTATATAAAC
This sequence comes from Voacanga thouarsii, assembly GCA_026120185.1. Lineage (NCBI taxonomy): Eukaryota > Viridiplantae > Streptophyta > Magnoliopsida > Gentianales > Apocynaceae > Voacanga > Voacanga thouarsii. The sequence goes on from JANUWF010003397.1 coordinate 406,806, forward strand.
ATACATATATATATATATATGTTTGTATATATATGTATATATGTATGTATGCATGTATGTGTGTGTGTATTTGTGTAAAATATGTTTATAAAATACGTAATATATATATATATATATATATATATGCATATAATTTCATTAGTTTATTCTTTGCAAAAGAACATTGGTGTACCATCTTTATGTTTGCAAAATATATTCTTTAGTTTAAAGAAGCACTCATTCAGCTTTGTATAAGATAGGATCTCTTAAGAGATATTATGTGTAGCCTTAAATTATGAGCTTAAAATTAATTAGGTTATATGATATCTTTCAAATCTTTTTATATTAAATAACATATAACAAGTCTTAGATACCAAATCTTTTCAAGTTAGATAATTGATCAATTATGTTGCCTTATCATTATGAAATTTTTTGATGAAAAGAATTAGGTATGACCAATGCTTTTGAATTCCTAGATTAACTATTGTATAGTTTAGCTTGTCAATTAACTATTGTTAAAATTTTGCATGTTTTTGTTGCGGTAGTTAGATAGTTAACAATAAAAGTTCAACACACATCTGGTAATATGGTTGAGCTTTAATGAACACATATTTGAAGGGCCTAACCCAATAAAAAAGATGTACTAAAACTTTAATAAAAGTTATAGGAACACACTTATCTTTATTATCCAGTAATTCTTAATGGACTATAATAGAATACCTTGCTGATATTCTTGTATCAAACGCCTGAATGCATTTGTAGACCTAACTCCTTGATTGAACTCCTTTAATTTATGTTATTTTAGCATAGTGGGAACTTCCTTGACATTAACAACCTTTCTACCAGAAAGGTATTTGAGACAAATAAGATTGATTCAAGCTCTCCTTAATGATATGTTTTAGATACCACAACAACTTAAATCATGAAACATACACTGACAATCAAAACTAGAATACTTATCAAATTTGTATGCTTCAAAATCACTCAAAATATTTCATGAAAAACATTCTATATTGCTCAGCCACTCTTTTGAACAATTCAATCTTAGTCAGATATTTATAAGCTGAAGTTCTTTGAGCTTTACATAAGAGTGGAAATAAAGTACTTTGTTTCCTTATTAAACTATAACATTGCTTAAAAAATGCTCATCAAAGTTTTTCATATCTTTATAATTCAATCCCAATAAGATTCCATCTTCATAACGTGTCTTCACAATGATTTCGAATATGTACTATTCAATATTCTCCTAGATCTTCCGGAAGTATTTTCCTAATCCAATTCAAATATGTTTTGCTCAAACATTCCCAACTATAATTATGCAATTTCCAAATTAGACTTCAATATTACCAAGGATTTTGGCAATTACTTTAACAATCTCCCCCATTGACATTGTTTGATGAAAACCCAGAGTTAGCAAAATATCTTCAGCATTAGCAATAGATTTTGAACATGCAATATCAAAATGATAAGCTTCAAGTCATACAGATAGTAAAACTAGGCAAGAAAAGCCATATAACGTGCTAGTAGTTATGCAGCAACAATCCTATTTACTGCTACAAACCTGAATATAAATGTACCAAATTGTTGAATTGTTCCATTATCTAGCCATCAAGTGTTCAAATGCCAATAAACCCTCTAGCTGCAACCATAGCTAGAAATGATACCAAGAACTAGTAGAATCCATAAGCAGTAGAGCAGCAGAAAAACATTTAGCAGAAAAAAATTCCTTGGTTAACAACAACTCTCGGCAAACTTCTAAACTCCCCCTGACTTCTAAACTCCCCTTGAGGTTACCTTTTATCACCCTTGTAGCTTTCTCCCCCTTTTTTGCACAAAAGAATGCCAAAAATCAATTGGAATAATATTGAATATTAAAGAGGACAGCCATGTCATCTTGGATTTTTGTCTAATTTGTTAGAATAGTGTCACATTGTTGCTGAAGGGTACCCATCAGAGTGGTCAGGGAATCAACACACTGGATACAATCATCAACCTTAGAAGCAAGATTTAAATTAGATGAATTTGTTGATGAAGATTTTGAGGGAGTAGGGAGGCTCCATCTCACTAAAATTTTTTGAAAAAAATTCTATAACTATAGCTAAACCCTAGCAATTAGAGAGGGTTTTTTTTTTTTTTTCGTAGCTAAATTCTCTCTATCAGAAAAGGTTTAGCTACGGATCCCTAATTTTATATTTCAACAAAAATTTGATAAGAACAATTTATAGGGCCGTAGCTAAAACCTAACAATCCGCGACGGTTTAGCTAGGAATTTAGCGACGGAGTCATCTGCCCTCTTCAAAATGTCACAGAATTGTTACCCTCGCAATGCCTTTGCTAATTCAGAGGGTATAACTTCAAATGGTTAACTCATTGGTAAATTGCCCCTCCTTTTACTTGTCCTCACAAAACGCTCGCAAATTAACAACGGCATACTGGCCATTGATAAATGCCGTCACTAAATGATTGCTTTCTTGTCGTGAATATAATATTTTGAAGAAAGGAAAATAAGAAAGTGAAATAAAATAATATGGTTTTGGCTTATATTTTGTTTCACTAATTTAATATAACAGTATTAAACCCTATATTTATTAAGAGTATTTTAGATTATAAAATAAAATTTCACAAGTTAAGTTTTCTTTCCTTTCACTAATTTTAGATATATAATGTTTTTATACTAAAGCTCTTTTCATTCTCCTTCCATTCCTCTTTCTCCCTTCCTAAAAAATTAATTCAAATACCAAAAATACTCTCTATTTTCCCTCCTCTCCTCTCCTGCCATTTCCCTCAATCCAAATAGGTTCTAAAGGGAGGAAACGGTTGATAGTATTTTCTTTCTGTTTTTTCAAGATGGTGAATGTTCCAAGTGGATGAGTAGGATGTTGTTGTCAGGTGCGAAATGGTAAATTTTACAAATCGAATAACACAGTATTTTTTTTTCACCAAAACGCCATAAAAAGAATGCAGTTCATAGGATTGAAGTGAAGAAATAAGAGAGGAGATTTTCTTTAAAAGGGTTTGAAGTAGAAGAATATATGAAGGTCTTTAAGTAAATGCATGGCAATTCAGTGTGGTTTCCTGCGTTTCCTTCTTTTTTCCCCTCTTCCTGCATATATTTTTTCTGCGTGCTTCGCACCTTACTTCAGATGAACTGGGATAATCTGAAATATTTAAATAGTAATCCATGAAACAGATATTTTGAGCCCCCTAGTGATGTAAGTGGACATTCTTGGGGTTTGGAGCAGCATATAATTTCAAAGTCCTAAATTCCATCCAAAAATCTTTGAATCATAGAAAGATTAATTCTTCTTATCTTCTTCCAGAAGACATCTGGAGGTGTTAACCGTAGTAGGTTAATTTGGAAAGAAGAAGAAAGATTGGGGGAAGAGGAAATGAAAAAAAAAAATGTTGAAATGTGGAAAGGATAAAAGACAGGGATGGAGTTAGGAGTCCAAAATTTTCTAAAACATTAAATTTTAATTTAAAATTTTAAAAATTTGAAACTTTATATTTAGTCTTTCAATTTTTTTTTTTATATATCTAACATTATCTTTATAATATATCTTTTTATTATTATTTTTTTAATATTTCACACAAGGGAACCTGCAATGGAAGCTATTCGAAAGGAATTCCGAACGATTGGCCTTAAGGGAGATGTGCACATTGTTTGGTTGGAATCTAGGCATATCTTGATTCGACCGAATAATGAAGAAGACTTTCTTCGGCTTTGGATGAAGAGCTTTTGGGATCTAATGGGATTTCTAATGCGTGTTCTAAAATGACAAGGATTTCAGAGTGACTCATGATCCTTCTTTTGTCCGCATATGGGTTTCACTGGAACACTTTCCTATCCATTTTTTTGCAAAGCTAGTCCGGTTTTCTATTACTTCTGCATTAGGGAAACCGGTTAAAATTAATGACGCTATTGCTCAACTCTAGAGGCCAAATGTGGCTCGAGTTTCTGTTGAATTAGGTCTCCTCAAACCCTTGCCTAAGCGTATTTGGATTGGTTATGGCCAAGATGGGTTTTTCCAATATGCTATAAATGAAAAGCTACCTACTACTATTCAGACCGCAGAAGAATTGGTCATTCTCTCAAAGAATGTGGACCGGTCATTGATGAGTGGAGCCGCTGCAAAAACAGTTAAGAAGGGGAATCCTCCTCAGCGATGGATTCCTAAGGAGAATCAGCCTCCACTGCAAACCCGTGATAAAGATGTTCAGCTGCCTAGGGTTTTGAAAAGCCAATTGCAGATGAATATCTTTCTGCGGATAATCCTAAAGCAGACCTCGCTTTGGCACAACTTCATGATAGTGTTGATGATGATGTGTCGAAAAAAATAGACAATGAAGATGCAATTGAGGATTGTGAAGAAAACACGGCCAGTAAAGAGCAGGAATCCGTGCATATACAAGCTGAAAAGGAGAGTGTTTTGCCAAACAAATTCAATATATCAAGATTTTGATGGCATTACAGTTCCAGAATCTCCTCTACACAGCTTCAGATACTGCTTCTGAGAATCCTGATATTATAACGGCACGCGTGGGCTGTCTGGGTGCACAACAATTTGAAAATTTTCAACTGTTGTATCCACTAGTTCATCATGAGTTGTGTTATGGATGCCTTGCATCCATGTGGGTGTGTCCCACATCGGTGGGCAATCCATTATGAAGGTGTGCACATCAAATACCAAAGAACAATAGCCCTAATTTGAAGGCTTTATTTGGCTTTACAATACCAACAAAAGTTCTTCTAGTTTGTTTAAACTTTGTTTCTTTTGAAATTCTCTTGTCTTGTATTATTGGTGTTTAGTGGTTTAGGAATACTTTGTTAAAACCTTGTAAATTGTCTTTTTTATAGTGAAGTTTTGTTCCACTTCCACCCGTAAACGTAAGTCATTTGATCGAACCACGTAAGTTCTTATGTCTCTCTTTTATTTCCTTTTTCGTTATCTATTTTTTTCTTCACATTATTTTCGTTATTATTTCTTTGTTATCGTTTTGTGTGTTTTTGCCATTAAAGTTTTGGTTTTTTCTTGGGGCCTATCCCTAACAAACTGGTATCAAAACTATTAGCTCTTAACTCTGCGGTAATGACTATAACAAACGCTAAGGTGGAGAAATTCGATCGGGATGTCAACTTCGGCATGTGGCAACTCAAAATAAAGGCCATCTTAATTCAAGATGGGGTTGACTTAGCCTTGAAAGGAATAGAGGAGAAGCCAACGGAGATGACAACAGCAACATTTGAAGACCTAGATAAAAGGGCCAGATTAGGTATTATTCTAAATCTCTCTAATGAGGTTTTAAGAAAAGTTACTGCTGAGATTTCTACTAAAACTATGTGGGAAAAGTTGAAGCTTTGTATATTAAGGAGACTATGGAGAATCGGCTCTGCCTAAAGAAAACCTTGTTTACACTTCGGATAGTTGAAGGTACATCTATTATCTCACATCTTGATATATTTGACTCTCTTATTATGGATTTAAGTAATATTGATGTGAAAATAGATGATGAGGATCAGGCCATTTTATTGTTATGTTCCCTTCCCCAGTCCTTTAAGCATTTTTGAGATAGTATGATGTATGGAAAAGAAACTATCTCGTATCGAGAAATTGAATCTGCTTTAAAATCAATCGAAAGGATTGACAGAATTTTAATTGGGGAGGTTAGTGGAAATCAAGCTGAAGGTCTAGTGGCCAAAGGTAGATCCGAAAATAGAACTTGTGGCAGTAGTAAATCGAAATCTAGATATAGAAATTTGGTTTGTAATTATTGTCATAAAAAAGGGCACATTAAGTCTGAATGCTTTAAATTGAAAAATAAGAATGCGTATAAAGAAAAATCTACTGATGCTGTTGACGCTAGTGTTGTAGCAAATGAGAATGAAGAAAATATTTTATTTGTGACTAATAGCAGGATAAAGTCTGAAAATGAATGAATTTTAGATTCGGGTTATTCTTATCATATGTGTCCCAATAAGGATTTGTTTTCCACTTATGAAGCTTATAACAGTGGAGTTGTTTTGATGGGTAATAATGCCATTTGTAATATTGTGGATAAGGGCACAGTTCAAATTAAAATATATTATAGTATTGTGAGAACTCTCATTGATGTTAGACTTGTTCCTGATTTGAAAAAGAATATTATCTCTTTAGGCACCTTTGAGGCTCTTGGGTGTAAATAAGCATCTGAAGGTAGAGTTATGAAAGTTTGTAAAGGTACTCTTATTATTATGAAAGGTTAGAGGTCTAATAATTTGTGTACTTTGCAGGTGTCACAAGTTCTGTTGCCAATTTTACATCAACTTTGTCTGATTCTAATATCACCAAATTATGGCATATGCATTTGGGGCACATAAGTGAAAAAGGTCTACACATGTTGAGCAAGAGAGACCTTCTAGATGGACAAAATACCACTGCATTAGACTTCTGTGAGCACTACATTTTCAGGAAGCAGAAAAGGATCAACATCAACTCACCAGCTATTCACCAAACTAAAGGTACTTTGGATTATATTCATTCATATCTTTGGGGTCCATCCCGTGTTCCTTCTAAAGGTGGTGCTAGGTTGTTGACTTTCATTGATGCTTATTCAAGGAAAGTTTGGAATGTTTACCTAACTTTCGAACAATGAAAAGTTTTAATTGAGAAACAGACAGGTAAATAGATAAAGTGGCTGAGGATGGCTAATGGCATGAAATTCTATGAAAAAGAATTTGATGAATTTTGTAAGAATGAAGGAATCATTCGGCATCGTACAGTGAGGATGACACCTTAACAAAACAATGCTGCAAAGCGTATGAACAGAACTCTTTTGAAAAGAGCACGATGTATGATATCAAATGTAGGGTTGGTAAAGGATTTCTAGACAGAGGGAGTTTCTATAGCATATTACATTATCAACCGTGCTCCTTCTGCAGCTCTTGATTTCAAAACTCCTGAGAAAGTTTGGTCAGGTATGCCTACTAATTACTCTAATATAAACGTTTTTAGACATCTGGCATACATACATGTAAATAATGAGAAATTAGAGCTAGAGATAAGAAATGTATTTTCCTTGGGTATGCTTTTGGGGTGAAAGAATACACATTATTGTGTCCAAATCCCAAATTACCAAAATTTGTAATTAGCAGAGATGTTATCTTTGATGAATTGTCTATATTAAATTCGAAAAGGGAGTCTTCAAGTGCTTCTTGTGCAGATGAAGATGGTACGCAGGAGCAAGTGGAGCTTGAAATTAGTAGTTCTAGTCCTTCTAATTTGACTTCTTTTCTTTAGCAAAATTTAGTTCACAACAATGAAGAAGATACAGAAGAAGAATATTCCATAGCCAGGAATAGATCAAGAAGGGAGATTCGACCATCGCAAAGGTCTGTAAATTTAGTTGCATATGGTTTGTCAGTTGTAGAAAAAACAGATAAAGATGGTGAGCCTACAACAAAGCTATTTCATGTGAAGATTCAGCTAAGTGATTGATTGCAATAAATGAAAAAATTGAGTCCCTCCACAAGAATGGAACTCGGGTCCTTGTAAATCTGCCTTTGGGAAAGAAAATTGTTGGTTGCAAATAGGTCTTCAAGAAAAAGGAGAGTACACTCGAGGCTGAAAATGGAAGGTGCAAAGTAAGAGTGGCTGCGAACACTACAAGAAATCTACCAATTTGCCACGGACAAATATGTGGCTAAACTGAAATTTGCCACGGATCTGTGACGGAATTTGTCCGTAGAAAATACCTTCTTTGTTAACTATTTTTTTGCTAGGGATGCCATGGATTTGCGACGGATAGTTCAAGTTGTTAGCACCTTTCAAGGAGAAATATTGTGAGGGAACCATGGCAAATCCGTCTCAATTTGCCACGGAAACAATATGCAAATAAGTTGTCTATGGCAAATTGCCACGGATTTACCGCGAACAATACTCAAGCAAGTGATTGCCATGGATTTGCCACGGAATCAATATAAAAAATAATTATTAGTGACAAATCCGTGACAGATTGTCAGGGATTTGCCACGGATTAATCCATTGGTACTATTTTCTGTGGCAAATCTGTCACGAAGTTGCCATGGAATCAATATCCAAATAATTATCCATGGCAGATTGCCACGGATTTACCGTGGATGGTACTCAAATAGGTCCCATTCATGGAAAATTCATGACAATCTACCACGGATTTGCCATGGAATAAATATGGAGAATAATTATTCGTAGTAAATCGTGGCAGATTGGCATGGATTTGTCACGGATTACATCAATTGGTTAGATCCTCCGTGGCTATCTTCGTGGCAGATAGCCACGAATTTACCATGGATGGCATCCATTACTATTATCATCCATGGCAAATCTGTGGTAGATTGCCACGGAATCAAAATCTATGGCAACATATTGTCTACAATTTCAACTTTCAAAACCTGTTACATTTTCCTATTCACAATTCCACAACAACTAGTATGCACAGCACACATGCACAATCCCCGTCACACTCCCTGCCTATATAGTTGCGAATCACATTCCCCTGACATATACACAACAAACACCCTATAACATTTATAATCCATTATTTATACACACATGCACTATACGCAACCTACAACATTCTTAAGTATCATACTCCCTACACACATGCACAACACACCACCTACAACGTCACAAATCATATTCCCACCACACAATGCACAACTGCAAAACACATTCACCACAATTATTTTAGCAAACCATAAAATTCCATAATTTGTTTAGAGCCTAAATACACAAATAATCATATATCATCAAAATATCTAAAAATAGCAAATATAAATTCATAATAATACTAAATCCATAATCAAAGCGATCTAAACTTAACATCCACATGAAAATAAAACCAATCTAACTATCACCTATTGCTGAAGGGCCAAAGTCATCCTCGTCAAAGTCAGAAGAGGGAATGGAGGGCACTTGTAAGTTAAGATGTTGCATCACCATGCGATTCATCTCAATCAATGCAAACATTTTCTTATCCTTTTTCTCCAAAGTCCTCTTCATCCTTTTCCTCCCTTTCTCTATCTCTTTATCTTTCTTGTCCAACTGTTGCTGAAGTTGCAGTTGAAGCTGCTGCTAAAGGGTCTGCTCAAACTCACCACGAAGCTTCTCTATATCCATTGATGATACAAGGCCCCAGGCTAATGGCACTGAAGTCTGAAGCATAAGACCTCAAATCCCACGCCATAGATCCTTCCCTTTTTCAATCCACCTGCAGCCGACAAAATCATAGCTTTCTCATCTGGCACAGAACTTGGAGTGGATGCTGATTCAGTAGACTCCATTTGAGAGTACTGCGACTTCATCATTTGGATATCTTCCTGAATAATTCAAAGGTGAAAATATAAAAAAATAAATAAATTTTTATGCAATTTTATAAAAATGAAATTAATATGTAACATACACTGACCTTGCAGGATCTCTCATCTTCAAATTCGCCCTTCTTAGGCCTATTTTAAAACTAGTGTAATTTTTCAAATAATGCAAGATAGTCAAATTCATCCAAGCATGCCTCTTCTTGTGTACATTCCTAATCTTTGAAAGGGTATCAGTTATTCTTGCCCGACACCTTTCCTCCTACGTTGAACGTGTCTGTGGCAAATAACTTAGGTGCCATGTCTAGTGTTTCTACAAAAATGAATAGGTTAGTACATTGTAAAATGACTACTCATTCTGAGATAAAGGTAAATAATAGGTATTTAGACTGATAGTAAAATGTAAACATACCGTAACAAAAAAGTAATAGACAAATACGCACAGCAAACAAGCTTAATGTCAACAAGCTTATATGTCACTCAAGCAAAAGTTTCTTTTGAGGTAGTACAAATACAAAGAAGAAGGAAATTAAAATATGTCACTCATCATGAGCAGTCTTGTCAGCTATTTGAGGTTGGTGTTGGTCCCTTTCCCTTGCACCTTATACGACCGGTATCATCTTTTCCTCTTCTTCCTTATCTCTTTCTCACCTCAGTCCTCCCACCCCTTTTCCCTCCCTCCACCTAGCATCTACCTCTTCCTCTTCCTCCTTGTCTTTTTTTCTCCTCAGTCCTCACTTCCCTCGTTTTCTTTGATGATGCACGAACTCCAAAAACACAGTAATCTAAGATGGATATATACATAAATCAATATACATTCATGCATGAGTTGGCCAGTTTAATTCATGCCAATGCACTAATCTATCAATGCATTCACATTAAACTATCTCTATTCATGGCGTCTCTTCTTCCTCGCACAGATATATATATATTTCTCTAGTTCTTCTTCCTTTTTATTTGAACACTTCTTGCAAAAGTTGCTCTCTTAATCATCAGTTATTAGTGGACTTCAAAAAATCACAAAGGGATCGGGATTTCTTCTTCGGTTCTCTTTCTCAGAGATGGAGAATCGTAATTCATTTGAGAGATGGTCAAATTTTGAATTGGTTTCCAAAGAAGAAGATTTTGATGTGTTTTTCTTTTCAAGACAACCACTTCCTCTTGATTTCAGGTGAGATACTTTTGAGGGATTTTTTTTTTTTTTTTGGCTTTTCACCCATCTTCTTCATCTAGAAATATGCGTGATAATGAAACTGAACTTCTTTTGGTTTGTTGTGATGTGAATTAGTGGAAGTTCTGGACATGCTGCTTTAGATTTCCAATTTGATCTGCCTACTCAAGAGACTACTTTTGATACTGTTCCTCTGAAGGAGGATATGCTTGTACATGATCCTTTCTACTCCCTAATGGATTTTGAACAAAGCCAGAACACGGTTCAAGGTTATCATACATTAGAACATGGATTTTGAATGGCATTACCTTTATTGAGATTATTTTTCTTTTTTTAGGAGAAATATGGAGTGGTCTTGGCAATGAATTTGGAGTGGGGAATTATGAAATGCATTTTGAATATAATATTGAGGCGAACCAGCCGCTGTTATTGTGTGACCGCTGTCAAGGTATCACTTCAGACGAAATTCGTGTGGAGAAGAAGATGATCAAGAGACAGAGAAATGAGAAGAGCAGTAGCTCCAAGACATTATCAAGAGCAACATTTCAATGTACTTTTACATGTCAATCACTCGGGCGACCAAAGAACTGAATGTTGGCCTAACCCTTTTCAAGAAAAGATGTAGGGAGTTGGGAATTCGTCGATCGCCTCACATGAAGTTGATGAGCTTAGAGACCCCTAATCAAGAATATTCAGGTTCTCTCTCACACACTTGTGCATGAATGAAAAACTTATGTCACAGATCTGCAAGTATGAAAGAGTCATAAGTAAATAATGACCGCAATGAATGTATCTCCACTGATAATATGTAGAAATCACTCTGATTTGTAGGAGATGCAAAATGAAGAAGAAGGAGGACATATGGCTGAGAAGAAGTTGAGAGAAGCTATTGAGATACTAGAATGTGAGAAGAAGTTGTTGGAAGAAATCCCTGATACGTAGTTGGAGGACTAAACAAAGAGACTAAGAAAGCATGCTTCAAGGCCAACTATAAGAAGAGAAAACTCATGGGGATGATGAAATCTCAATACTTAATAGAGATAGACGAAGAAGGAAAAGAGAAAATCATACCTATCTGCATACATAGAAGGAAAAGGAATATGGATTTGGTCATTGTCAAGAGCATGAATACACTCCTTAAGAGGCAAAAGACTCTTGTTAAGAAAAAGTAACTAATAACACAATACATGTTTTTGACTTATTTCCATCATGAAAGAAATCTTCCCTACAACCTTGGCACTTTTTGACTCATTTACATCATTATTTCGTCTGGAATCTTTTATCTCATTATACTTTTTGACAGCAAGTTGTAAGATTGCATGTGATCGAGATGATTTCACATTGGATGTGATCGAGATAATAAAACTCTCAAATTTATTTATATTACATTTATTTTTTAGAAAAAACCTAAAACAGTTTTTTTTTGTGAATAAATATGAACCTTAAATTGGAAATTTACTCATAGATACGAATTAATGTATCTGGCGAGACAATGCCATCAAAATATTAGTAAGATAAGAATAAATATATTGGTACCATCTTCATCCAGTGTAAATTGATTGAAAAGATGGTGCTTATATAGGGACAAGTTAAACCTAATGAGTACTTTGGAGGCATAGTAGAGAAGGAAAATAGAGAGAAAGAGGGATAAGATTCAACACACGGGGCACAAAAACTAAGTCAATGTTACAACCACTCAACCACACTTGTCATCGTTCACCTAACTTTCAAGCTATTAAACCTCATAAACAGAAAGATAGAGTTTACCATTCAATACCAATTCCAAATATTAACTTAAGCATAACAATTCTTTAAAATGGCCAAAGCAGCATAATAAAGTGAAATTCTCTTTCAAAAAGATACTCCCTCCAGCCCAAGTTGCATGCTTGGCATTGTTCACCCAATTTTCAAGCAAATAAACCTCTAGAGAAGCAAGAGTTTACCATTTAATACCAATAGCAAATATTAAGTTAAGCAGAATAGTTTTTTAAAATGGAAAAAAGACATAACATGGTAAAATTCACTTTCAAGGAAGATACTCCCTCCAACCTAAGTTGCATATCCACATTTCCATTTTGGGGTCACTGTTCACCCAAGGTTTTCCTTTTCCACAAACCAATTGATGCACAAGTAACAGAACTTCTATAAAATTAACTACTTTGCCACATAGAAGATAATTTCATCATTTTTTCACACAAAATAAAAACAACTTATACTTGATGCAGGTTAATCAACAAAGGAATTGCACAAATGATAGTTGAAAACTCTCACTACATTCCAAAAAGCACACTAGAAGAACTAATCTTGGAAAATTAAGCACATTTTCTAAAGATAAGTCACCTAAATGAGTTCTGCCACCCCGAACTAATTAAACATCATTTGTACACTAAGGAGACTAGCTACATTCCTATTTCACTTGTCTTCTTTAAATCCTTGTCGCATACATCACTAGCATGAAACATGAAGCAACAATATCACAAGAAAAGATGATAAGATTTTGTTTCCTATAAATATGGTGATACACCACATTATCCTCAAACTAAAAATTTGAATCTCAGCATGCCAGAAAATATTAGGACCCCATTACTGTCAACTAATGAAATACAAAAACCTAAATGCTATAATATTCGCTCATGATAAGTACAATGCTTAACCATGGGAACACTAAGGATATTGCTACAGAAATAAGTAAGAAAGAGCCTTCCCACAATAAAGTTCTAATCTAAGATAGCAAAAACAAAATCATACATTTTAATTCCTCTACTAAATTACTAAAAACGAACAAAAGTAGCTATTCTACTTCCCAAACTAAAGACTAAATCATCATTCGTGAGAAATGTCAATTTGATTAAAAAGAAATAAGCACCTCAAGAACGATGCACCTGAGCTGAATGCATCAATGAACAGAACACTAGGAACAAGAATAGAAACAGGGACGGCTTACTCGGTCTCTTGGCCGCCATTTGTAGACTAAACCATTATCAAAAGGTCTAGAGGGGATGCTCCCCTTAAAAGCCTCATGTTGTAGGGTTTAAAAAGAAATAAGAAGGAGCTGAGTTGAAAACAGGGTGAGAAACAGAGAGATTTTGGATTCAGAATTAAGATTAAGATTGAGAATCAATCAACAAAGCCACTAAACAAGCAGTGTAAGCGCTTGGAGATTGGGAGGTGAATAGAAGGAGAATCCATCTCAAAAAAGCAGAAGAGAAAACCCTAGAACATGTACAGAGTGATGGTGGCATTGTTGATGGAGGCACATGTAAAGGAAAAAGAGCAATGCGGCTGTTGAAGCTAAGAAAAGAGAGAGAAGCTGAGGGGAAAATCAAAATATATTGAGAGAAAGTACATACGCAATGCATTCTCTAGTTTTATTTTCCTTTTTCCTCATTTCCCCAAATGATTTTTTTTCTTTTTTCATTAAATTCTATTTTTATTTTCCAGTAAGCAGACGACTGCATCCTATCTTTAACCAATGAAAGTATTTCGTGTGTCTAATATTATATTTAAAATATAATACATAATACATATAATATAATTTATTAAATTTTATATTTTATATTACATAATTTATAATCCTTATCCTTATGATATTATTGAAGTTTACTACTTGTGCAAGAGGCCATCTTATAGGCAAAGAAATCAATTCGCAAAAAAGAGACTTTCCTCTTAGATTTATTAAAATCACTAATAAAAATGTTATGACAAAATTTGAAGATAATCGAATATAATTTGGCACATAATCTAACATAATATCTAAAAAAATATCCAAAACCTAATGCGTTTACAAAGATAGACATATCAAATTAATGATCCGACCATTAGATTTGTTAAAATTATTAAGAAAAGTGTTATGGCTAAATTTGAAAGTAAACATATATTTTTTTGTACATAAACTAGTATAATATTTAAAAAAATATCCAAAACCTAATGCATTTACAAATATAGACGTGTCAAATTAACGATCCAATTTGTAAATTCTGACCAAAAGAAGTCTTTTCTATTGAACATGATCAATTAATATACATATTTTTCCCTTAAAAAAACTACACGTAATGGAGATGGCTTCTTTTGGTTATAAAATGTAACACACAAAAAATATTATTACATGATGACCAAATCTTAAAAATAAGCCATGGAAACAAATTAATTTTAATATATTGTGAGTATATGATAATTTTGGAGGAATGGAGTTTTTTAGATTAAAATTAATTTTAATTGTGCGGCAAGTTATAATGTTGTGAGTATTTGATAATCCGTGGCAGAACCCTTGCAGACTGCAACGGATTAGCCACAGAATAATTGAGAAATTTACTCTTCCGTGACAGATTGCTAAGGATTTTCCATGAAATCAACTCAATTGACCAATTTCGTGGCAAATTGCCACAGATTTTCGAGGAAACCAGTAAATAAAAATAAATTTAACATTCTTTTTATCTCTATTCTACCTAATACATTTTTTTGATATATTCTCAATCATTGTACATTAAATTAAACTCAAGAGGCTCATAGAAATATTTCAAAATAAGTTACATGCCTATATTTGCTACTTGTTGTTACACATATAATTTACTTCATGAATACAAGTACTTAATATATGAATATTATAGAAATCTATAAACAATAAGGCAGTGTTTCAAAAAAGGAGATAAAGGAATACAAAAATTTATATTTGTTCTCAATAGGTATTGAATTAGAATTAGTATGAATTAATATAATAAAAGAATTGGAAAAAAATGTAAAAAAATCAAATCTATAGCAGATCTCTCACAGATTGTCACGGATTAGCCACAGAATAATTGAAAATTTTATTCTTTCAAGGAAAATCCGTGATAAATTGTTACGGATTTGCCATGGAATCAACTCAATTGACCAATTTCGTGGCAATTCTGTGGCAAATTACCACGGATTTGAGAAGAAACTAGTAAATAAAAATAAATTTAACATTCTTTTTATCTGTATTCTGCCTAACACATTTTTTTGATATATTCTCAATCATTATAAATTAAATTAAACTCAAAAGGCTCATGAAAATATTTCAAAATAAGTGACATGCCTATATTTGCTTCTTGTTGTTACATGTATAATTTACTTCATAAATACAAGCAATTAACATATGAATATTATAGAAATCTATAAACAATAAGGTAGTGTTTCAAAAAAGGAGATACATGAATACAAAAATTCATATTTGTTCTCAATGGGTAATGAATTAGAATTAATATGAATAACATTAATAAAAAAATTGGCAAAAAATGTAAAAAATCAAACCTATGGCAGATCCCTTACAGACTGCCACGGATTAGTCATGGAATAATTGAGAAATTTATTCTTCCATGGATGAGCTTGCCATTAAGATCTTTTCTACAAGGCTGTTAAGCCAAAAGTATGTAGACCTCTCTCTGATACCAAATGAAAAACCTTAGAGGAGGGTGAATAAGGTTTTTGGCAAGCAAAAACAATTTTTTCGAAGAGTCTAAAATGCTGAACAAGGATGATCATAAAGATACTTGGACTGACTTTATTGATACATTGAAAGCTGTCCAAGCACTCATAGATGTGTATTCAGATTTAGACAGTGAAAGATCATAAAAACAATATACATGAACCACTGAAATAAAATGAGACAAGAGATGTATAGTGGTTCGATCAACAATTATCTACGTCCACTACCTTAAGCCTCACACTTAAGGATTTTCAACCATATTTCATTAACCTCACTTAATGAAACAACCATATACAAGAGAGGATCAGCACACTAGGTTTTACACAACCTCTCAAACACATCAAGGCTCACCCCTATGGGTTTTACACCACAACCTTGAACAATCACACAACAAGGATCACCCCTATGGGTTTTACCACACAACCTTGAACATATACACAACAAGGATCACCCCTATGGGTTTTACCAACCTTGAACATACACACAACAAGGATCACCCATATGGTTTTACCACACAACCTTGCTATTACAAGCTGAGAATTGAATAGCAATTGAATAGAGATAAGCTCACTTACTTGAGCAGATATTCTCTCGGATACAAGTACAAAATATTTTTATCTTTGATACACAATGAACTCACTTTGAAACTAAGATAAAAGGAGATTTTTGAAGATATTGAGCAATAGTGTTTCTAAGATGGATGTTTCAAAAATCTTACTTGTAATCTGGCTTTAAGGGCTATTTATAGAGCCAAAAAATGGAATGCCAACGGTCATAAAAAAAACGAGTTTTGGATTATAAAGGGCTATAAATTTTTCTATTTAAACTCATCCGAGTTTTGGACGAAGATGCATCCAAAAGTTAAGTCCAAAATGGCACATCCCTGACGGACAATTTTTCAACCCGGTTTACAGGACCTTTTGGATTCAAACTGTACCATCCAAAATTCTATGAATTCTAAAAACTTTGAAAATCATCTCCTTTAAAGCTTCAAGGTAAAGCTAAATGAATCAAAAGATAAGAGGACATAGGAAATAATAAGTATACCTTAATGAACACTTCCTAGTCTAATATTCTTCATAAAAAGTCTTCTTGATGTATAACTCCTTATACTTGATTTTCCAATTGATCTTCCATTCTTGAAATCGGTGATAAAGGAGTTGCCAATAATTCTTATCTGAAGACTTTAGAAGAACAAAGATCAATCATGTCCTATCACAATAAATTGACACGTTAGTTCATATCAACGTTTATCATAAATCAAAACATAAAAGAAAGCCCTTAGGACTAACATAAAAGAATACAAAAGTTCATATTTGTTCTCAATAGTAATTGAATTAGAATTAATATAAATTAATATAATAAAAAATCGTCAAAAAATGTAAAAAATCAAATCCACGGTAGATCTCTCGCAGACTGCCATAGATTAGTCATGGAATAATTGAGAAATTTATTCTTCTGTGGCAAATCCGTGACAGATTGCTACAGATTTGCCATGGAATCAACTCAATTGACCAATTTCGTGGCAATTCCGTGGCAAATTGCCATGTATTTGCGAGGGAACAAGTAAATAAAAATTTAAAACACATTCAATTATTAATTCTCAATTTTCATTTTAAGACTAAATATGTTATAGATAAACAAATAAAAAATTCTATAAACCATTTGATTTTTTCTCTTCAAAGAGTGTCGAATTACAAGTAATACAAATTAATATAATAAAAGAATTAGAACAACGAAGAAGAAAAAATATATTCATGGCAAAACCTTAACCATTTACTTGGGATTGGCCATGGACTACAAGCCGTGGCAAACTTTCTATGGCAAATCCCTAGCAGTTTGCTAGGGATTTGCTACTGAAATATTTAATTTTATTTAAAAATTATTCTATGGCAAATCCGTGGTAGATTGCCATGGATTTGCGATGGAATACAATTATTGCAACTTGCTACAGATCTACAACGAAATATTCTATATTTCTCTCATTTTTCATTTATTGGAAAATGCTATAATTGTGCTACGGAAATTTTTCCATCGCAAATCGCTGGCTAATTTTTTGGTGCTTTTATTTTCTATGGATTTGCAACAGAATATGTTTTCATCACTAGTTGCTACTGTTTCCATCGCAATTCCGTGACAAATAGCTACGAATTTGCTATGGTATTCTGTCCCTCACAATTTGCTTTGTCTTTTATGGTTTCGTAGCAAATCCATCGCTGATTTTTCATGGCAAAAGTCCATGAAAGATTCACAGTTTTCTTGTAGTGGAAGGGCTATAGTCAGTACAAGCTGTTGATTTTCATGATATATTTTCACCTATTGTTAAACATAGCTCTATCCGTATTTTGCTTGCTTTTGCTATGTATGATTTGGAATTGGAGCAGCTTGACGTTAAGACAGCCTTCCTGCATGGTAATCTTGAGGAACAAGTTTATATGAAGTAGCTTAAGGGATTTGAAATTGAAGGGAAAAAAAAAAAAGGCATGTTTACCTTTGTAAAGAAATCCTTGTATGGATTGAAGTAGTCACCAAGGCAGTGGTATAAGAGATTTAACTCTTTTATGTTGAGTTATGGTTATTTAAGGAGTATGTACGATAGTTGTGTTTACTTCTAGAAGTTACATGATGATTCTTTCATTTATCTACTGCTCTATGTTGACGATACGCTCATTGCTGCTAAGAATCTGATAGAAATCGATGTCTTGAAGAAATAGTTAAAGAGTGAATTTGAGATAAAAGATTTGGGAGCAGCTAAAAAGATTCTTGGCATGGAGATCAAGAGAGATCAAGCTCTTAGGAAGTTGTACCTGACTCAAGAAAATTACATTGAGAAAGTTTTGGAGAGATTTGTCATGAAAAATTCAAAACCTAGAAGTTTTTCTTTTGCAAGTCATTTTAAACTTTCAGCTGCTCAATCACCATAGTTAAGTGAATAGGAAGATTATATGACACGGGTTCCATATTGTAGTGCAGTCGGCAATATAATGTATGCAATGGTTTGTACTCGTCCAGATATTTCACAAGTAGTCAGTGTGGTTAGCAGATATATATCTTGTCCTGGAAAAGCATATTGGCAAGCCGTAAAATGGATTCTCAGATATTTGTGAGGCATTTCAGATGCTTGTTTGGAGTTTGAAAGAAGTAACAACACTTTAGTTAGTTTTGTAGATTCTGACTATGCCGAAGATCTTAACAAAAAAAGATCACTTACTGGCTATATATTTTGCATTGGAAGTTGTGCAGTTAGTTGGAAGCTAGTTTACAACATGTAGTGGTGCTATCTAATATGGAAACAGAATATATGGCTCTAACCGAGGCTATCAAAGAAGCCTTGTGGTTGAAAGGTTTATTTAGCGAGCTTAGTCTGTATAAATGTGTAACTACAATTTATTGTGATAGTTAAAGTACATTACATTTAACTATAGGTCAGATGTATCATGAGAGGACGAAGCATATTGATGTGAAATTTTACTTCATTCGATATATCATTGTTGAGAAGAAAGTCTTTGTTTAGAAGATTAACACCAAAGACAATTCTACTGACATGCTTATAAAGCCTCTTCCCATCTTCAAGTTTAAGTAGAGTTTGGATTTGATTGACATTCACTATTCATGATCTATGGTCTTTGGACTTTTGTGGAAAAGGTGGAGCAAAATTATTATGTTTAAATTTGGGATGCAAGTCAAGGTGGAGATTTGCTATGGATGCCTTACATCCATGTGGCTGTCTCTCACATCGGTGGGCAATCCATTATGAAGGTGTCCCACATCGCATACCAAACAACAATAGCCCTCCTTTGAAGACTTATAAATATAAGGCCTTGTTTGACTTTGTAACAACACAATCCCAACAAGAGTTCTTCTAGCTTGTTTAAACTTTGTTTCTTTTGAGGTTCTCTTGTCATGTATTATTGGAATTTAGTCGTTCAGGAATACTTTCCTAAAGCCTTGTAAATTGTCTTTTTCATAATGAAATTTTGTTCCGCCTCTACCTGTGGACGTAGGCCATTTGATCAAACTACGTAAATTCTTTTGTGTCTCTCTTTTATTTCTTTTTTCATTATCTTTTTTTTTTTTGCATTATTTTCGTTATTATTTCTTTATTATCATCTTGTATGATTTTGCCATTGGAATTTTGATTTGTTCCTAGGGCCTATCCCTAACAAGTTGTTCAGATGGAACAATTGATATTCCTCCGCCTTTAGATGTTGAAGCAGATTCACAGATGTCCCCATTGCTGAAGATCAATTTCCCTCCACTAAGTCAACTGCTTTAGTGCGTGCCTACTGTTGAAAATGGCAACTTTGGGAGTTAATAATTTTTAACTCATGATTAGTTAGCCTAAAACAATTAATGAGAATTATTCTTGACATGTTAGAGATTGTTTTGATTGTGGTAGAAGCCATTTTCATGGTGGGAATCCATAATTAAATGTTGTTAAAGTTGTGCTTGGGCCATGTTTTCACGATCCTCTATTTTTATTTGGCCCAATTAATTAACTCTAACTTGAAAAGGAATAGGAAACATAAAATCTGGTAAAGGAATTAGGGCTTCCTAAACCGAATTGGATTTTAATTTTCCTAAGGCGACATTAAAAGGGGGAACAGAGCCGCCATTAGGGTTAACCCCTTTTCGTGTTTTTTTGCTTCCTGCGAGAAAATTCACCGCTTCGGTTCTCTCTCCGCGATCCATATTTTTTACCTTATCAGGACCGGTGAACTGAGGGGATTTTCGAGGTGATCACAGTTGGTGTGCGTCAACAGTGATCTGAGACCGTCTTATCCTGCAAGAAGAGTCGTTGTACCCATCGCACCGGAGTGGGGCGAATAGCTTTTTGAAGGCAAACCAGTATTAGACTGGTGATTCGGTCAGCAATACAGTACGTTGCGGCGCAATTTGTCCAGAGGAGTGCCAGCGCTAGGTACGTTCTGATAGAACCGCGAGCAAGTCAATCAGGTATACTATTGATTTGTTTATTAAGTGTGAATTCTGTCTAGTTACATTACGTTTGGACTGTGTGGCCTTGCCGACATTGTTGATATTTGATAATTGCAATTGTTAGAGCCCTGGTCGGGTATAGGCGGTGCTTGTTCAATTCAGTTGAGTTGCCTGTCTGTGCTCGTAGGTACCCTGGTTTACTAACAGTCTTCAAGAAGCTATTCTGCAATTATCTATGTGTGTGCAATGGCCAGTTCGTCAGGTACTGCATCTGCTGCGTATAAGCCTTGGTTGACTTGAATGGTTTGCCGGACAAGTTTGGTCCAGGGCGGAATTTCAAGCGTTGGCAACAATGCATGAAAATTTGGTTGACCATGAGGGGCTTATTATCAGCAGTGCAGGTAGATAGGCCTATACTAACTGAAAGGTATTCTAGAGTAGCTGAGATTACTGCGTGGGATGAACAGAATAATGTAGGCAGAGGGGCAATACTGTCAGTATTGACAAATGCTCTCTTTGATGTCTACTGTTCTGAGTCATACACAGAAAAGATGCTATGGGATGAACTGAATATGAAATATAATACCGAAAATCAAGGTCTGGAAAGGTATTATGTCTCCAAATTCCTGAAGTTTCAGATGGTTGAGGGTAAGTCTGTGACTGAACAGACTCAAGAGTTGCAATTGATTATTCATTCTCTTCATGAATCAGATATGGAACTTCCTGAGAAGTTTTAAGTGATGTCAGTTATAGAGAAATTTCCTAAGTCTTGGGAAGACTTTGGTATGTCCCTCAAACACAAAACGGAGAAGATTTCTCTAAATGATCTGATGAAATCAATATCCATTGAGGAGCAACATAGAAAGAATAGTGATATTGTACCTATGGAGTCTAATGTCCATGTTGTGACTACTGGGAAGAAGAGCAATAATCGGAGGAATGTGGGGGTTAACTCAAACTCTAAAAACATAAACAAGACAAAAGGCAAGGCCAAGAAGAAACCGAAAAGCAAACAAACCTTGCTGGAATTGTGGTCAGGTTGGACATTGGGCTAAGGATTATCCGTCTAAAAAGCCTAAAGTCAAACAAGGATCAAATTTTGAAGCACAAGTCAATGTGGTGGTAGAGTATACTAGTCAAGCAGAGGCTGATTTGAGTACTCACCTTACTGAGGTTTGTACCATTGAGGCTGAGACTGGCTTCACTACTTCCAATGATGGTGAAAGGTTTGTTTCTGTTAACCTAGAAGTCTTTACTATTTATGAGCCACTTGAATGGCTAGTTGATACTGGAGCAAATGTGCACATTTGTGCTGATAAATTGCTTTTTGTGTCTTACCAGCCTATTAAAGGAAAAACTGTGAAGATGGAGAACTCAACTGCAGCCAATGTATTGGGGATTGGACGTGTGGACTTGAAGTTTCCTTCAGAGCGTATTCTTTCTCTTCATAGGGTGCAACATGTTCCAACAGTTCGTAGGAATATTCTTAGTGGTTCATGTTTAGTTAGAGAGGGTTATGAATTTACTTTCAAATGTAATAAAGTAGTGATTATGCACTACAATTCTTTTGTTGGCAAAGGTTATTTGTCAGATGGTTTATTTAAATTAAGAGTTGAATCTTTTACTTCTGATTTGAATAAAGCTTCTTCTATTGAGAATTCTGTTTATCCTATGGTGCACATTATTGAATCCACTGATGTTTGGCATAGTAGACTTGGACATTTAAATTTAGATTATATTAAAAGAATGATGAATTTAGACTTGATCCCTAAACATTCAATTGATAAGAAAAATAAATGTCAAGTGTGTGTGGAAGCTAAAACAACCAGGAAACCCTATCATTTAATTGAAAGGGATTCAGAAATACTTGATTTAGTTCACATAGACATTTGTGAATTCAATGGCTTATTGACTAGGGATCATAAGAAATACTTCATTACTTTTATTGACGATTGCAGTAAATATTGCTATGTTTATTTACTTAAACATAAAGATGAAGCACTTGAAAAGTTTCTCATATTTAAAAATGAAGCTGAAACTCAAACTGGCAAGAAACTTAAAAGGTTAAGATCTGATAGAGGTGGAGAGTATGGGTCTAATCCATTTGTTGAATATTGCCAAAGCAATGTCATAATTCATGAGGAGACACCCCCTTATTCTCCCCAGTCTAATGGGATTGCTGAACAAAAAAATAGAACGTTTAAAGATATGATCAACAGTTTACTTTTAAATTCTGGATTGCCTAAGTATATGTGGGGTGAGGCTTTGAATACGGCTTGCCATATTCTGAACAGAGTCCCTCATAAACATAAAGAGGTAACTCCATTTGAAATCTGGAAAGGTAGGAAACCTAACTTAAAATACTTCCGTATGTGGGATTGTCTTGCAAAAGTTCTAATCCCTAAACATAAAAGGAAGAAGTTAGGACCAAAGACTGTCGATTCCATCTTTATTGGTTATGTGGAAACAAGCTATGCCATGAGGTTTTTGGTAATTAAGTTCGAAATACTTGGTATAGATTGTAACACTATCATTCAATACCGTGATACTACATCCTTTGAGAATGTGTTTCCCATGAAAACTGGTTTGCCTCAAGATGTTTCTACTTTAGATTCAGCCTTAACGTCTAATTCCATTCCTGATCATGTGGAAAGGATGAAAGATATGGGGGCAAGTCCAAATAGTCCCAATACTCAAATTGAGGAATTGGAAGAACCTAGAAGGAGTAAGAGAGCTAAGGCTGTCAAGGACTTTGGAAGTGACTTTGTCACTTACAATGTTGAGGACAAACCTTTGACTTTTCAAGCAGCTATGGCTTCCTCAGAAGCAGGGCATTGGAAAGGAGCTGTCAAGAGTGAGATGGATTCCATTGTCTCCAATGGGACATGGGAATTGGTAGATCTCCCTCCTGGGTGCAGTACAATTGGATGTAAATGGATATTTAAGAAGAAACTTAAACCAGATGGGACCATAGATAAGTATAAAACCAGATTAGTTGCCAAAGGGTTTAGACAGAAAGAGTGAATAGACTATTTTGATACATACTCTCCTGTTGCTCGTTTGACTACAATCCGAGTGCTAATTGCATTGGCTTCCATATATGGTCTCACCATCCACCAAATGGATGTGAAGACAGCTTTTCTTCATGGTGATCTTGAAGAAGAGATATATATGGATCAACCTGAGGGATTTGTGGCCAAAGGAAATGAACGGAAAGTTTGTAAACTTATTAAATCCCTATATGGTCTAAAACAAGCACCCAAACAATGGCATGAAAAATTTGATAAAATAATTTTATCATTTGGCTTCAACATAAATGAGAATTGCAAGTGTGTTTACTGTAAGGTTAAAGGTAATACTTGTATTGTTCTATGCCTGTATGTGGATAACATTTTGCTATTTGGGTCCAATATTGAGATAATTAATGAGACTAAATCATTTTTGAAAAGTAAGTTTGAAATGAAGGATATGGGAGTAGCAAATGTGATTCTTGGCCAAAAGTTGATTCGCTCAACTGAGGGGATAACCATTTCTCAAACTCTCTAAGTTGAGAGTGTTCTTGAGAAATATGGGTATCAAAATTGTAGAATTGCTAAAACTCCAAGTGACCCTTCTGTAGCTTTGTTCAAAAATGAAAGTGCAGTTCCTGTGTCTCAATTAAGATATTCTCAAGTTATTGGTAGCTTGCAATATCTTGCGAATGGCTCAAGACCAGATATTTCATTTTTTGTATCTAAGCTGGCAAGATATACAAGTTGTCCAAATCGGACTCATTGGGAGGCCTTGGATAGAGTACTAAGGTACTTGAAGGGAACAGTGTCCCTTGGGCTGCATTATGGGAAATTCCCTGCTGTACTTGAATGGTATAGTGATGCAAGTTGGATAGCTAAGAACTCTGGTAGCAATGGATGCACTGGATATGTGTTTACATTAGGTGGTGGTGCAGTCGCCTAGAAGTCTTGTAAACAGACTTTGATAACTCGGTCAACTTTTGAGGCTGAGTTATGTGCCTTGGATACTACTAGAACGGAAGCTGAATGGCTGTATGGACTATTGTCCTCTTTGCCAATGATCAGCAAGTCCGTTACTGCTATATCTATGCATTGTGACAGTCAAACCACAATTGCAAAGATAAAGAGTACCAAGTATAATCAAAAGACTAAGAGACACATCCAAGTTAGACTTAAGTCTATAAGGAAGTTAGTGTCTGAAATGGTGGTGTCTGTTGACTTTGTTGGATCCAAATATAACATTGCAGACCCCCTAACTAAGGGACTTGAAACATCATTGTTCCTTAAATCCAGGTTGGGAATGAGACTGATAACCCAGAAATGATTCACCTACAGTGGCAACCCAACTGACCAAGTGGAGATCCCGCAAGGCAGTTCAATGTGGTATAAACAAGCTGTTTGAGTGAATCTGGCACCAATTCTGATATTTTTGTATTTAGGTCCTTTCCCTGAAAGCCTGTGGTGCGTTTACTGTAATAAGTAAGAGTTTTGACTCTGAATGGGATCAAGTCTTTTAGACAGGATGCTAGCAGTACATCCTTGGAGATCGCCAACTATGTGAGTGTTGTTGTGTGGCCGCAACTAAAGGGAATTGGGCTTTCTCTGAATACACTCATGAGACAGGATTAGGACGCATGGCCATAACGTGTTAACCCTAAAGACTATCTCCATAGCCGATAGTCTGTTGTTACTAATGGACACCGTCACATTCAAGGTTCAGATTCAAGGCTTAAGTCCATCTGTTCCTGTGGGGGCATAAGTTGGATAACTTAGGTAGTGGTTCAAACCAGAATGTACCATTATCGAAAGCTGATTATGTGAATCCTGAATAGTCTTTAACTATGGATTTGTGGGGGATTGTTGAAAATGGCAACTTTGGGAGTTAATAATTTTTAACTCATGATTAGTTAGCCTAAAACAATTAATGGGAATTGTTCTTGACATGTTAGAGATTGTTTTGATTGTGGTAGAAGCCATTTTCATGGTGGGAATCCATAATTAAATGTTGTTAAAGTTGGGCTTGGGCCATGTTTTCACGATCCTCTATTTTTATTTGGCCCAATTAATTAACTCTAACTTGAAAAGGAATAGGAAACATAAAATCTGGTAAGGGAATTAGGACTTTCTAATCCGAATTGGGTTTTAATTTTCCTAAGGCGACATTAAAAGGGGGAACAGAGCCGCCATTAGGGTTAACCCATTTTCGTGTTTTTTTGCTTCCTGCGAGAAAATTCGCCGCTTCGGTTCTCTCTCCGCGATCCATAATTTTTGCCTTATTGGGACCGATGAACTGAGGGAATTTTCGAGGTGATCACAGTTGGTATGCGTCAACAGTGATCTGAGACCGTCTTATCCTGCAAGAAGAGTCGTTGTACCCATCGCACCAGAGTGGGGCGAATAGCTTCTTGAAGGCAAACCAGTATTAGACTGGTGATTCGGTCAGCAGTACAGTACGTTGCGGCGCAGCTTATCCAGAGGAGTGCCAGCGCTAGGTACGTTCTGGTAGAACCACGAGCAAGTCAATCAGGTATACTATTGATTTGTTTATTAAGTGTGAATGCTGTCTAATTACATTACGTTTGAATTGTGTGGCCTTGTCGGCATTGTTGATATTTGATAATTGCAATTGTTAGAGCCCTGGTCGGGTATAGGCGGTGTTTGTTCAATTCAATTGAGTTGCCTGTCTATGCTCGTAGGTACCCTGATTTACTAACACCTACTGGTCTGACTCTCACTCACCAACACTGTGTGATGATTTTTGTGTTTTTTCTACATAAGGAATGGCAGAGGGAAAAAAAAAAGGCAGGCCAAGAAGAAAAAGCTACTAGCAGCGGCCCTTGAATCTAGAAAAACGTTACCTCCCTGAAAGTTAAAGCTAATCGCCCTTTCTTTTTACTAGATTAATGTATACATTATTTTGGAATATTAGAGGAATTGCTAATAATTTTGCATGAAGGCGATTAAAGAAGCTTGTTTGAAAAATACAAATTTGAATTTTGTGGCGATATTAGAACCTATGGTTGATTCTACACAGTTAATGATGTATGCTAGGCGGCTAGGTTTTGATCACGCTTACTTGAATATTAATGGGAAAGTCTGGATTTTTTGGCATGATTTCATACCATTTGATGTTGTTCGAGATGATGCCCAGTTTATACATGTCAAAATTCAGATTTCTTTGGAAGTTTCTGCTTTCTACATATTGGTGTATGCCTCTTGTTCTAGGGCTTGCGTATGATATTATGGCAATCTCTTTTGGGAATCACCTTAGATATGCGGAATCCTCGACTAGTTAGTGGCGATTTTAGTGTTGCTGCTGAGCTATCTTAGTATTTGGGTTCTGCGAATCTAAATTTAGCCACTATTGATGATTTTAACAATTTTATTAACGTGTGCTCTTTGCAAAGTCCTTTTCAAGGCAGTCAGTTTACTTGGGCATGAACAGAAGCTAGGCCTTGTTTTGATAGGCTGGATAGATTTCTTGTGAACGAGAGTTGGGATGAATTTTTTTCACAACTCTAAGGCTTACCATTTAAGTAGGAATGGATCAGATCATGCAGCTATGGTATTAGAGGTAGAGTTCCAGCCTCCGGCTTCTTCACCCAGGCCTTTTCAGTTTCCTACAATATGGCTAAGGTATTCTTGTTTCAGGGAATTTGTTAAGAGCTCTTGGAATTCTCATTTTAATGGCAATGGCATGCAAATCTTTCTTTCGAAACTTAAAGCAGTTAAGCCGGCTTTGCGGGAATGGAATAAGACTACTTTTGGGAAGTTTAAACACAATATTCAGCTAGCTGAAGATGAGGTCCCAAAAGTTGAGTTTATATATGATCAAACACATCTTGAAGATGATAGAATGAAGTAAAATGAGAAGAAGGCTAAGCTTGCTTGTCATCTTAAGTGTGAGGAAGACTTTTGGTTGGAGAAATCTCGGATTAAATGGCTTAAAAAAGGTGAGGCTGGCACTTCATTCTTTCATAAATATTATTCTCATAGACACCAAAAACAATTCTTGAGCTCTATTAAAAAATTGCAGGGGGAGGTACTTAAAGATCCTCGTCACATTAAGCATGAGGCGGAGATATTCTACAAAACATTGCCGACTGATGAAGGCAGCAATGCATCTTCTAGTGCCAATTGGATGTATAACTGCATTCCACATCTTATTCAAGAGGAAGATAATATATGGCTCTCTACTTTGCCATCAGAAGAAGAAATTAAAGCTGCTGTTTTTTCCTTGGGGGTTGATAGTGCACCTAGGCGGGATGGTTTTTGAGCAAATTTTTTTACATTTTGTTGGGAAATTGTGGCCTCTGATGTTTGTGCTGCAGTCCGGGATTTCTTTTTTGAAGTTCCATTCCCAAAGGGCTTTACCAGTACTTCGTAAATATTAATTCCAAAAACTCAAACCCCTTCGACTTTTGTGGATTTTTGCCCTATTAATTTATACAATTACAAAAACAAAATTGTCAAAAAAGTACTAGAGGTTCGTTTAAGCTCTTTATTGCCTCACATTATTTCTTTGAATCAGATTGGATTTGTAAAAGGAAGAAATATTTCAGATTATATCCTTGCTCAAGAACTCATTCACTGAATTGATCAGCGAGCTACTGGATGTGATTTAGTATTGAAACTTGACATGGAAAAAGCTTTTTGACGAAGAATCTTGGTCATCATTGATTGAAGTTATGAGAGGGTTTGGGTTTAATCAGCATGTGTGAAAGCTTGTGGAAAATTTTCTGAATAATTGCTGGTTTTCCATTCTGATTAATGGATAAAGTTGTGAGTATTTTAAATCCTCTAAGAGGCTTAGGCAAGGAGACCCTTTATCTCCAACATTATTGTCATAGCTCAGGAACTATTTTCAAGAAGCTCGAACTTTTTAATGGATGAGGGTAGCTTCACCCCTTATGCTCTTCCTACTTCCTCCTTTTCAATTTCTCACTTGAGCTTTGCTGATGATATGTTGCTATTTACTATGGCTTCTAAACGGTCCTTGCATGTGGTTATGAAACTATTGGAGGATTATCGAAGTTGTTCTGGACAACAAGTGAACCCTTCGAAAAGCTTTTACATATTGTCAGATCGATCAGCTCCTTCTAGATCTCTGGTAATTAGCTATCTTTTGGGATTTACCAAGAAATCTGTTCCTTTCACTTATTTGGGTTGTCCGGTATTCAAAGGGAGGAAGAAGATTATTTATTTCCAAACTATATACTGTGGATAAGGTGAGAAAGCAAATTGCAGCATGGAAATATAAATCTCTATCATCATCCGGGCGTCTTTAGCTTATTAGAACTGTATTGTCTTCATTTCCACTTTATTAGCATCAACTGAATGATATTCCTAAGGCTGTTTTGATGAAATTAGAGTCTTTTTTTCCTTTTTTTTGGGGGGGGGGGGGGCACAGTAGGGATGGCAATTTCCCTGCATAAATTGGGGGTCCGGTTCCGTCTGGCCCGGTTTGGTTAGTCCGGGATTTCCCCGATTTAAGCGGGAACAGGGCTGGGAGGGGGCTCTACACCTCAGCCTGTTAGGCGGGGCAGGGCCAGGGACGCGGGGATAGTATGATCTCCGACCCGCTCCGCCCCCGGCCCGCATAGTGCATAGGTATAAAAATTATAATTTATATCATATATATAATAATTATATATAGTATATGTAAAAATAAAAAATATACATACTATATAGTATGTGTATATATTTATATACATAGTATATATATTAATTATATAATATGTGTGTATATATATCTTGTATTTTATCTACTTAACCATGATAAGGTAAAATATGTCTTGGTCTATGAAATTATAGATTCTTCTGTGAGATAATAATATACCTATATTAAAAATTTTGTAATTTTAATGCACTAACAAATAATATGTTAACAAATAATATAATAGTTGGGATGGTAAGGCACTATGAACATTTTATTTTTCATTGATGTTCTAAACATTATAATCTTTTTATAAATTTTAATTGGTATTAATAATATTATTTTAATATTAGTCCATAATTTATTTATTCTTATTTCTCTAATACTGTAAACATTATATTTTTTAATCTTTTTAAATAATTTGACTAAGAGTATGTTAGATAATTTTATTCATAAAAATTCTTATTCATAGAACTTTTTGTTATTGTATATATATTTAAAAAAAACATTTATGAAATAGTTACAATTAATGCGGGGGGGGATGAGTGAGAAATTAAGAATGACATTGTAAAGCGGCATGGATATAAGTTTATTTCTCAAACCATTAAAGATCTTGAGAGGCACGAGCAAAAAATGCTTAGTTTATAAACTTATATCCTTAGAGTCATTACTTATTTTAAAATTATGTTATCATTTGCAAATTATGATTATATTGTATCTCATACTACAATTCGAATTTTATTTATCTTGAATTAATATTTTAACTTTAATTTTTTTCTCACAGAGATAAGATACAAAATAGAATGCAAATGGTAATAATATAAAATGACAATGATAAAATTGATAAAAATATAAATATTTTTGTGAATAAAAGTTTGTTCAATATCAATGAGTATTTGTTTTGTTAGTAATAGAATAAAATTGAACTTATTCGAAATACAACTTCATTCAAGATTGATTAGTATTTGTTTAATTAGTAATTGAACATACCTAAACTTATTTGCAAATGCTTAATTTCATTCGATTATTAATATAAAATATCTCACATTAACACACAAGTAAATATTATTTCTAAATTAAATCTTGAATATTAGTAGTACTTATTTAGAATTTATTTAGAATTACTTTTTTTTTCTACTAAGAAAATATAAATTTTTATTTTTATAAAATTTCAAAATTTATTTAGATTTAAATTTTTTTGTTGGGCTGAAACCAGGACTGGGCCGAAACCGGGTCCCCGCATCCCTAGTTCCCTTCTGGGCCGGGACCGGGGATTATTTTGTCCCTGGTGGGCCAGGGGCAGGGATCCCCACCTTTCCTAGTGCCGGGGACGGGTAGGGGGCAGGGATACGGGGGGAATGCGGGGACGGGGTCAGGATTTCTAGTCCCCGACTCGGCCCGGCCCGATTGCCATCCCTATTTCACAGTCGGGCCTTAATGCCAAGTCTTCAAATACCTGGAAGCGTCTTATGATGTTTCGTCCTCTAGCTGAATAGAGTATCTCATTTATCCATGGATTGAGGAAATGTTCGTTTTGGTTTGATAATTGGACAGGGAAAGGATGTTTAGCTATATCAAATTTCTTGCTCTGAGAATATCTTATATGGACCCGGTCTACAGCCCCACCTATGGACTGGGTGGATCCATACACTGTCAGAGAGTGACATTTGTTCATTTTCGTTAAAATATTCTAAAATTCCAATTTCCTCAATTTTATTATTTTTTCCATTTTTTCCATCAACATGGTTAACCATTGTTACCAATTTTTCTTTTTTACCGCCATGGGATCACAACCAAATTTTCACACACACACTCTCTCACCCTCCCACCCCTCCTTCGGGTCTCTACCTCCCACCCCTGCTCCGATCTCCCCTTACTCTAGTCCCTCTCCCTTCTCTACCTCCCACATTTCCTCCGATCTGTCTCATTGCGAAGTATTGCTGTTGTACACAGCTCCAACCAACATAACAACAGATCTGACCCAAGCAGTTCATTCATTCTACTCAATCAAGAAAGCCAGCTTAGATGCCATCCTTGGAGGCCCTTTTACTTCTGTTATCGGCTTGGGTTGTTTAAACCTCAACAACAGCTCGGCCACACCATAGCAACATTCCAGTAGCCTCTTTGACCCAGTCTTCATCAATGATTTTCTTAGAGATATTCTCTTTTGTATCCTATTTTGCTCTTGTTTATGTAAGCAACTGTTCATAATCCCTATATTTTTTTGTATATATTTTTTATAAATGATTTTATGCTCAGATATGTTCTTATTTTTTCATGCTCTACGTCATAATTTCTTTATTTTTTGTTATCATTCTAGAAATAATGTGGGCTTTGGCTTTAAATTCAATTGCGTGTACTGTGTGTGATAGTGCGTATATGAAATAGTTTATGGAGATTTTGGGGCAATTGCAGTGATAAACTTGTTTTGATTGTTGGAGAAAACGCCAGGTTTTGGAGTAATAATTGGGGATTTTTTTTGTTGGGTCAATTTTAATTGTGAGAAAGGCTAGTGTGTGCTTGTTTTGTTGCTTTGGCGGGTTTCTTCGGAACTTTTTCTAGTTTATTTTTATTCTTCTAAATGGTAAATATTAGACGACTAATCTTGCTGAAATTGCTTGAGTGGAGGCAATGTTGCCAGTTTAACGCAGAAGGTTAATGATCTTGTAGTGCAGCTAAATCAATAACATGAACAGAACTCTATGTTTTGAGATGATACAAGCAATCAATAACAGTCCAGTCCAACTAGCAAAGCAAAAAAGTAATATTGTGGCTTATTTTTATTCTTGTTACAGTTAATTTATATATGAGTATGCCTTGAGGTTTCTTCTGCCATGTTTTATTACCTTCTTCTTCTTCTTCTTCTTTTTTTTTAACATACAAGGTTCTATTTCTGGTTTATGTATTTCTTTAATTAGTTGGACTTAGCTATATACCTCTTGCTACTTAGAAATGGATTTAAGTTTATTTCAGGTTTAAGTTACTTTTCATGGTCATTGTCTCTAATAAAATTTATCATCTTTTTGCCCCTTCTTTTTTTATAGCAAGGATAAATAGAAACATATTGAAACTGCAACTACCCCACACATCCATGATAGGTCTGCGAGAAGTAGGTATGCATTTTTGTGGGATTGATTTTGGAAGAAGTATTATTGATTTTCTAATAGGATAATTCTATTGGAAGTAGAAAATTTTGATTCCCTTACAAACTAAACTACTAGATGAGTCAAGAGCTAAGATTACGTGGATAATGGAACAGAATTCTCTTTGCCTTTTATTTCTATACGAAACTAATTTATTTTACCCAACTGTTTAATTGATTCTTTTCCATGAATACTGGTAAAGAAGATTATGTTTGGTCATGTGTGATATTAGTTATGCCCTCACTACCATATTGACATAGAGCAAGCAAATAAACAATTGCATTAAGTTTATACAGCTTTTGCGAAAAATACTCTCTTGTGCAGTATGATTCTTGTTTGGAGAAGACCAACAATGACAAAGACAGGAAGTAAGAATCTTTGTCATCAACACAGGAAAATTCACTTCATAATCAACAAATAGACCAAGTACAAAGTAAAAAATCTGCTGGACCTTTGGTAACTGCGTCTTACTTGGAACAAGGTCCTGGCAGGCATAATTATACCAGGTCCAGAAAGTCTACTAGCAGGAGTGAGGTTAGTTTTAGCTTTTCTACAAGTGCATGTTGTGAATATTTTGAGTGAACGATTGGGAATGCATTTGGAATTAGTATGTTACATGTTCTTCTATTTTTAAGAAATGGAATTATAGAAGTGAGAATGTCTATTAAATATTAATAGGATCTGATACCCAAATGAAAGAGGCAATGTTAGCGGTAAAGTGTAAGAATATATCTTCTAGCCACTGTCAATTTAAGTAATTTCTTAGATGAGCATGATTTGATTGTGACCACTTTCACTTGCATCTATACTATCTGTTTTTAACTTGTTTCATATTCTGATCCATAAATTCACTCATCTCACATGTTCTACTAACAGGGAGCTAATTCCACCATTTCTGCGTTGTCTAACTTAACTAACTGACTCATATTATTAAAGGAACGACATACCCCAATTGCAAATGAGCTCTAAAATATTGACAAAGGCTAGAGCCCGGGTCAGCTCACCTAAAATCCTGAAAAAGGTAGAGGATCAGAGGCTCGCCAATTTGGTCACAATATAGATACAGTGTAAGGATATAAGGGTCAATCATTGGAAACTAACGAAGGATCAAACATCTATTCTCAATCACTTCATAGCTCTGATAATCAATCAGATAAAGGAAGACAGATGACCATCCAAACTTAGATAGAGGAAAATTTGAAAGCTTCCTACTAGGAGAGAAGGGCCGTTCAAAAGCTAATCTAAGGACAAATTCTAGATGATGATGAATGGTTGTGTTCTGATATCATTATGTTGGTCTACAAGTTGAAAGATATAGCCTTTCTAGTTGGAGTGTTGAGATTCAAATTGTCAATTAATGAACAACCTTTTAATAGAGATCTTAGTAGTTCTAAACAATGATTCTCATCAAACGACACAACCTACTAAGGAAGGCAAGTGAAGACACTCTCCAAACCACAGAATGTACAAATTTGTTGTCGTTAAGATGAAAATGGATATTTGAAATGCTGACAAGTAGGTTTTGAGTTGTTTACAAACCACCTAGTATGTTAGCAGATTCTAATTTGCATAAGGATTTCTACACTGCAATCCTCTTTAGCCATTGTAGCTTAACCTTTGGCTCTCTAAACAAATAGAAATGGAAAAGTTTTGCTCTAGTCTCTATGTTAGGTTTCATATTTTAGTTGTAAAGATATTCAGATGCCTCGTTTACCTTAGTTTGCAATAATGTAACCTCAGTCATTGAAAATTCTTTTGTCGAATTGTGATACTAAGTGTCCAACTCTGTCATTATTATATGTTTATAATATGATTCAAATGACCATTCATTAACAGAAGACATGTTAAAAATGAATGTAATCAATGAATTTGCATAAAGAATAGCATTCTTGGTCAATAATCATGTTACAAAACTTGTCCTAAGGATTAGAAATCCTTGAGGACTTTCCTAACTTGCTCCAAAGTCACAAACAAAACCACAGTGAAAGGCCCCTGCCTAGAAATTATGGGAATAAAGCCCTTGTAAAGTAAATGGCCATTTGGTCTTCAACCCTAATAGTCTTGAGAGCACAATCAAGTGCCCCAGAATATGGTGGTTTGCTCTCCTTGGCTCCACCTTCATGTTCATCACCCTTGTCTTGATCAATAAAAGCTTCAACTGCAATAAGAGGTCAACAATGTAACAATGTTTAATATCCCCAAGAATCAATAAGCATTTTCAAGAGAAATCTTGGAAATCTAAAACACATGAATATAGCATTGGACTAAAAACTTATTAGTCATAATTAACTTTTCCACATCAACTATACTTCAGCTTTCATCTTTTGCATTGTTTATGAGCAAACTATACTACATACAGACAAATGTAATGACTTTGATAAAAATAAAGGGATGCATCATTGCCTCACCTTTAGCAAGATATTTATCTTCCAGATCCATTACCTAAATAATGACGATGGCATTTTCCTGCAGGTTTCTTTGCTGCACTCCCCTTCTCCAAAGCTAAAGTAATATGACCAAAGTTGTCAAATTGATGCAATGTAGCACCCAAAACTATTCTCCCAAAATAAAACAAAGCAAACTCAGGACCTAAACTCATGAAATTCCATCAAGCTCCAAGGAAATTGAATGTTAAAAAAAAGATAGAAGAAGAAAAAAAAATGCCTTCGTCCAGAGCTTCAATTTTGCAAGAGGACTAAACTTTCAACTGATTTTTAATTCTTCCAACTTGATGAATATTCAGTACATGCAAGAATTCTAGACAAGTTGTCCAATATTTACTACTCAGAAGAACAAAAATAAATCAGGAAAAGTTCCAAAGAAACCCGTTAAAGTAACAAAATAAGAGCATATTTGGTCTTTCTCACAATTAAATTCGACCAAAAAAATAAAAAATCCCCCTTATTACTGTAAAAACTCGTGGTTTCTCCAACAATCAAAAAAACATCATCACTGCAATTGCCTAAAAATCTCCATAAACTATTTCATATACGCACTATCACACACAGCACACGCAATTGAATTCAAAGCCAAGGGCCACATTATTGCTAGAATTATAACAAAAATAGAGAAATTATGACACAAAGCATGAGAAAATAACAACTGATTCGAATAAAAAATCATTTATAAAAAATATATACAAAAAAACACTGGGATTATGAACAGTGGCTTACATATATAAGAGAAAATGGGATACAAAGGAGAATGTCTCTGAGGAAATGATTGATGAAGATTTGGTCAAAGAGGCTGCTGGGAATGTTGTTATGGTGGTTGATCTGTTGTTGCAGTTTAAACAACCCAAGCTGATAATAGAAGCAGAAGGGCTGCCGGTGATGACATCTAAGTGGGTTTTCTTGGTTGAGTATATGAATTTCTTGGGTCAGATATGTTGTTATATTGGTTGAAGTTGTGTACAACAGCAATCTTTTACGATGAGATAAATCGGAGGAGGGTTAAGAGGTAGAGAAGGGAGAAAGACCAAAGTATGGGGAGACTAGAGCAGGGTGGGAGGTAGAGACCCAGGGGTGGGAGGGGGAGAGAGAGAGAGAGAGCAAAATTTTGATTGTATAATCCTCTGTGATGGCAGTAAAAGAGAAAAATCGGTAACCATGGTTAACGATGGTTGATCGGAAAAATGGAAAAAA
This sequence comes from Voacanga thouarsii, assembly GCA_026120185.1. NCBI lineage: Eukaryota > Viridiplantae > Streptophyta > Magnoliopsida > Gentianales > Apocynaceae > Voacanga > Voacanga thouarsii. The sequence goes on from JANUWF010003397.1 coordinate 443,119, forward strand.
AAAAGAAAATTGAGAAAATTGGGATTTTAGAATATTTTAATAAAAATAGACAGGTGTTATGCTCTGACAGTGTATGGACCCACCCGGTCCACAGGTAGGGCCATGGACCGGATCTATATAAGAATTTCCTACTTTGCTTGTGATTCAACCTTGGTATACGATTAGGTGAAAAATGTCTTCTGAGATGTAAGGAAAATCTTAGCTTCATTGCCTTCTGGAGATGCTTATACGATTCTCAAAATTATTTCCCTATTTCATCAGGAGGACTGCATTTTTTGAACCTTGAATAGCTTTGGTTCTTTCTCTCTTGCAACGGCATGGGATGTGGTACACATAGTTACTAGATTCGCTATTCGTTCCGTTACACGATACGGGAATTGAGACGCAATTCGTTAATTTTAAAAATTAAGAGTCGTTAAAGAGTAGGCTCTTTCAATACATTTTGGAATGCAAAAGTTATCATATAAAATATTTTTTATATAAATTTATAGAATAATTAAACCTATGTATAAAGATATAAATTATTTTATACTTCTAAATTTAAATTACTAATTAAATGCATTGGAACTTATACCTCTTTATTCTTCCTTTGACAATTGGTAATTCCAAAATATATTTCATAAATTATTCATTGATTAGTTAGTTAATTTTATTTTCAGATTTTCACTTAGAAAATTAGGTCTTTAAATTTTCAAAACTAAAAAAAAGACATAGTAGTAATTTTAACTTTTATCAGAAACCCATTAGTTGGTAAGTGGTCTTCTTCTTCTACAATGGGAACACCGCTACACCAAAAGTCATCTCCTTTTTCCTTCCCTTAGTCCCAACCGTGAATCCTCTATCTCTCTTCCATTGCCACCGCACTCTCTTTCTACTCTGCTTCCTTTCCTACGCCACACTACTTCCAACATCATCACCTTCTTCCATTCAGTTAATGGAGGAGGGGATTCGCTTATACCAGCGAATTGGGATGTGAATCAGAAGGAATCATAGCGTCCCAATACTGCGAATTGAAACACACAAATAGATTCGCAATTCGATAGCAGAAGCAGCGAATTTGGTAACTATGATGGTACATGAAATGAAAACCTCTTATTTTATCCTTCGCAGCTTATGGCAATTAAAAATCTCTCCCAAGGTCAATCTTTGTTCAAAATGTTTCTTATATAATGCTATTTTAGAATCAGTTAATCATCTTTTTGTCAGCTACGAAGCATACAAACTTCGCAATGCAAGATGTTTGAAGGGAAGTTAACGCCAGCAAACCAATTGTAGAGAAATATACATCTTGTTTAGCCCTGTAATTTATTTTAACATTAATAAATTAGGTAGGGGTCTAGCCAAATTCTCCATCGAAGTAAGAATAGTTTCTTTATTATATATATATATATATATATATATATATATATAATATTTGTGCTCCAATCAAGTCCCTAATTCTATTTTAATGAAAGATGATGACCATAATGCAACCACGATGACTAAATTGGTCGTGATGAAAAGGAAAAAGAATTAGATTAAAAAGGTGATTTAAAAAATAAATAAAATGATTAAATAATTTTATAAATAGTAAAATAGAAAATGAATTTTAAATGATTAAATGTCCTCCAAATTATAGGTTTGTTAGTTTCTTAGAACTTATTTGATAAAATTTATGTTTGAATATGGAAGTATGAATAATATTTAAGTACCATTACAGGAAAAATGGCATTTTGCGACGGAAAATTTGTGACGGCTGCATGACTATCACTAAGTGTGATGGCTTTGGGATGGATTTGTGATGGCAATGAAAACAACAAGAAGGTTTGATCAGCCCTCGTAAAACCGTTACTAATTGCGACGGCTATCGCAAAACCTTCACTAATTGCAATGGATTTGTGACGGCTCAATAGAACCATCGTAAAACCCTCGCAAATTAGTAACGGTTTTGCGACGAAATTTTGTAATTATACATTAAAGATAAATAATTTAAAAAAATGTTGCAAAACCCTCGCAAATTTTGATGGATTTGTGACGGCTCGATAATAAATTTAATTTTTTAAAAATTTCCAATGAAACCATCGTAAAACCCTCGTTAATTGCGACAGAATTTTGTAATTATATATTAAAACTAGATAATTAAAAAAAACCTCACAAATTGCGACGAATTTGTGACGACTCGATAATAATTTTAATTTTTTAAAAAAAATTCAAAGAAAAACTATCGCAAAACCCTCGCTAATTGCTACAGATTTGTGATGGAATTTTGTAATTATAAATTAAAACTAGATAATTAAAAAATCATTGCAAAACCCTTGCAAATTAGCGATGGTTGAGCGATGGCTTTTGGTAATTATACTTAACACTAAATAATTAAAAAATCTGTCACAAAACCCTCGCTAATTGCGATGGATATGCGATAGCTTGATAATAAATTTAATTTTTTTAAATATTTTTAAAAGAACCATCACAAAACTCTTGCAAATTAGCGACGATTTCGCAACGGCTCAATAATAAATTTATTTTTTAAAGATTTTCAAAAAAAAAAAGTTCCGCAAAACCCTCGCTAATTGTGATGAATTTGTGACGGCTCGATAATAAATTTAATTTTTTAAAGATTTGTAAAAAAATCAGTGCAAAACCCTCGCAAGTTAGGGATGATTTTGTGACGACTCAATAATAAATTTATTATTTTAAGATTTTCAAAAAAATCATCGCAAAGTCCTTGCTAATTGTGACGAATTTGAGATGCTCAATAGTAAATTTAATTGTTTAAATATTTTTAAAAGAATTGTTGCAAAACCCTTACAAATTAGCGATGGTTTTGCGACGGCTCGATAATAAATTCATTTTTTAAAGATTTTCAAAAAAATTGTCACAAAACTCTCACTAATTAGTGAGGGTTTTGTAACGACATGTAAAAGCCATCGCAAAACCCTTACTAATTGCGATGGATTTGCGACGGCTCGATAATAAATTTATTTTTCTAAGATTTTCAAAAAAATCCCCGCAAATTAGCGATGACTTGTAAAAGTTGTTGCAAAACCTTCGCTAAATTGTGATGGATTTGCGAGGGATTAGAGTTTCAAACCCCTAATCCCTCGCAAATCGGTCACTTATCTAAAAAAATCTTTAAAAATTTTTAAAGTTTGATATTATATCTGTGTGTGTGTGTGTTGAAATAGTAGAATGTGCAAAAAGACATTGTTAAGTTAAAATATTTATATATATAATATAAATATAATATTATTAAGTGTGTGTGTGTGTGTATATATATATAAATATATATTATTATGTAAATATGTATTTATATATATATGAATATATATATATGTATATATTATAATATATTGACACACACGTACTAACATAAATAAAATATATATACGTACGTATTTATATATATATGTATTAATTTGTATGAATATATATATACATTTTTATGTACATTATATATATATATGTATGTATGTATGTATATATTTTAATATATTAAAAAGTATATTAACATCTTTATATATATGTATATATAATTTAAATATGCTATATTAATATATGTGTATATATATATATATATATAGACATACACATACCAACATAAATAAATATGTATATATCTATGTATATATATTAATTTTTATGAATATGTATATGTATATATATGTATATATTAATATATATATATGTATTAATAGATACCATATATATTATTTAAATATGCTATATTAATATATGTATATATATTAATATGCATGTATGTATGTATATATATTAATTCTTATGAATATGTATTTATGTGTATATATATATATATATATATATATATATATATATAAATACTAACACTCATATACACTAATATCTCCAAATATATATATATATATATATATATATATATATGTACATATTATGTATCTAAAAAGAATCATATAATATATATATATATTACATATATATTTATATATATATTAATATATAAAAAATATATGTAATATATATGTAAGTATATATATATATATATATATATATATATATAAGTACATATTATGCATCTAAACAAAATCATATATATAGTATTGATATGTACTATACTATATCTTATATCTAAAGTTTGGATATGAGTTTTTACTTTATTTAATTGAATTATAGAATGCATGAACAGACATTATTAAGTGGAATATATTTAAATATATATTATATATAATATAAATATAATATATAATATATTTTATTAATATTTTATATAATATAATATAGTATATAATTAAGATAAGGTGAAAATAAGTATAGGAATTTACATAGCCTAGTGGTGGAGTGCATGCTCTCTCATAACAAAGACGCGAGTTCAAGCCCCATGTCCAGCAACAATTTCAATAATTATTAGCGAGGGAGATTATGACAGCCGATTAGATAAGTTCCAAGTTGGGGCCAGGTCAGAATCTATTCCCGGCCCGACAGGATGGCTTCCTAATCGGATCGGAACCGATTTAATAATTAAAGTTTTTAAAAATTTAAAATTTGACGACCGTCGCAAAACCCTCACAAATTCGTTGCTAAAATGCCATTGCAAAACCTTCACAAATTTAATAATTAATTTTTTAAAAAATAAAATTTAATAATTAATTTTTTAAAAAAATTTAAAATCCGTCGCAAAACCGTCTCTAACTCACCGTCACAAAACTGTTGCAAATTTAATAAATAATTTTTTTTAAAAATAAAATTTTAATAATTAATTTTTTAAAATAATTAAAAATTTGTTGCAAAACTGTTACTAACTCGCCTCCGCAAAACTGTGGCAAACATAATTATAAACTTAATTATGGTATCATTAATTAAATGGCCGTCACTAAATTAATTATAACTTAAATTTTAATTTTGTTAATTAAATGACCGTCACTAAAAAAAAAAACTGTCATAAATAGAGACGGTTTTTCTTTGCCGTCGCAAATAGCGACGACATTTTTAGCTACGGACAAAACCGTTGCAAAACCCTTTTGCGACAGTTTCTGACCGTCGCAAAAAAGTAATTTTTTCTGTTGTGTGCTGAATCTTGAAATTAAAATTTGAGAACTAAATTTTGAAATTTAAATTTTAAATTAATTATAAATAACTTTTACACTATATTTTATTATAATTTATATTAAATATAAAATAATATTAATAATTATATGAATATTTTAACAAATTCAAACTTCAAACTAAAATAACTTTTAATTCACTTTTAAAAAATTTATAATATGATTTCAATATATCTTAATCTATTAAGTAACAGAAAAAATCTTTTATCAAGCGTATTTAATTAATTAAACACTTAATATTATTTATTATCAAACATACTTAATTAAATAAATATTTTATTAATTAATTTTAAATCCTTAATTAGGTTACCAAACAGACCTTTAGTATCTAAACTAAATGAATGGAAAATTTTTAAAATAAAAATAAAATTTAAAATTTACAAAAGTTTAAAGTGAATTGATGTTTTTTACCTATACTAGGTTGTTGCCCTTGCGATGCATGGGAGGAATATATTTATTTTTTTAAAATTATAAATACACTATGAAATTTAATTTTTGATGTATTTGATAGAAGAGTTTTAATAGTTACATATGTATTTGATTATTTTTTTTGTTTTTCTTTCAGAATATATTTTTAGAAAATAATGCTAACTTGCCAAAATGCATAAATGAATGAACATTTTGCAAAACCAAATCCACATTATAAACAAAAAAACATTTCAAGTTCACATGATTCTTGAGATATGTATGGAATTCATAAAAGTGTTTATTTCCGAATGAGAGTATTTCTAAAGGATTGGCCTTCGCCACAAAGGATTCATAAAGGTTATAGCTATGCTATAGAGTTTACTGCAATATAGGAAGGAAAGATCGGATCGGAATTTCATAAAGGTTCATGTGGCAGAATTGAGCACATGAATTAATGTACACATGAACAAAATGAAATTGAGAAGGAAAGATAGGAATTTTATTTATAATTTTTTTAGGATGAATATCAATGGTTTATGGGCCTGACAATTTTGAGGTTGCTCGGTGGAGGATTTGCAGTAGGCAGGTTCAGTGTTGAATTCTATCATATGAATGCAAACACTTCACATACAAAGAACAACATAAGCATGGTAGTGCTTACCTCAATTACTTTAAATGAACAGTTATGCAAACACCCTGTTATATCCTTTTTTTATTCCTTAATGATTTTCACTTCTACCATGGTTTTATTTTATGTGGTTACATAAAACCAGTGTGGGGTTTTGTCCTCTTTTCAGGAATAGCAATTGTGGAGGCACTAAAAGATTATGGTAGTAGTATAGGAAAAGTTTATGAACTCGGTGGGCCGGAGATTTTCACTGTGCATTATAGACATTCATTCTGAAATGGCTATATGCAATTACACGAACAAACTGAAAATGGATCATAAAATGAATTTGGAAATAAAGAAATTTAAGCAAAGGATGTGAACATATTACAAGTATAGATTGGAAATACTTTGTAAAGGCCTGTGCAGAAATAAGCTTCCATTTTCAGCAGGAAAAGTGGAAAACAACATAAAGGCTTCTCGAGAAAAGAGCAAGTTAAGTCATAATGAAATTATTACCAACCTCAGATCAAACAGCTACAGAACAACTCAAGCACTCTAAAAAATACAATGATTTCTTGTAGATATCGATATAAACTAAATCAACAATAATTCTCATAATGACATTATTACCAACCTCAGATCAAACAGTTATAGAACAACTAAAGCACTCTAAAAAATACAGTGATTTCTTGTAGATATCGATATAAACTAAATCAACAATAATTCTATATCTTGACAAAATACTAAGTAAGCAGTACCTTAAAATGGAATCTTTGCAAGCATTCCTTTGGATAGTCCTCAAGACAGTTCTTTTTTAAGAAGCCCTTGGATTCATAATAGTTAAATGTCAACTCATATAAGTTCCCTATTGCAAGCACAAAAGGCATTGCCACAACTTTAACATTTCAAATTTAAGGCACATTTTAATTTTCTTTTCCCTTTTCTTTCTTTTTTTGGATATATTATCAGGCCTAAAGTTCCATCATCCTATTTCAATTGCAAAGTGAATATGAGCTTTTATGAATTCGGTTTCTTATATCTAAAAGGAGTAGGAATCCCGTCACCTAAAGAGCAACTATGAACTGGAGAGCCAAGCTGGAATGAAGACTCGAACTTTACGCCATTAAGAACAATAGATTTCATAGATGACTCAGAGGAGCCATCCAAAATTATTGGCCTTAAATCTAAGGCTTCCAATTTGTATGAAGGAGAAAATGTTGCAGAAAGGGGAAAGGAAAAAAAAGTTCTTTTTAAAGAGAAGAGATAGTATGAGTACAGAATGTAAAAACAAAGAGTATCATATCTGACAATTATTCTAAAAAAGAATAAGTGATTAATAAGATCAGAAAAAGAATTAACAACCATCTACTAGAGTAATTGATTTACCAATTCAAATGCGCCGTGATGTACCTAGTGTCATATCACTTAATGATGAGTGCTCTGACCTTCTCTACAAGTCAGGAGTTGAATATTAGAAATGCTTACACCCTTGGAGAACCTACTAAAATGAGACTTTCAAAACAATAAGAGAAGAAACCACCCAAAATTTGCAAGCAAACAGAGAAAATGAAGAAGAAGAAAAAGGAAGATAAAGGGGTAACAACATTCATAAATTTTCCAAGAGATCCACTTTCGGCTGCCTTCAATCTTTGTCCCCCCACTTTTTTGATTGATTATAATAAATACCGCCCCCTTGTCACCATTTAACTACAAAAATGCAAACTAACTACTCTAGTCAGCATTGTTCTCTGATCACAGGTGCTTCCATTCCAAGGAATGAAGACAAAGAAGCAAAATTCATTAAGATATTGGGAAGTTTCATAAATGCTTCAAGTTACCATTTTGTAAAGTTACTTGTGGTAAAAAAAAAACCCCCAAAAGGATAAATAGCAAAAGGTTCGACAAAAAAAGGGAAATATAAAAGGATTCAGCAAGTAGGGAAATAAATACATGTTTTAAGGAGACACATAAGAGATGAATCACGAACAAACTTACTATTATCTCAAAACCATCTGCCACAAAGGGATTTCTATAGCAATAACTGATATATTACTTTCTCTTCAGTTGTTACATGAGAATACACCAGAGGGTTCCTCATATGCTGAAATTAATTTGCATGCAATAGCACCCATACAATGCCACAATTAAACTCAATCATACATGAAAATCTCCCTAAAATCATCCAAAATTTTGAAAATTTTCCAACAAATCAATTTCCAAGTATACCATTAGCAAACATAACTCTAAACAGAGCAACCTTCACTAAAAGACTGCAATAGCATACACAAATATCTTCATGCTAGAATCCTAAACTCTCTATTGTGATAAAGCAGTTACTTAAACACACCTCTAGCAAACACAATATAAAAAATGTAATAAATTAACACCCAACTACCGAAGAAAATTTACTCAACACATGTTCAACAAGTTAGTTCTTGTAACTGTTTTAATTTGAAGAATGAATTGAATTAAAAACGACAGAAGTTTCGAACAGCAAAATTCTTCAAATTGAAGAGAACTAACCTGTAGAAGTCCATGGATTTGATTTTGCTAGTGGAAACCGTGATTCTAGCGATGAAATTAATGAATGATTAGCAGATCTGGCAATAAAGACGATTAGCATTTATGAGTAAAGAACAACATTTAGACCTACAAGTAGCAAAATTAGGAAGGAGATATTATCTCTTATAGAATATGAACTCTAAAAAAAGGGGGGGGGGGGGAGCGAAAAAGGAGAATACTTTTCGGGGCCTAAAGAAGACTTCTCCCGGTGAAAGCATCACCTAAAAATATGCCATTTGTCCAAGGAACAAAGGTGGAAAAACAAATCAGAATCTAAAACAACCCTTTGCTCCTCCCAAAAAATAATAATACAATAATAATAAGAACAAAATCTTTATGCATATTTCACATAAACTTGCAGGTACCCAGGTACCTGAAATGAAACCGGAAGCAGAGATGCCGGCTAACATGGAAAGAAAAACAACAGTGATCACACAAAAATGATGAATGTGAGACCAACCCATCATCAATCCTTCTCAGTGGAACAAATCTCTTGATCCAACAATCAATACTCTACAAACAAAAAAGGTAATAACCTAAGAACGTCTAGGTGAATAAAGCACTTTCCTCCAATCACACTGGAACTTTTGTCCCAAAACATAGATCTTGCTTCCCCTTATCTACTTTTATCTACCCAATGCATCAAGTAATTTCTAAAGAAACTGAAATCAGCTCAGTTTAACTTAACTTGAACCCTTCCTCTATTGGCGGCAGACTTGCTTTTGTCATGTCGCCTGACGATTCATGTAAAAAGAAAAGTCCCATGATGAAGGCATCCCCTTTTTTTCACACAAATCAACAATCTTCACTTTAGGCTTGCATTCAGATAACACCAATTGAAGTGCCTCTACATTATCAAGTTCCGCAAATTAGGGCCTAACAAAAAAAAAGCATAATTACAGCAAATTAAACCAATTCAAGAACACCCGCTTTATTCTTCTAGTCATAAATAAAAACAGTAACAGTAACACTACAGATTAAATTAAAAATGGAAAGGAAAGCAGGGAACTAACTGTTAATAATTTCAGCGGCACTTTTATATTTGGTGACGACCTCAGGACTCATGAGATCCAACTATTTCTCCTCTCTTTCTTCGTTCGACATCATTACCAAATAGCTCCGACTAACACTGCCGCTAAAAAAAGTTTCGGCAATAGATTAAATCATGAGAAAACTACCAAGAAAAAATCAGAGTAGAATCAGAAACAGGGAAGATTATAGGGGTAGGATTCGTCAGTTGTGCGAGGAAGGAGATTGAAGGTGAGGGTTGAGGTAGGGTTTTCCTTTTAACACAGAGAGAGAAAGAGATGGAACGGATGATAGCTATAGCGGAGTGTCATTTTTTTTTTTTTTTGTTAATGCTTGATGCTTATGTGTTAGTTGATGACTTTTCAAGATTTACATGGACTTTGTTTCTTGGACAAAAGGATGAAGCATTTTCTGAATTTTCAAAACTATTCAAGCGCATCCAAAACTCTATTGGATGCAAGCTGATTTCTATTAGAAGTGATAATGGTAGAGAATTTTGCAACAATGACTTTACACACTTTTGTGATGAAAATGGAGTATTTCATAACTTTTCAACAGCTAAAACCCCTCAACAAAACGGTTTTATTGAGAGGAAGAATTGAACCTTGCAAGAAATGGCTAGATCCATGATTTGTAAAAACTTTCTTCCAAAATACTTTTAGGCTGAAGCTGTAAATATAGCATGCTACATTGTAAACCAAGTGATGTTGAAATATTTCTTATGAAAAACACCCTTTGAGCTTATGCATGATAAAACTCCATCAATTTCTTATTTTAAAGTATTTGGCTACAAATGTTTTGTCTTTAATACCTGAGATGATCTTGAAAAATTTGATAGCAAATCCGATTAGGCTATATTCCTTGGATACTCTTCTAATAAAAATGCATATAGAGCATATAATAAGAGAACTCTATGTGTGGAAGAGTTCGTATATGTTGTCTTTAATGAATCTAACATTTATACTTCAAAGAAATATGATGATGATGTAGGAAGTTCAAAGAAAAGACGGAAAGAACAACACAAAGCACCACCGCTGGACACTCATGCAAAAGAAGAAGAATTTGAAGAACAATAAGCTAAACAAGAAAAGTAAGAAATTGAAGAATTTACAGACCAAGAATTACCAAAAGATTAGAAATACAAAATCAGTTATCCAAGGGAGCAAATCATTAGTGATCTGAGCTGCGGAGTTAAAACTAGACAGCATTTCATAGATAATTTTGCTCTACTCTCAAGTATAGAACCTAATTGTATTGATGTAGCTTTGCATGAAGAATTTTGGATAATTGCTATGCAAGAAGAGCTGGACCAATTTAAGAGAAATCAAGTTTGGAAACTTATCCATAGACCACTTGATCATCCGGTTATTAGTACCAAGTGGGTGTTTAGAAACAAACTTGATGAAAATAGAGTGGTCATTATAAATAAAGCGAGGCTGGTTGCCAAATGATTCAATCAAGAAGAGGGCATTGATTATGATGAAACGTTTGCTCCCTTTTCTAGACTAGAGTCTATAAGAATGCTTCTTGCCTTTGCATCTTTCAAAAATTTCATACTTTATCAAATGGATGTTAAAAGTGTATTTCTAAATGGTTTTATTAAGGAGGAAATCTACGTAGAACAACCTCTTGGTTTTGTTCATGAGCATTTTTCAAATCACGTTTTCAAACTTTCAAATGCCCTTTATGGTTTAAAACAAGCCTCACGAGCTTGGTATGAAAGGCTTAATGGATTCTTGCTCTTAAAAGGTTTCTCAAGAGGCTTGATTGATAACACTATTTATCAAGTTAGAAAAATCTAGTGATCTTCTTATTACTCAAATTTATGTTGATAATATCATTTTTTGTGCTACTAATGATTCCTTGTGCAAGATGTTTGCCAAGACAATGTAGTAAGAATTCGAAATGAACATTATATGAGAACTAAACTTCTTTCACAGGCTACAAATCAAACAAAGGATGGAATCTTCCTAAATCAAGCTAAGTATGCTAAGGAACTGCTCAAAAGGTTTGGTATGAACAAAGCTAAAGAAATCTGCACACCTATAAGCACTTCTCCAAAACTTGACAAGGATGAAAAGGGTAAGAGGGTAGATGAATCTAAATATAGAGGTTTGATTGGAAGTTTACTCAACTCATTGCTAGCCGGCCAAATATCATGTTTTCAGTTTGTCTTTGTGCCTGGTTTTAATTATATCCAAAGGAACCGCATCTATGTGCCGTGAAATGCATCCTTAGATATTTAGTTGGAACATATGATTATGGCTTATAGTATCCTCGTACTAATATATTTGCTCTTATAGAATATACTGATGTACATTATGCAGGCTGTAAAGTTGAACGAAAAAGTACTAGCGACCACTGCTAATTTCTTAGGCACTTTCTAGTGTCATGGCACAACAAAAAGCAGGCCTGCGTATCCTTATCCACAACCAAGGCCGAATACATTGCCGCTGGAAGCTGCTGCGCACAAATTCTGTTGTGAAAAATACACTGCTTAATTTTGGTTTTAATTTAATTGCGTGCCTATTTTATGTGACAATACTAGTGCTATCAATCTAACTAAAAATCCTGTTCAACATTCTAGGACCAAGCATATAGAAGTTAAACATCATTTTATTAGGGATCATGTGCTTAAAGGATATGTATGTGTTGAATATATTCCAACTGATAAACAACTTGCGGATAATTTTACAAAACCTCTGGCTGAAAAAAGATTCAAAAATCTTAGAAGAGGTTTATGAATTACAAAGATCATGTAACTAACATGTTTACCGAAGAACTATTATTCTTATTTTTGTAGAACCACTGAAGACATAGCTTTTGGATGCAGTGTTTGAAAAACTCGACTCCAAAATTACCTCAGTTAAACTGTTTTCATTCCACCTTTTTGGAGGAACAATTTTAGACTCAATTTAAGTCCAAAATACCTGCATCTCTTAATTTATGAAAAGCCAAACAATTTATATTATCTGCAAAAGAAAACGTGAGCCCAGAAGTGCCTTTTCAAATTTTTAAAAAGTCCGCAGTTTCTTCAACACGTTTGAAAAGCCTTTGATGAAAAGTTTTTGACTGTCCTATCCTATCTAGAACCTAAGAAACTTCAAAAAGGCTTTAACTCTCTCTCTCTCTCTCTCTCTCTCTCTCTCAAATCAGAAACCAACTCACTCACCATCACTCTCGGCTTCATCTTCTTTGAGACAGAATAAAAAAAAAAAAACCTTCATATTCCTCTCACTTCTTGAATGGCGAAAACAGCAAGATCTGATAAAGGAACTACAAAAAGAACCAAGATAGGAAAAGTAGCAACTAAAACAAAAGTTGCTACACCGACAGTAAACAAGCAGAAAGAAAAGGAAATCTCTAAGGAGGCCTCGCGCTCAAAATTACCTGCGGGCCATACCGCTCCAGAAAGTTCAGAAACACAGGTACCCCGCTTTCTTGATAAAAAATGTGAGACTGATTTCAATGATTGGCTATCTAGAAATAGAATTGTGATTTCGGGATATTGGGTAGAGACTAGAGATTTTTTTTTATAATTTTTTTGATATTCTGAACATGTTTGAGAATCTGGGTTAGGGAGCATTACTGATAGTTGATGAGAAATTATACACCCCGTTGGTTTGGGAGTTTTATGCCAATTTGAAAAATGAGAGACTTGAGAAGACTGATGGAGGTTTTATAGTGCAATGGTACATCACCAGAGTTGGGTATATGAATATTAAGTTTGATCACAGACTGCTAAATAGAATTTTTTGTGTAAAAGATGGAGATGTCTGTTCTTTGAGACTAATAAGTTCCCTGAAGGAACCGATATCCTTAACTTAGGCATATTTGAGGCAAGATTTTTCGGTGGCAAAAGTTTCAAAAACTCAGCTGATAGAAACACAAAATGGTTAAATGGCCCTAGAAGAATGTTACACCATATGGTGTCAACAATAGTTGCTCTGAGCTTTGGACACAAAACTTCAACAAGTATAATGCAGATGATACTAATGTTGGCCTTGTCTGCAGAGCAACATATTAGTTTTGGATTTTTAGCAGTAAAATTAATAATGCAGTCAAGGAAAACCTCTCTTAAGGCACTTTTATATGGACCAAAATATTCAAATACTTCCATGTCGATTTGGACAAAGTTAGGCCTAGACAGATGAGAATAATTATGTATAACATAGAATCATTTGAAAGAATGGGATTCATTCTAGTGGATCAGTAGTGGGTTTTTCCAAGAGATCTCTTCGATGAAGAGAAAGTAAAAGTGTTGAAAATTAAGGAAAAAGGAAAAAGAACAGCTCAATCGGCAGGGACTAAAAGGAAAGATGAAACAGCAACTTAAGCTGAGTCCTCTAGCAGAAGTAAACAGGGAACTCAGGATAAAGGCATAACTGAAAGCATTCTAGACGCCATAAATTCCCTGGCTGTTAAATTGGATAGCCTTAGTTCACAAATTCGAACTCTAGGGAATCGGCTGACAATTGTGGAAGAAAAAGCTAAAAAAGATGAACCAGTATCTACTCTATCAACACCATCCCCAGCAAAGGAAACTGCAGAGAAACCAGTCCCTGAGGCCAAAGAAGTAGATACAAAAGAGCAACCAGCTGAGGAAGTGATAGTCCCTAAGTAAAAAAGAGAAAACTCCCCACATGAGGAAGATGTAGCACCCCTGCCCCTACTAAACCTCGTGTCTCATCTGGGAAGAGATAAAAACATGTGGTAGTCAAGCAAAAATCAAGTAGGCTTGCTGGAAAACATTCCAGAAAGGGTGTCGGATCAAAGACCGAGACTATTCACATTTCTTGAGTGCTTGGATCAGTGGATTGATTTCTATCCAGAAACTCCTTACCACTTTTCACTGAACAATTTTTATTTTTGCACCAATATTTGAACAATTTACTTTCTGTCCTTTAACTACTATCTCTGTTTAGTTTATGAATGCTTCATATATACAATTTTCTCTGCTTCATATACTTACTTATTACTTTATATTTTGATTGATGAAAAAAAGGGGGAGAAAAATGATAGTTGGGATTGTGATTGTGACTGTGAAAGATAAGCTGGGATTGACTGTTGTGCAGGGTTTGCTGTGATTATACTAAGTATGTGTACTTGGGCATTTGTGGCCTGTGCACTATATTGTGCTATTGTGCTCTCTGTGGCTATACTGTTAATTTTGATTGATTGTTGCTATCTTTGAGTAGTCTAATTTGTATTTTGCACTGATTGAACTAATATTGGATGAACTAATGTTTATGCGGTGTTGTGCTATGAATTGATGTTTTTGCACTAAAACATATTTATATGTTGATTCTAAATATTTTTAAGATTGAAACTCTTTGTGGAATTCATGTTAAGATTTGGATTTGATCAAACCAGCATGCTATGAAATTTTTTATTAGTTTATGATGTACATGATTTGTGATTTCTGAATATTTATGATCATAGTTTGATGATGTCCAAAAAGACTTAAAGTGATTCATTGGAAACCAATTTGGTATCGTGCTTCCAGTCAAAGATGTTTTTATGTATAAAGGTATTATTGAGATTGGAGCTGCTGGCCTATCTAGTTTTGAAAGCTATCATGATATAGTTGTTGATCAATCCGATTTTTGAAAGTTTTTATGATATGTTCTTTGCTAAAAAATATCAGATGATAAGGATAGTTATTCAGATATCTTTCATTGCATAAAACTTTCCTTGAAGACTAAAATTCCTTGAGAAAACTAGGATGGATCAAAATTTCTGAAAAACTATTGTCTCCTGCACTTTTACAGGGGGAGTTTTGGACAGATATTTTCTTGATCCGAAAATATAGTCAAAAAATAAGTTTTATAAAGGAGACAGTTTTTGTCTAAACTTATCCTATTTTGGACACATGTTTTGAACATCCAAAACCTAAAGTCCAAAAATTCGTACTCTCCTTCACCTAGTTTTGGATGCATATTTCGGACGTCCAAAGGTTGAATCCAGTTTCTCTAATCGCACTTCTAGATCTCACACACTTTACATATGCTCATATATGCACATATTAAGAGGGAGTATCTCATTTTTTAATTTATTTACTATACCTCCTTGTAAACATATTTATGCAATTTTTATTGTGGCTATTCTTTTAAGCAATAATCGTGTGATGGAAGGAATGAGGATATGGAGGTAGGTTGAGCCATAGGCTCATTGAGCTATGTTTGTGAGTATATGCTTTAATTTTTTATCTTGAACTTATAAGCACTTTATGAGTCCTATAATGAGAGATTACATTCCATGAAAAATATTCTTACTTCTCTCGGTCCAATATTTCTGTATTGTACATATCATTATTCTTTATATCACAATCCCATCCAATTTGTCATCACTCAAAAAGGGGGAGATTGTTAGCCCTAAAGGCGTTCTCCTGTGTATTAACTTATAACAAATATTGATGAGGACTAACTTGTGTTATCTACACATGTTATAGGACACGTTTGACCTTAGTTCTTCCAAGACATGGGTGTAAAATTGCTAAGCAACTCTTGAGCAATATAATCCAAGAATAGATGATCAAGTAGAAGATCAAACTTGAGAGATTGCATACCAAGAATTCGGCACGGAAGAACCTTAGACTAGGAATCTTTATTAGGGTATTTTCTGTGTAAAATTCCTATATCTTCTTCACCTTATGATTCAGTTTAATTCTATCTTGAAGTAATAAAACAAAAAGATTTCAAAGTTTAAATTCTCATAATTTTGGATTGAGTAATTTGGGTGACCTTGCATCCAAAAGCTTCGTCCAAAATCCTGTGAACAATATCAAATCGATTTTGCCTAAAAAAGTACCATTTTAGACTTACTTTTTGGATGCACCATTGTTCAAAACTTGAGTTTAAAATTCTGGCAAATCTAACAGCGAAAACTAGCTGTTTTCTAGCCATTGGAACTCTACTTTGTGCCTCTATAAAATGTTTCAAAACTCGATTTGAAAGCAAATTTTTGTCCTATCCTTCCAAGAAACACTCTTGCTCTATAGAAAACAAAAATCTTCTTTCCCATAGTACTTCAAAGTAAAATCAAATTGTGTAAAAAAGGTAAAGGTTGGTTGAGCTCATTTGTCATGTATATCTGCTCAAAAGAGTGAGCGATTTTTCATTTCATTTCTTCAATCATCTTGGTGTATCGAGGTTGTGGTGTAAAACCCATTTGGGGGTAAACCTTGATTTGTTGGTTGATTGAGAGGTTTTGGAAAACTAAGTATGGTGATCCTCTCTTGTATTTGGTACAGATTGATACCATTGAGTTGGGTGAATGAAATCTGGTTGAAAATCCATAAGTGTGAGTTTAAAGTAGCGGATGTAGATCTTGGTAGATCGAACCACTATAAATCTTATATTGTCTCTCTCTGCATTTACTTTCAATCAGCTGCTATCGTCTTTGATTCTTTGTTTTTGCTCCTCAAAAGAAATGTTTATTGCTCTCACCAACTTATATTTCTAACATTAATTGCATCGAGCATCTTGCCTTAAAGGCGTAGGAAAGTCTTAAGTCAATTTGAGAAGCTCCCATTATTGCAAGTTCCTTTGGATTGAAATTCAAAGGAACTCTTTCCACAGAACATAATATATTTGAGCATTTTTAAATTTGTCAAAAACCTTATTCACCCCCCTTTAAGGTTTTTCACCTTCATCTTTATGAAAACAAAATCAAACGATTTTGAAGAAAGAGAGAAGTTTGAAGAAATTCTTGTGTAAAAAATAGTTAGAGTTTTCTTAGTGCGTAGTTTGTAGATTTTATTCCAAATTTTATAACACGTTATCAGCACGAGTCTCTGCCGTTATTAAAGCCAGAAGACAGGTACGCATTTATTAATCTCTATGGCTAACCTTGCTAACCTCGAATTTGTAGCCCTTGATATTGCTGAAAAAAATTATATGTCATATAGAAATGCATCTAAATGCTGAAAAAAAGATCCATATGTCCTGTGGGCAATTTAAATTTGACCACCTGAAGATGGTCGTATTACCAAATGCACGGTATAAATGATTGCATTTGAAGTTGCAAAATTTTAAAACCGTGAATGAATATGGCTCCGCGATGTATCAACTTACATCTCAATTAAAATTATGCGGAGAAAAAGTTACTGATGAAGATATATTGGAGAAGACATTCTCCATCTTTCATGCCTCGAATATTGTCCTGCAGCAACAATATCGAGAAAAAGGATATACACCGATTTAATTACTACCCTCATCATTGTAGAGAAAAATAATGAGTTATTATTGAAAAATCATGAAGCCAAACTAACTGGCTCAACAGCACTCCCAGAAGTGAATGCTGTTGGCTCCAGCAGAAGCCATTGTTATAGTCGTAGTTGTGGCAGTGGCCGTTGTTATGGTCATGGACACACTCGTTATTTCCCTTAGCACAGAGCAATACTGGCCACCTAAAGTGGAACAGAAAAGATAATAAGGGAAAAGGATATTTCCATTAATAATAAGTATCACATCTTTGAGATGTTACATTCGGATGTCAATATATACTATATTACTGCTAACAGTTCAGAAAAAAAAATCTATCTCCTCTTGATCATAAGTCTTGTGTTCACTTGCATTTCCTTTATTCATCTCACTAGTCTTCACATGAACTTGAGGATGCATGCTTGTAGTTGCTCTTTTTCAATTGAGCTGACAAATTGAAGATGAATGTTTGTAGTTGTTCTTTTTTCATGTTTGTATTAGAGGAAGACAAACATGTAGCAATTATGGATTTCAGTTCCTCTTCTTCGGCATCCTCTTTCTCTTCCTTCTCTCTTGGGCCAGTATCTAGACTAGCAGCAAAATTAGCCGTGACGTTACTGCACAATGAGTCTTGGGATTTTCTCATCCCCTTAAGTTTTTTATTATATTTGGCCTTGAAGCATACTTGTCTTAGTTTCTGTGTTTGGTCCTTCAACTGCGTGTTAGGACTTTCTTCCACCAACTTCTTCTCACGTTCCAGTATCTCAATGGCTTCTCTTAACTTATGTCCTCCTTCGTCTTTATTTTGCTCCTGTAAATTGAAGTGATATCATCAGTGGAGATACGTTCATTCCAGTCATTATTTATTTATAAATCTTTCATAGTTTCAGCAAATTACAAATGTGTATGAGAGAGAACCTGAACATTCTTGATTAGGGTCTCCAAGCTTATCAACTTCCTATGAGGCCATCGACGAATTACCAATTCCCTACATCTGTTCTTGAAAGGGGTTAAGCCAATATTCAGTTCTTTGGCCACGCTCTTGATTGGTAGGTAAAAGTACTGAGAAATGGTTTCTTTTGATAGTGTCTTGGAGCTATTGCCCTTCTTCTCCCTCTGCCTCCTAATCCTCTCATTCTCCATAGGAATTTCATCTGCAATAATATCTTGAACTTCGATATTATACATTTCATGATTGCCAAGACCACTCATTATTTCTCCTAGAAAAGGAAAAACAATATCAGTAAAGGTAATACCATGCAAAATCCATGTTTGAATGTATGATAACCTGGAATCATATTCTGGCTTTGTTCAAAATCTATTAGGGAGTAGAAAGGATCATGCACAAGCATATCCTCATTCAGAGGAACAGCATCAAAAGTAGTCTTTTGAATGGGTAGATCAAATTGAAAATCCAAAGCAGCATGTCCAGAACTACCACTGATTTACATCACAACAAACCAAAAGAGAGTTTAATTTCATTATTAAGCACACTAAAAAAAAAGGAAGCCCTAAAAGGTATCTCACCTGAAATTAGGCGGAAGTGGTTGGCTTGGAAAATTAGGTGAAATCGGTTGGCTTGGAAAGGAAAATAGATCAAAATCTTCTGCGTTAGACCTGACATTTAGCGGAAGCAGTTGGCTTAGAAAAGAAAACACATCAAAATCTTCTGCGTTAGAAACCAAGTCAAAATTTAACCATATCTCAAATGAATTACGAGTCTCCATATCTGTTTTGAGGTTTTTTTTTCCGATGTTTACTAATGGTTGATGATTGAGATATATATCGATACACACACACACACACACACACACACACATATATGTATGAGGAAGAAGAAGAAGTAGATGATAGGTGGAGGGATGGAGGAGAAGAAAAGATAAGGAGAAAAGGGAAAAGATGGTACCGGGAAGAGTAAAAAAAAAAAAAAGATTTTTTTTGGGGGCATTTCCTACTTGTCATCATGTTCTTGCATTTCTTTTTCTTTTTCCTTATTTTTTTGTGAAATCATTATTCCTTAAATTAGGGGGAGAACATAAATAGTATAAGAAAGATCTTGATTGGACAACATCATTAAATTATCTTTGATCCACGTATAAGCGCTTGTGAATTTGAAGTTCAAAAGATAATTCATTTGCAAAGTATTGCAAATCCAAATCAAATGCCAGACACTTTTGTTGACTCCAAAAGAGTTACAAAATCGCATATTCCAGCTATAAATACTCCTATTTGAATTGAAGTTCCAGTAAAACAAAAGATTATACCTATAGCTGCTGAGCCAAAAGCATGCCAGAAGCATGGCCGACCTCTTTGTTCTAAAGATAAAAATCCTCGAAAGAAAAGAGGATTAAATGATCTAGATGTTCATAGTGAATTTCTATCAATTATACCACTTCCGGTAGAAGTTATAATTGGATAGAAACAATTATTGATAATATATTTGTATACAATATATCTCTTAATGTTACACAGGATAATGATGATCCTAAACCAATATCAGTTGATGAATGTCGGCATAGAAAAGATTGGCTACAATAGAAAGATGCAATTCAATCAGAGTTAAATGCACTGACATAACATAAAGTCCTCGGATCTGCAGTTTGAACACCAGAAGGTGTAAAACCTATTGGCTACGAATGGATATTTGTGAGAAAGCACAATGAAAATAATGAAATCATACGAGATAAAGCACGGTTAGTAGCCCAAGGTTTTTCACAAAGACCAGGTATTGATTATAATGAAATTTATTCTCCTGTTGTTGATGCTATTACACTTCAATATCTTATCAGTTTGGTAGTACATGAAAAGATAGATATGCGCCTATTAGATGTTGCCACTGCTTACTTGTATGGAAATTTAGAAAATGATGTTTACATGAAAATCCCCGAAGGATTTCATATGCCTGAAGCATATAAACATTATCCTCGTGAAAATTACTCCATCAAGTTACAGAAATCATTATATGACTTGAAGCAATCTGGGTGCATGTGATTCAATCGTCTTAGTGAATATTTATTGAAAGCGGGATTTACAAATGACCAGGTATGTCTATGTGTTTTTATTAAGAAAAATGGTTCTAAATTTGTGATATATGTTGATGATATTAATCTTATTGGAACTCCTGAAGAGCTCCACAAAACAATTGATTATTTGACATTAAGGATGTTAGTAAAATTACAATTTTCCTTAGTTTATAAATTGAACATTTGGTAAGTTTCATCAATCAACATATACAGTAAAAGTTCTAAAAAGCTTTTACATGGACAAAGCACATCCATTCAGTATTCCAATGATCGTCTAGTCATTAGATGTGAAGAAAGATTTTGACCTCAAGAAGATGATGAAGAACTCCTTAGTCCTGAAGTACCATATCTCAGTGCAATTGGTGCATTGATGTATCTTGCTAACAATACATGACCTAATATTATATTTGTTATCAATTTATTAGCAAGATTTAGTTCTTCACCAACACGACGACATTGGAATGGAATTAAACAAGTCCTTCAATATCTCTAAGTAGCTACTTCTTCAAATCATGCTGAAAGTATAGCCATTCATGAAGCAAGTAGAGAATGTGTATGCTTACGATCAATGATTCATGATATCCGAGAAAGTTGTGGATTATCATCTATCAGAGATATTCCAACTCCTATTTATGAAGACAATGCAGCTTGCATAGCTCAAATACGAGGAGGATATATTACAGGAGATTGGACAAAACATATTTCACCAAAATTCTTCTTTACTCATGAACTCTAAAAGAAAGGTGAAATTGATGTGCTACAAATTCGGTCATGTGACAACCTCGCAGATATATTCACAAAGATTTTACCGACTGCAATATTTGAGAAGTTGAGATATAAAATCGGTATGTGTCGGTTTAAAGATTTAAAGGAATCATCTCATTAGGGGGAGTAATAAACAGACATATAGAATAGTGTTCTCTTTTTCCTTCACTAGATTTTTTTTTCCACTGGGTTTTTATCTAGTAAGGTTTTATCGAGGCATATTCTTTATGCAATAGATGGACATCCAAGAGGGAGTGTTATGATATATTGTGAATTAGTGGAAGCTCCACTAATTATGGATTTATGTGAATTATTAGGGAATTAGTAGAAGCTCCACTAATTAGTGGAAACTCCACTAATTATGGATTTTTATGGATGTCCATCATTTAGTGGAGACACCACTAATTAAGATTAGTGGAAGATGATGTATTCCACTAATTAAGAGCTCTATAAATAGAACTATTCTCTAAGCTTGTAATACACCATCATTTTGTGAAAGAATTGTGAGAAAATTGTGAGAAAAAGAAAGAGAGAAGTTTGAAGAAATTCTTGTGTAAAAAATAGTTAGAGTTTTTTAGTATGTAGTGTGTAGATTTTATTCCAAATTTTATAACATTTATGAAGATTTTTTTTTTCTTTTGTACATATACAAATTTTAGAATTAATAATTAATTTTAAAAGTGTAATAGTATCTGCTTACTACTTCACTACTTTGTCTGAATTCTTTTATTTTTATTCATCTCATTTTAGTTTATCTATTTTTTATTTAAAATAAATATATGTTAAAGTTAATAAATTATGTATATATACATATATATTATATTATATAAGTATAAAATAATTATTATATAAAAAATATATACATATATTATATTATATTTTAAAGTGTGTGTTTATTTTTCTATTTGTTTCTAAATATTCTACATTCTTAGGTCCTTTTTTTTTTTTAATTCATCCTATTTTCTTATATAAAAAACACCAAATTTATTTTTCTATAGAAAATTTTCATTATTTAGTCTTTTGGTTTCTTAAAACAATTTTATACTTTTATTAAATATAATTAGATATAATTATCTAAATGAACTAAGTTACAAAATATAATGAATCAAATAATATTTTTAAAAACTTGTGGTCCTAAGGGTTTCTTTTGAAAACTTTAGGGACTTAGATATAATTATTTAAATGAACTAAGTTAAAAAAATATATAAAGATTGAAATAATTATTTTAAAAGTTTGTTTATTTATTTTTACACTTGGCTCGTTATTTTTCAAAAGATATTTAAAATAAGTTCTGCTTAAAAAAATTTATGGTCGTAAGGGTTTCTTTTAAAAATTTTAGGGACTTAAATATAATTATCCAAATGAACTAAGTTAAAAAATATAGGGATTCAAGTAGTGACTAAATACATTAATAATTAACTAATATATGACCTCAAGTCTCAATACACATTCATATATAACTTGAAATTATATAAATTTCATCTATAATAATTACAATTTATATATGTGCATGTATACAAAAAGACAAAATATGATATAATAATTAAAAGTATGGGATAAAAATAGTAACTTTACTAAGTATTTCTACATTTTATATTGAAAACTTGTTATTTTTATAATATTTGTTGCCTATGATATAAATTTAAAATTTTATTAATTTCAATATAAAATAAAAGAATGAAATTTGCGAATATATTAACAATTTATATGCATTAATAAAGATAATTCTTATTTAATTTTGTATAATTTATAGTAATTACTATTTATATATGTGCATGCATATAGAAAAATATAAATACGATGGACACACATCCTACACATACACATGACGCCTATATATTTATATTGTCATACAAATAAAAGTAATAACTTTTACACTATGATAAAGAGAATAACAATTAGATCGATTAATAAAATTATATGTATAGATACAATATAACTTTTTGATTGTTAAATTTAATATACCTAATTGATAAATTGTTTAATGTCTATTTAGTTATGAATATTTACATAATTAAAAAATTATGAATTGAGTCTTTTAAATTCAAATGTATTTATTATATTAAAAAAAATTATAACTAAGAAATTTGTTGTATAACTAAAGGTATGAAAAAATTGCTTACTTTTATTATTAATTTAAAAATAAAATTTATATCATTTAGGAATATATGTACAGAATAATTATATACTCTGATAAATAGAAGCAAATTAAAAATGAAAAAATTTTAAAAATTAAAAGTGATAAATTTTTTTACTTTATTTATTTATTTAAATCAAAATTTAAAAGTTTTGGAAGTGTATTTCATATAATTTTAATATTTTGTAAGAAGTAAATAAATATAATATGCGCTTTCAATTTGCACAAACAACACGAAACGACGTAGCACAGCGGTTGGAACACTGTACCTCTACAATAGAGATGTAGGTTCGACTCTTGTTCGCACAAGAGAGGGGAAGGATTTTGGCGTGCCAGGCTGGCGAGACTAGCGGTGCCACGTGTGCAGCGATGTGGCATCATGTGGTCGCCACGTGTAGCCATGTGGCGAACCCTTCTGCCACATGGCATATTCCAAATTTTTTTTTGTTTTGAATTTTTTTAGTGATGACTTATTTTTGTTGTCACTAAATGGTATCCATTTAGTGACAACCTTTTTTTTTTTTTTTGGTCATTAGATTTTTTTGTTATTTTCTTTTTTTTGTAAAAATTGCAAAAGTTGTCACTAAATGATGGGACATTAGTGACAACTTATTGTTGTCACAAATAATTACTGATTAATGACAACGAAATAGCAATTGTGACAAAATTTTTAGTGAATTAGTGACAAGAAACATTATCACTAATACATGTCGATATTTAGTGATTACAAGCTGTTGCCACTAATGCTAAGGCTTTAGTGACAACCTATTAATGTTGTCAATGGGAGCCTTAGTGACACACTGTTAGTGACAACCCAGTGACAACTTTTTTTTTTTTTTTTTTGTCACTAAACACTCTTTATTGACAAATATTTTAGATTTAGTGATAACTTTTTGTTGTCACTAATTATTCTTTTTTCTAGTAGTGAACCGATTACCAACTGAATATATTATTAATCGATATATTTCAGTTAGTAATCAGTCGGTAAAATTTATAAATAAAAATACCAACTGATTACCAACCGATTACCAATTGAATATATTATCAATCGATACATTTCGATTAGTAATCGATCGGTAAAATTGTTAAATTAAATTAATAACTGAATATATTACCTACTGATACATTTCTGTTAGTAATCGGTTGGTAAAATTTTTAAATTAAAATACTAACCAAAATACCAACCAATTACCAATTGAATATATTACCAACCGATAAATTTTGATTAGTGATCGGTTGGTAAAATTTTTAAATTAAATACTAACCGATTAACAACCGATTACCAACTGACTAGGTTTACCAACCAAAACATTTCGGTTAATAGTTAGTCGGTAAAATTTTTAAATTAAAATACCAACCGATTACCAACTGA
Source organism: Voacanga thouarsii (assembly GCA_026120185.1). NCBI lineage: Eukaryota > Viridiplantae > Streptophyta > Magnoliopsida > Gentianales > Apocynaceae > Voacanga > Voacanga thouarsii. Next base: position 468,286 of record JANUWF010003397.1, read on the forward strand.
ATATATTACTAACTGATACATTTCGGTTAGTAATCGATCGATAAAATTTTTAAATTAAAATACCAATCAAAATACCAACCGATTACCAACTAAATATATTATCAACTGATACATTTCAATTCATAATCGGTTGGTAAAATTTTTAAATTAAAATACCAACCGATTACCAATTGAATATATTACTAGCCGATATATTTCGGTTAATAATCTGTCGATAAAATTTTTAAATTAAAATATCAATCGATTACCATTTGAATATATCACTAAACAATACATTTCGGTTAACAATCGGTCGGTAAAACTTTTACATTAAAATATCAATCGATTACCAATTAAATATATTACCAACCAATTGTTATCGATTGGTAATTAGTTAGTAAATATTTTTCCGCCAAATTACCAACTGATTACCAATTGAATATATTACCAACTGATATATTTCGATTGGTAACCAGTTGGTAAAATTTTTCCATTAAATTACCAACCAATTACCAATGAATAATATTACTAATCGATTGTTATCAGTTGATAATTGGTTGGTAAATATATTCCAGCCAAATTACCAACTAATTACCAACCAACTATTTACCAATCGATTATGTTTGTTGGTAAGTGGTTGAAAAAGTTTTAAAATTTTAAAATTTTCATTTCGATTGGTAATTACCGACCGAATGTGGTTAGTTGGTAATAGTTAGTTGGTATATTGCATCTTTCTAGTAGTGCCAATCACCACCTCAAACATATGTCTACAGATCTCCACCTCCACGCATCAACACCAACACCAACACCATCACCCCTACCACCGCCATACGTTTATATGTCTCCACCACCCTAATCTCCATCAACCCCACCTCCATACATGTATAAGTCTCCACCTCCTCCATTACCCCCACCTCCACCACCATATGTTTACAAGTCTCCACCTCCTCTATTGCCCTCACCTCCACCACCATATGTCCATAAGTCTCCACAAACCCCTATCTCCATCACCACCACCTCCTCCTCCATATGCCTACAAGTCTCCACCTCCTCCATCACACTACCCTCCCCCACTATATGTCTACAATTCACCTCCACAACCATCACTCTCGCCTCCACCACCATATATCTACAAATCTCCACCATTTCCATCACCTTCACCCCTTATTCTATATTATAAGTCTCCACCAACACCATCTCCTTCACCACCTCCCCCATATGTCTACAACACACCACCACCTCCACCACCATATGTGTACAAGTCCCTACCACCTCCATCGCCTTCACCTCAACCACCATATATCTATAAGTCTCCACCACCTCCTCCATATGTTTACAAGTCTTCTACTCCTCTATCATACTCCCCACCACCACCACAGGTTTACAAGTCACCACCTCTGTTATTGCCCTTGCCTCCACCACCTTATGTTTATAAGTCTCCACCACCTCTATCTCCACCTTCTCCATACATGTACAACTCTCCACCCCTTCCATCGACCTCACCTCAACCACCATATGTTTATAAGTCTTGACCACCTCCATCTCCATCACCATCTCCTTCATATGTCTACAACTCTCCACCTCCTCCATCACACTTCCCTTCATCACCATATATCTACAAATCTTCACCACCTCTATCTCTTACACCACCTCTTCCTTACACTTATAAGTCTCTGCCACCACCATCTCCATCAATACCTTCTCTGTATGTCTACAACTCACCACCACCTTTATCTCTATCACCTTCTCCACCATATGTGTACAAGTCCCCACCACTTCCATCGCCTTCACCACCACCACCACCACCACCACCATATATCTATAAGTCACCACCACTTCCATCTCCTCTACCACCTTCTCCATATGTTTACAAGTCTCCTCCTCTTCCATCACCCTCGCCTCCACCACCACATGTTTACAAGTCTCCACCACCTCCATCGCCTTCACCTCCACCACTATATATCTATAAGTCTCCAGCACTCCCATCTCCTTCACCACCTCCTCCATATATTTACAAGTCTCCTACTCCTTCATCATCCTCCCCACCACCACCATATGTTTACAAGTCACCACCTCCTCCAATGCCCTTGCCTCTACCACCATATGTCTACAAGTCTCCACTTCCTCCATACATGTACATGTCTCCACCTCCTCCATTGCCCTTGCCTCTACCACCATATGTCTACAAGTCTCCACCTCCTCCATACATGTACATGTCTCCACCTCCTCCATTGCCCTCACCTCCACCACCATATGTCTATAAGTCTCCACCACCTCTATCACCATCACCACCTCCTCCATATGTCTACAATTCATCACCTTCTTCTTCATTATCAACTCCACCACCATAGGTCTATAAGTCTCCACCACCCCTGTATGTTTACAAGTCGCCTCCACCTCTATCACCCTCACCACCTCCCCCATATATCTACAAATCTCCACCCCCGTATGTTTACAAGTCACTACCACCTCCACCATACATGTACAGGTCACCACCACCTCTATCACCATCATATGTCTATAAGTCTCCGCCACTTCTATCTTTATCTCCACCTTCTCCATCGCCCCCTCATCCACTACCTTATGTCTATAAGTCTCCACCACCTCTTCCATTGCCCTCCCCTCCACCACCATATGTCTACAAGTCTCCACCCCTACTATCTTCTTCACCACCTCCTTTGTATGTGTACAAATCACCATCTTCTCCATTGCCCTCGCCTCTACCACCGTATGTCTATAAGTCTCCACCACCTCTTCTATATATGTATAAGTCTCCACCTTGTCCATCATCTTCACTTTCATAATGATATACGTTTAAGTCTCCCCCACCTCCATTTCCGTTGTCTCCTCCACCATACGGATACATGTCCCCACCACCTCCTTTGCTCTCTCTTCCACCCCCTATATCTATTAGACTTCTTACCTCGCACATCTTTTAACACCTCCTCCATCTCATGTTTTCTGTTAAATCCTAGGTTAATTTCTTATTTCTACCAAATACAACGGTCTTTTAAGAGCAACTACAGTTTGATTTTCTACGTTCACTCCTTTGGGTAATATGTAATCATATTTCATTGTTGTTTGAGATTTCAATGTTTCTTCTGGAATTGGTGAATAAAGAAGTACGATTCATTTGTTTACTTTATTAAATTACTTTCCTCTATAATTTTTTTGCCACATTATCTATTTGTTGTTATTTAAATTACCTATTTTTTCTTGTTGAAATTATGTATGCTTAATATGCTCTTAAAAATTGCTGACTAATATGCTGTAAAATCATTTTTTTCCTGTTTAAAATGTTTAAATGTCTCATATATTGAGATGAATACATAAAATTTAAAAAAAATGTAATAGCCATTGTTTTATTTTCTCGGGGGCAAAAGAGAATACAAATTTACTCTCCCATTTTAAGAACTTCTAACACTGTAAAACTATCTTGAGTATTTGTTACTTCTCAACGGATTGTAATAAGTCAATTCAATTCACCTTATTAGTTATTTATTATCAAAATATTAAGTTTATATATTTTTTGAATTGTTTAATGACAAATTGAAATTAATTTAACTAGATCAAAAATAATTTAAAAGTTGATCATATTTTACATAAAAATCTTAAGTTTCATGTTTATTATTCTTTTGTAAAATTAATGGGAATAATGAACTTTTATTTTATAACATTAAAGATTTTATATTTTTTTTTCACATTTGATATTAACCTATATTAATTGTTTATCTAATATAACACATCATAATAGAACTTTATAATAAAATTAATAAAATGCATAATTATCACTATATTATAAAATTAACTATATAAACGTATACTATAAACTTAATACCTCTATATTAAAAATATTTAGACTATTACCAGTTTGCACTCTAAAATATAAGTTTTTGCATTATATTGTAATATAATAATATTTAAAATTATGTAGATTTATTATTATGATTATATAAAATTATATTTTTATTATTGGCATTTAAAAATCTATAACTTTTTATTAAAACATATTCAGACTGACCCAAGCTTTCTTCGAACTCGCATTTTGTATTTGAGTTGAGCTTGATCTGTATATATTTGTGAGTTTGAATGGGCCATGGTCAGGTCTAAAATATTCATTTTAAAATCAGGGTGAGTTCAGACTTGGTCACTTATTAGCCTGATTTCGTCGCCCTACTTCAACGTGGTTTTTTGAAGGGGGGGGAATCCGACATACGAAAATATAGATCCATTCTGCACGATGGAGGGGGAAAGAATCGTTTCTTATTAATGGAAATGATAGAAAATTCTATTGTGAAGTACTCTACGGATATCAATTAGTTATTTATTTATTTTTTCTTTTTGGCAGTATGGAGATACTAATTAGCTATTTTCTTTCTTTCTTTGACGGATTTGCATGATAGTGTTACCAATTAATCGTATTCGTGTATATATATATATATATATATATATATATATATATATATGATTGTTTTCCAAAATCTCTTCGAGATCTAAATATATTGGATAGTCTTACTCTCAATGTCAAAACAACCAATTACAAGATCAAAATAGGTTCTCATCCTATTGCTATCATTTATAGAATTCAGTATAAGGCAATGACTTCTGCTTTTAATACTGGTGCTATGAAGACATCTAACAAAGGAGAAACTGTTCTTTTTCAAACCGATTTGCAAAGATCTCATCTTTTAACTCCCAAGCCTATCTCCTGGAATCGAGTAAGTCTTCCTTCCAATGGGCTTCTAACTGATGCAGCTCTTTTTGATAAACCAAAAAATTCTACTCTATCAGAAATCAGACAATTCTCCTATGGATCAGTAGAAATTACTTTCCAAAGATCTCTCAGCCAAAGGATTTCATATCCCCAATCTATTGCCTCTTCATCAAGAATCCAACCACCTCGACATTCAGTATCCTCTGTAGCTACCCATCTACAAGGTATCAATCTTGACTCTAGGATTCCTTAAGCTAGGTATGTTGCCCAACCTGAAACTGATAATAGTGAGATAGATTTACCTACCTCACCTACTCATTCTGCTATGGCAAGAGAACTTAATGTTCTTCAGACCGATGATAAAGAAGTACAAAATATTTTTGTTATTGACAAAACCAAATTAAGAGAAGAATTTTATTCTATTCCAAATCTTTCTAAAAGAACATGGTTCTTTGAAAATTTTCAAGGATCTGACCAACAAAAAGTTCAGGATTCTTATTATGAATTTTTAAATTCAATTCAAAAGCAAATTAATTTCTTTTTATGATTTGAAGCCTATGCTTAAGTCCATAATATTGATTATCCTTTTGCCTCTTCTATTAATGTTTCAAAATTATGGCAAACTGCCTAGGGACAAAATATTTCTGCTGAATTTCCCCCTAGTCAAAAATTCTAAATTCCTTTTGGAGCTGAACAAATTGATGCCACTCATTTTAAAAGGAAAGACAAAGATGATGATATGTTCCATCCAAAAGACATTCAAAATATTTATGAACAAAATAATTATAAAAATAAATATTTGCAAACTATTGGTGAATATTGGATTTCAAAATCAAGTATTTCTTCAACTCCGGTCATTCCTGAGTCTAGTACTTCTTCACCTTCAATCCCTTTGTTCCGACCTTATGAGATTCCTCTCTAGTATAGGAAAGAACTCACTAGGAGAACATCAGACAAACCTATTCTCATTTATCTCCAGTGTAGAATAGCTGAAATTGAAAAATCAATCATTCCAAAGTCTTCTGAACAAGTTAGATCCAAAAATTCTATTTCTATTTTAAATCAAAATGATCCTAATTTTACTTCTGATAATTATTCTAATGAAAGTCCATAATCTTCTCCAAACCTTGGTGTTAACTTGGGAAAATTGCTTCCTCTACAACCTGGCATCCTGCCTCTCCGATTGAATAAACATTCCAATTGGAAAACTTCTCAAAAGTTGTATTATCCTAGAGCCACTCATTCAGATGTTGCCCTTGAGGAAAGTCCTAACATTCTTCAAAATTGTTACAATGCTAACAACATCTATGAATGGAACATAGATGGTCAATCTGAGTACAACATTATGTTTAAACTTTAGCAAATGACCATGGTAGCCACTGCTTATCGCACTACCAATAATTGTTCTAATCAGCTTGCCGCTCATGTTCTTGTAGCAGGATTTACAGGACAACTCAAAGGTTGGTGGGATGAACATCTCACTGAAGCAGATCAGCATAACATTTTTCATGCTGTCAAAACTAACCCAGATGGTCAACCACTCCTTCAAGATTGAGAATCCATTTCTGATGCTGTGTCAACCCTTATCTTCACCATCACTAAAACCTTCATAGGTAATCCTAGAATTTTCAGAGAAAAGTCTACTGAAATCCTAAATAACTTTAAGTGCAAAATCTTATCCAATTTAGATGGTATAAGGATACCTTTCTCACTAGGATCTATGCGAGACCTGATGGAAATAGCCAATACTGGAAAGAAAAATTCTTAGATGGGCTTCCAAAATCCCTTCGTGATCTTGTTCGTGAAGAACTCTAAACCCAGTACAACGATGTTGTACCTTATAAAACCATTACCTGTAGCCAATTAACCAGCCAAATCCAACAGGCTACTCTCAAAATTTGTTGTCAATATAAGATGTTGAGACAAATAGCTAAAGATCGTGCCCAGAGAAGTAAAGACTTAGGCACAATCTATTAACAATTTAGACTACCCGCATGTAGTACCAAAACCCGTGGGAAACATAAACATAAACAATCTTCCTATAGACCTCCTCACCTTAGGAAAAGGTTCAATAGTTCAAAGAGGCCAGCACTTCCTACTCCTCCTACAAAACCTTACAATCCATATAAAGTTGCCAAGTCTAGGTCTAAAACCAAGCCCATAGCAGCCCAACCCAAAATAGTTATCTGTTTCAAAAGTAACCAACCAGGTCACCTTGCCCGGTTCTGCAAAGTTCACAAAAGAATCCAAGTAATGGATATTTTAGAAGATCTTAAAAAATCTCTAAACAATATTCTTTGTCTAAGTGATACTTCTTCTGATTCCTCAGATGCTGATGATGACAACTTTGTTCTATCTTCCAACCGCATTTTGGAACAGAAAACAACACATTGTTCGACTCCCATACGAGCTAGACTTTGATGAAAAATTCATTCCAACAAAGGCCCGTCCTATCCAAATGAATCATGAGCTCACAACTCATTGCCAAAAAGAGATTAGCGATCTTCTACAAAAATGACTAATTTCTCCTAAATCTATTTTGCAAAAAGTTGTTCAAAATCTTACCTCAAAATAGATATTTGCTAGGTGGTAAGCTATTTTATCTATTTTTGATTTTGATATAGAATATATTAAAGGATCTTCAAATTCTATACCTGATTTTTTAACTCGAAAATTTTTGCAGAGACGATAACTATGCTTCCCAAAAAGACTAAGCATCTGAAGCTCAATGAGTTTCTAGCCTTACCTACTAGGTCCCTAAAAAAGATTCCAGTGAATCTTCCTCTTCTGATAAATTTAGATTTACCTCTCCAAAAGATTATGCCATAAGCATACCTCAAACAGCTGCTTCTCATTCAGCCAAAATACAGGAGCCTCTCTTCTTAACAAACATACCAAAAGCTAGTTGGGCTAATATTGTAGAATCTCAGGATTAATGGTGGCTATGTTACGAGCCCACAAGTTAATCCTCCCAGAACCTGTTCAGGAAGGATTTGATTATTTTAAAAGAAGGTACTTTAATCAATAGTCAGCAGTTCTACTACTGTTCCAATTCTTCAGTATATTTAAGCTCGCTTGGATATATTCTCAGATGTTTTCATACTTCAAAGAAGCAGATCAACAAGGTCTTCCTTACCTTTCTCTTCAATGACATTGTAAATGATGGAAGTACTGGAATGCCCAAAACACTTATATTTCCTCCATCGACAAACGGTTTAAGGCTAACCCAAAATATCTGTATCCCTTTGACAGTTAGCAAACTAGATTTCTACAGCAGAAATCAATTACAGTAGCAACTCTTGCAGCAAAAACTTCCAAAGAAGGTTTTCTAATCGCCATGGAAAACCTTTTACAACAAATGAAAAGTGAACATTCTGAACTGTCTGCAAAATAGTCCTTTGAAGATATTCCTTCAGATGACCAAAACGATGATGAAGAAGGATTTGAAGAAGAAAATTATTTTTTCGAATAAACTTCTTTAAAAATAAATAAATAAATAAAATAATAATATTATGGCATCATAAGTGACATTAGTATGACATCATTGGTGATACCATAAGTGACATCAGCATGACATCAACAAAACTGCTAACATCACCCATGACATCAGCAAAAATTGTCTATAAATATAGACTTCAACCTCCACACAACACACACTTGGTCATAGATCAATACACAACTCTGCAAGAGTACTCTCCCTCTCCCAGTGATTAGAATTCCCTTTGTAACTTTCAATATATGTAATAGTGTTTTTATATATGTAATTTTGCTTTCTGTTGTAATAAATCTATTTTTTGTATTTCTTCTTCTTTTTCTACATGCATCTATATATGGTCGGCTAAGCTGCCTCATTTATTTCTTTTGTACTTACTGCTTTCATTAATTTATGCATTCCGTATGCGACCTGCTCCCTCTTGTTAATTTTTCGTACTCTTCTTACACTTACTGGACCAGCTTTCCTAACCCCTTGGGTGGTTTCAAACTTTTAAATGTTGAGGTAAAACATTCTTCATTGTCTGTCTTTACTTCCTTCTTACTTGCCAAAGATATTACTCACCCTATAATCTTAAGCACCCCTTTTATTCAACAGATCATTCCATTTATGGTCCTCAAAAAAGGCATTTAGGTAGAACACCTAAATCAAAATATACTCATTCTTTTTTATAGGCCTTTTATTGAAAAAGAACTGCAACTTCTAGAAAATAAGACAACCCAAATCAATTTCCTGAAAGAAGATGTAGCCTTTCAACGTCTTCAACAGTATTTGATTGAGCCCAGCATTAAATCCCAAATTGCAACAATGGATACCCATATCCATACCCATCTTTGTTCTGATATTCCAACCGCATTTTGGAACAGAAAACAACACATTGTTCGACTCCCATATGAGCTAGACTTTGATGAAAAATTCATTCCAACAAAGGCCCGTCCTATCCAAATGAATCATGAACTCACAACTCATTGCCAAAAAGAGATCAGTGATCTTCTACAAAAAGGACTAACTATTTACTAAAAAATACTACGAGTCCATCCTTATAGATACCAAAAGTGCCTCTTTCCATCCATACAAAGATAAACAGATTGAAATGTATATTACTAATACTTTTGTCTAAATACGCTCTGTCCATACTCCTTCTGTATGGAAAGCTTCTCCCAACCTTTTGACCCGTTAGTTTACAACTATTGGGATTATCAATAGGCATGGATGAATGCTTTTATCTTTCAAAATCATTTTCACAGATTAATGAAAGCAATAAGTACAAAAGAAATAAATAAGGCGGCTTAGCTGACCATATGCAGATGAATGTACGAAATGCACAAAAACAATAAGTATAAAAGAAATAAATAAGGCGGCTTAGCCGACCATATGCAGATGCATGTAGAAGAAGAAGAAGAAGTACAGAAAATAGATTTATTACAACAGAAAACAAAATTACATATATGAAAATGCTATTACATATATTGAAAGTTAGAAAGGGAATACTAACCACTGGGAGAGGGAGAGTACTTTTGCAGAGTTGTGTATTGATCTATGACCAAGTGTGTGTTGTATGGAGGTTGAGGTTTATATTTATAGACAATTTTTGCTTATGTCATGGGTGATGTCAGCTGTTTTGTTGATGATTTTGAATCAGAAGGGGTTACCTATCCGGTTACCTGATTGAAATTAAAGTTCATTTGTTGACACCATTTTTCAAAGTCTGATGGGCTGAAGATGGATTGAGTTTTGGCATCTTGTAAATCCTGAGATTCTACAATATCAGCCCAACTAGCTTTTGGTATGTTTGTTAAGGAGAGAGGCTCCAGTATTTTGGCTAAATGAGAAGCAGCTGTTTGAGGTATGCTTATGGCATAATCTTTCGGGGAGGTAAATCGATCTATCGACTCTATGTCAGATCTAAAGAGGTAAGAAAAGGGGTCTGATTCCAACACACACACACACACACACACACACACGCACACACACACACACACACACACACACACACACACACACACATATATATATACACCAAACTTTTAATAATATTTTTAATTAAAAAAAAAGGTCATTACTAAAAAAAAGTAATTTATTAACCAATCAAATTGATTGATAATGAATTGAAATCGATTGGTAAGCATGGTTAGTAAACTAGGCTTACTAATCCAATACTGTCAATAGAAAAAAAACACTTATTAATAATTTTACCATTCACATTTTTGGCTCGATTGGTAAATTAAAAATTAGTTGGTAATTCGGTTTGGGGTAGCATTGAGTATTATAATTTCATTTGTAATTATCGATCAAAATTTCGGTTAGTTAAGTTTTTTTAATTAAAAAATAAATTTAAAAAATTAAAATAAAAGGAGCCCAAGAACCATTGGGCCTGCCCAGATTTGTTAACTGCAGCTCAGCCCCGGCTTGGTTCAAAGTTGTAATTACGTAAGTTGTCCATATAGTTGGTTGCCAGGCATGCCTCACTTTTGTTTCTTGTAATTTCTTCACTATGACCGATAATTATGTTTCTACAACAACAAAGAAGTAAATAGGGCCTTATAAAGTAAACTAGAACAAAGAAGTTTGATTTTGGAATTAAAAATTAAAAAATAAAAAGAAAATTAATGAGACATATAGATCCTACTTGGTTCAGGGAAAGCAAAATATTCAAGAAACAAAAAATATTATCAATGTTTGAGAAAAAAATATTCTAAAAAATATAAATATAGAATTAAACGTTCTTTTATATGCTTTAAAAATTTCAATTAAGTTCAAAATATGAAATATTAGGTTAAAAAATAGTAAAAACTAAGATAACGTATTCAAAAAAAATTTAACAATGCTAAATTTAAAATAATTTTTAAAATTTAATAAAAAATAATTTTTGTTTTTAAATTGATTTCTATGAATGATGCTAGCATGGACAATCTAGAGCTCAGCCAATTAAGTAAAACTTGTCTTGATTTTGAACTTGGTCGAAAGAGAACGCATGTTTAGGGGGAACATCAGTTGGCCAAATGTATTTTTAAATTTGAAATAGAGTTTATTTAAGAACAAAAACAAATTAATTTTTATTTTAGACAAATAACGAATGAAATTATTTTTCTATAATCATGTAGGTTAATATACTAAAAATAAAAAGGTACATTTCTGTTCAGAAATAGACATTTCTATATTGCTTACACTTTGAATATATTTTATTTTTTTTAATATCTTAAGTAGATTTATGAGAGGGGCTAAATTCGTACTTCTAAAACCTAAATCTTCACTCTTACATTACAATTGTCTTGTGTAATCATTACTACCCTTTGACTCTTCCACACCCACCAACCATTATTGTCATAAGCACCAACCTTTTCCAACTTGTTGAATTCTGAGAACTTGATTTTAGGAGGTAGAGGCCTTACCATATGAGCATCAACAGTTTTGCTGAAGAGTACCTTCTTGTATTCCTCGGTAACCATGGTCTTGGACTCCCCTAAAAACTTGGTCTTGCTATTAGCAATAACTTTAGCTACGTAATAAGCATCACAAAACCCGTCTTCTTCACCACAAATTTTCACTGTATCACTATTATGATGCTCCTCAATTCCGACTGATAAACCAAAATTCCAGAATGATCCAAGTTCGAAAGACCAATTGAATTGAAAAACCATTATAGATATATATTTAAGAATTTATAGAGAATTGGATGGAACAAGAGCAGAAGGTGAATATACAGGAAGGAATTAACAAAGAGAAGGAAACCACCTCATAATTGTTTTGAAGTTTTTGCAAAACTTCTTGATACCTACCTCCTTCTATAATAGGGCATATATACTCCCCTAAATAAACATCATAGCCATCAACTCACGAAACCCTCTAATTATGCAATCTAAACCATCCATGGTGTGCTAACATCAGTAATGAGTTTATCATTGACTTACCTCCTGAGAGAAGAAGAAGATAAATAGTAGAAATTATAACCATTGAGGTTTACCATTGCTCTCCTTTGTATTTAACAATCTGATGGCAAAACAATATCGTCCTATTTACCTAGCTTATTCGGTTCACAACCCGACCCACAGACTCCTTTTCAACTAATTAACAGTTTTTTGAATTTGTGTTTCTGACTTCTGAAGCATGACACCCTTTCCTCCTTTAGATAAACCTTGTCATCAAGGTTGAAATTTTGGAAACTGGTGCAAAATAAAATCATCATCCTTCCATGAAGCTTCTTCTATTGGAAGATTAGACCATTGAATATTCCACTGGACAATAAGTTTATTCCTCCTCTTAACTAATCTGCAATCTAAAATAGCTATGGTTTCCAATCATGGTTGCCCATCTTTACCCAAGGTTAGTAAATCATGACAAATGACCTTGCTATCTCCCACCTTCTTTTTGAGTAAGCTCACATGACACACAGGATGAATTTGAGAATAAGGGGTCAATTGTAACTTGTGAGCTGCATTTTCTATCTTTTCAATGATGAGATATGGTCCATAAAATTTTGAAGCTAGCTTCAGATTTTTTCTAACAGCTACTGAACTCTGTTTGAATGGCTGTAATTTGAGGTGCACCTAATCTCCTACTTCAAATACTCTATTAGATCTCTTCTGATTAGCAAAATACTACATTCTTGAGGTAGCTTTCTATAGATTTTCCTTGAGAGTAGCTTCAATCACCTTTCTTTCTTTCAAATATTCTTCCACAGCAGCATTCCTAACTAACTAATATGGCCCCAAGGATAACGAAGTGGGTTTATATCCATAAAGAGCTTCAAAAGGTGTCATTTTAATACTGATATGATAAGTGGTGTTATACCGCCATTCAGCTAAGGATAACCACTCACACAATTTTTGGGGCATATGAAACACAAAACATCTAAAAAAGAGTTCTAGACACTGGTTCACCAGCTTAGTTTGGCCATTTGCTGTTAACATATCTAATTTCGTGCCTAATGCCTTAAACATCTCCTTCCAAAAAGCACTGGTGAATACGTTATCTCTGTCTGTAACTATACTACTAGGTAGCCTATGCAGTTTGTAGATGTTTTCCAAGAATACTTTTGCAATCTTCTGAGCATTAAAGGGATATGTGAAGACTATAAAATGGGCATATTTTGAGAATCTGTCCACTACCACTACCACATTGTGACCAAATTGGTCACAATTTGGATTGAGAATGGTGGTGGAATGGCTATATAAATAGCCAAAAATCATCAAAGAAAAGGAGAGAAAAAGAGAAGGAAAGAAAAGAAGGAGAAATAGAAGAAAAGAGAGAGAATTTCGCAAGAAAGAAAGAAGAAAACAAGAAGGAAGCTTGTGACATTTCAAGCTTGGAGAATTCAACAAATAAGATAAAAAGCTATACTTCTTGAATTAAAGTTGTTATTTGATTCATGGAGATTATTTTGATATTAATATTGCAGGGAGTTGTGCATCAATTACAGAATTTATCTAGTAAATATTATATGTCGTGGGCTGTTTTGTGGAAATCTGTGTGGTGGTGGATATAGATATATATTTTCTGTGATTATATGAAAGAAAGAAGTGATTTGAAGGTATTAAAATATGGTGGTCATGGCTGATTATGTAAATGAAATAAAGGAGGAAAGAAATGAAGTAATATTATGTTATTTGTTGGAAATAAATGAAAGAATTCTATATTTGTACAAGCTGCCGGTTTTGTTGTAGCTTGGTTGTGAAAATACAGCTTTGATCATGACTAGAATTGTGTGAATGAATGATGTTTAAGAGAGAGAATTAATGAATTAAGTGATAATTATATGCTTTAGAGAAGGAAGAACAAAAATATATCATGTTTTGCTAGTAATGGATTTGATCCCAGAAAATTCTGGGCTGTTTCATGTCCAATAACTCAGTCTTATTTTTGGATGTGAACAAATCAAGCTTATAAGATTAAAGTTATGGATTCTAGGAACATTTTGGCACAAATTTGAAGTTATTTGGACTTTTGGATAGAAAGTTATGATAAAAACACCAAAGAATGCCAAAATTGTGACGGGATTTAAAGTGTCGAGAATTTGTCATGAAAGCTGAAAAAAATGGAGAAAGGAAAAGGTATTTCATGAACTGAAAATTATTAAGGAATGTCCTAGGGAGATTTTGGAACTAGTTTGACATCATTTGGATATGTGAATTTAGACCTTTTTAAGCAGTCCCTTGCAGTTAATATTTCTTCAATTATCAACAACAATCGAGAATCCTTTTCTTTCTTATAAAGTGGAAGCCAGAGTACTAGTTTTCCTTCTGTTCACGGGTTCTCTTTTTGCGTGCCCAATAGTTCTCTCAATTCCTTTTTCTTTCTTGTTCTTAGCTCTCTCTAAGGTAAATAGCAGTAATTCTTGTTTTCTATCCTTTTTCTTCTTGTTATGTTTTCTATCGTCAATCAAACTGATAAAGATGTAGATGACCCTCTAAAGAGTTAGGCAGCAAATGCATAACTAAGGATAGGTAGCATGAAGTCGGTGGTTTGCGAAGAGTTAGGCAGCTTGGGATGATAATATATATAGTGTACAGCTGTTCCATATCATACATAAGATCAAAAGCTATTTTCTTCTTATATTTACATGGTTAGAATAACTAGAACCGCCAAATCAATTGCACCGACTAGTTCTTACCTATATTAAAAAGATCATTTAGTTTACATGGTAACTGCTCCAATATTACTCCGTATACATGCTTCATCATATGTCATGATCATTTAACATTCGATTTGTACGTTCTCAACTTTATGGTAACCTTATAATATTCCAACCTTCCCATGCATGTTTGAATTCCAATAATATTATCATTATTTCCTTAGCATATTATATTCCTTCTAGTACTATATATGTAATGCTCTTGGCCCAATCCATTGTTTGCCTAAAATGCTAGAAAAGACAACTACTGGGACTATAAGCTAATATATTTCAATCCTGAGAGGTCCATGTATATTATGATGGTTATTCCTCTGATCCTGCATTCTACAAGCTTTTCTATTCTTGGAATCTCTTGAAGGCCATTTAATATTATTCCTATAATCCATAACATCTTCCACAATATTCCTATGTTAGTAACCAAAATTCACAAAACAAAATAAAATTATTCAAATCTTTGTGTACTTGAAAAGGGAAAGGTGTTACATGCCTAGTTTCTTAAAACATGAAATATTATTATGCTATATGTGAACCATATATTTATGAAATCTCAAAATAATTTTTAAACCTTGGGGATATTTATGAAATCTTGTGATGTATAATATATTGAAATGTGATTTTGAAATATGAAATTCTATTTGAAAACTTGGAAGTATTCTTGGAAATCAAATATTTTGGGAAATGTAATTTTTTTAAAAAGGTATTGTGTTGCTTTTTAAAAAGTATTACGTTGATATGTTTATGTGGCTGTAAGCCATGTGGCCTTATGTCGTGTTAATTTTTGAGTACTTAAAAGAACCTTACACTTATACTAACTACATAGGTTTGAGAACACTATCTATTAGGTGGCCACTTTCAAACTGTGGTCTCTTTCTTCGTGGAGTGTTAGTATATGTTGTTTAGTCATCCTTACCTAGCAACACATTTTCTGATGAAGAAGCAGGAGGATGGACATAGGACATCCAAGCCATAGGGCTAACCATGACAATGGTCATTGCATGTTTAATTGTGGTGTATGCACTGGGTTATTCATACATATATATTATCTTATTCATCGGATAAAATTCCTATAGTGTTGATGCAGTTAGATTGAGATCTTTCCAAGTAGAGAGGATGAGATCCTGCTGTGATTGAAATGAGATCACAATAAGTAATTTGAAATTTGATATTTGAAACACGGTTTTTGAAATGTGTATGATTATGTGTGATTGAAAGAAAGGATCATGGTGGTAAGCCCAATATAGATGATATGTATGATATGGAAAAATGATGTTGTTGGGAAATAATTTATTTTCCAAAAATATTTTCAAATATATAGTTCTCCCGTGTATTATCCGATGGGTTGAAATTATTATGACATATTATTAATTCATATCCATTTTGAAAAATCTATCATGCATCATGAAAACATTTTAACTGAAAATTTTCACAATACACATGCGGGACTTTCTGAAGTTTTATCTCACATCTCTTAAATCATAATTTACAGGGAATTATGGCTAAAGACAACATTAGAGAGTTTGTGATTTTTGACTTTGATTTTGATATACCGGATATTATTTTTCCTTTCTTTTATGGATAATGTTTTGAGACTGATGTAGTTGGAGTATATTAAGATGTTAATGTTATTTTATATTTGGGATTGATTTATTATTTGGAGCCTTGTAAGTTTAATTCAATATTTCCTTTTTATGTCCCTATTATTTTTCTTTATTAGCTTTCCTTAGAAAAACCTCGTATGTCTATTCGATAGGGTGACGTACGCAATCATTTGGGCCTTATGGTTGTGGTGTGTTACATCCAAAATATATCGCCTCATATAGCTTCATCTACCTCCATTCTCAATCATTGTATTTATATCCTTAGTTGCTCAATGTTTGCTCATAACAGTGTCTTGAGATATAGCTATTGTACCCTGAGATATATATAGTCACCTAAGCAATTTCTCTATTAGTGCTAACTTCAAAAGCACTCAAAAACTTCATAATCACCAAAGAAGAAAAATATTCTTTGGAGGAGAGGCTAGAAGCTACTACTTCTCTCATAGAAGTAATGATTAAAAGGGTAATAGGAATGGGTTGATCATGTGGCCTTTTTTGCAGAACATAAACTTCAATCACCGTCATAAGATTAAATCCACTAGCTCTAGAAAAAACATTGAAAGCAAAGATGTATACTAGATCTTTAAGTTAGGGTGCAAGATTATTCACATAAATGATAAAAGACTAATTCAGTATCCTTATTGATAATCCTATACTTCTGTATGCATCATAGAATCCCTATTCTGGCTTAGCTATTATCTTTTTCTTACAATGATCCACTTCCAATCAAGGGCCTTCATCATTAACAAGAAAAATAGTAGCAAGTCTCCTTCTATCAAACTTAATTGCCACTCCTTTCACCACCGACTCAATTGCCCTAAGATTCGATATCTTTTTTCCTATATATTTGCATAGAACTCTTTAACTATTACAGGACAATAGTTACCCCTCAATATGATAATGGGTTTACAACTTAGCCTCCTAAACATTCCTAAAAAATGTAGGGAGTGGTCTAAAGAAGGCTTAAAGCTTTCCTCAATAATGATTCAATTGGTGGCTCTCTTTGAATACCAAGTTGTATAGTCAGGAGTATGAAAAATGTGTAGGATGCAAAGAAGTTAGTTCAGAAGAAGGTTCATGGTCTTAGGATGAAGAAGCACGTCACTTAGAAGATTTGGAGGTTCCTTTTGTTATAGGCCTAGTTATTGTTTATCTACTCAACTTAAAAGAATCAAAAGTTTTCAAGACTCAATTGAATAAGACAATTCAACTCACTCCAATTACCAACAAAAACACTAAGCACAGTACACCAATATTCAACAAAGCCATTCAAAGTCTCATAAACTTAGTAAAACGAACCAAGCATCATTTATTCAAAACATCACACATTCTCCTTTAACAACACAATTCTACAAATAATATTAGCAAAAACACAAATCCAACAATAAACATAATCCCCCTAATAGCACAAAATAGCTAAAAAATTTACCAACATGGACTATGAATTTATAAATTCAAAAATATAGCCAAACGAAGCTCTTCAGCATAAATATCAATGGAAAAGTATCATATGAATTTGTTGAGCAATTCTAAACCACCAAAAACAAATATTTAAGCCAAGATAAAATTACTCCAATAAAAATAAATGAAGAATACCATGAAAATCAAGAAGAGAATTTTACCTCAAACTTGAAAAACTTTTAGCACCACAATGGTTTTTACTCTATGGGCATCATACTTTTGCAAAGATTTGGAATAGAAATTAAAGGAAAGTTGGTGATTTTGTGAGGTTGGATTCAAGCACAATGGCTATTTAACAAGAGAAATCAACTGTAAGAATTGAAGAAAAACCATTGAATTCAAAGATTTTGGCAAAAAAATGTTATTTGGGTTGTGGATATTAGTTGATAGGGGTTGAATAGGGGTACCTAGCATTAAGGAAAAGAAAAGAAGGGAAGAAATTTGGTTTTGGAATAAGATAGAATAGCCAGCAACTATTCTATTTCTTAGTACCCCGACAGAGGCTGGCACCACGTTTGGCAGCTAACCCACTTCTAGACCTCTCTATCTGGGGGAATTTTTTTCATTTTTCTCTTTGTTTAAATAAATAAATAGATAAATGCAAAAATAAAATTGCAAGTAATTTTAAAGTGCAAAAATTAGAACAAATTAACAACAAAATTGCACAATATGAAGAACCTAAGGTAAACATTAAAATTGTCCCAAATTAACGAAAAAATAAAGTAAGTAAAAATTTATCTCTTTCCATGATCATGTTCTCATGGATTATTCTCTGTGTTTCTAGGCAAAGATCTAACTTATCGATCCCCAAGAAGTTTAGCTAGCTAACCAATTTGATTCTCTAGACTATAAATAGAAGCCTTTTAATTTCTCATTGAAGCTTCCATATCTTGAAAATATGAAACTGTTGAATTTACCAACTCAGCTACCAACTCCTCCAGTAAAGGATTCGTTGGATTTGAATATTATGTATTATAAGATAGGGAAGGCTGAGATCTTTGATTTCTATTGGGTTGAAAGCCTTGAGCTTGCACTGGTCTAGATTGTCCTAGATTATTCTAGGAGAAATTTAGATGGTTTTTGCAGCCTGAGTTGTAAGTGCTCCCATTGGGATTGTTTCCTTGACGCCTATTGCCTAAATAAGTAACATGTTCAATAAATGATTCTTGAGATGACCCCATATTTTGGCACTCATGATTCGAGTGCCTTCCTCCATTAAAATTGCAATTCTCATTCCTCACCTGCCCTTGGGGAGAGGTTACAATTAACTTCTCCGACTTTTGCAAAAGTGCCTCACCTTTAACCTTTATGGTTGCTACAACATCAATCTTATGCACTTATTGAACACGAACACTAGGCCTTAGATTGCCCCAAGAGTAGTTATTCATAGCAATATTTCAACCAATTCATTCAACTCCTCTAAGGTCTTAGTGCTTGTCGTTTCTCCAATAGATGTGTCAATAAATTGTTTTAAGGCAAAATTTAGACTATTATGAAAAGTCTGCATTTGCACTTCCAATTCCAAACCATGATGAGAATAATTTCTTAACATGTTCTTCTACATTTCTCAACTATCATACAAACTTTATTAATCCAATTGTTGAAAAGCAAATATATCCATTCTAAGATTTATTGTCATAGCTGGTGGGAAGTATTCTACCAAGAATTTCTCAGCAAAACTATTCCCAACAGTGATGGATCCTGCTGGCAATGACTTTGACCAAGACTTAGCTCTATCCCTAAGAGAGAAAGAAAAGAGCCTCAATGCGTGTTTTTTAATACCAACAAAGTCCACAATCAATCAAGCTTTAATTAAAATGCTAATCACTAAAACCATGCATATGGGCAAGTATACCCATCATATAGTATAGGGAATAGCAAATATGGAATCTATGAGAATTTAGGCTCCCACCTTACTTTACCCAAATTGTAATTGTTGAGCCAATAAAATAAAAAGAGATAAATAAAACATTAACCTAATATACTATAAAAAGTCAAGTCACAAGGATAATCAAAGAGTGAGAATAAGGAGAAAAGATATGTAAATAGATAGAAATCCTTGAATACAAAATAACGATTGACTAGCAATTATGTCAAATAATTATTATCTAGGTATCATGAATGAATTAAATTAGACCTACTTTGTATGTAAGTCATGGAATCACTATCTTCTAGCTAAATTAGTGAATATATTATATCTCGACCAATTTACTTAAAAGATGCATTAAAATCAATCCTAACACAAATTCCTATATTCTAGGTGATTTAAAGCATGGAATTGACCAATGAGTCTATATTCTAGCAGTCATCAACTAAACTTTGACTACTCAAGTTCTTTATTCCTAACCCCATTTTCAAGCAAGTCAAGAGATAATAAATATAAAACTAATTAAATTGAAACCTCTATCAACCTCTTTTGCAAGCAAGTTAACAAGAAGAAACCATCAATTAATTTCTTAATTAAAATAAGTAATTAAATAAAAAGAATAATAATGAATTTATCTAAGAACTAAAATCAATACAAAATCATGAATTCAAAAGAATATCCTCTAAAGACAAAAAATATTAATTTTAAATTGTCAATAAATTACAAAGAAGAGAAAAAGAAACTACTTATAGATAAGTAATCTTTCTTTTTCTTCCTTGAAACCTTCTTGAGCAACCTCCTATTCTTCTCCAAGAATTCTTCTTGATCCTCCTAAATTTTAGTGTTTCTCTAAGAGTTTTCTAAAGATATTACATTAAAGAATTGAAAAACTATGTAGTACAATGTTATTCTCTTATATTTATAGGAGTTCTAATTGTCAAAAAGTGCTTACAAGAGTTGTTTTCTATGGTCGAAAAAGTTCCCAAAAGAATCCAACTAAAATTACCAAATTCAGCTTGAAAAGGAAAATCTGTTGCCTTATGAACAATAAAAGTGAGGCCATTTTAGGCAAAACAGCTAGCACCAGTCCTTCCTAAAATGCTTCTGAAATTCCTCTATTCTACTATGTTCTTCCATAAGTGACCCTTGACCGGCTCAGCTATGTCAGGCGGCGCTAGTTCAACACTGTTTGGCCTGATTTTTGGCATTTTCACCATCTTTTCAATATTTCTCCCATTTAATCAATTCTACACAG
Organism: Voacanga thouarsii; assembly: GCA_026120185.1. Lineage (NCBI taxonomy): Eukaryota > Viridiplantae > Streptophyta > Magnoliopsida > Gentianales > Apocynaceae > Voacanga > Voacanga thouarsii. The sequence continues at coordinate 489,284 of JANUWF010003397.1, forward strand.
GAATTAATAGTTATTTGAACATAAAAGCAACAAAAATGACCCTTAAAATATAAGTACATTTAGCTCCTGTCAAGCCTCAACCTAATGGTATATTCCAAAACTTCATTCATTTTAAAAGTATCACAAATTTCTAAGAAACTTGCGATATGAGAATTGGAGTCCTCCTTCAGTAATCCATCAAATTGTACCATTTACTAAATTATCTAGATAATATTTAGTTTGATCTCAAAGTTATTGTCCTTAACCCTAGGCCTAACAATACTTAAATATGTTCCTGATATGGCTAGCCTAGCAAAATATCCCATAGTCCTTCTACCATTTCTACCATTATTTTTTTGATTTACCTCCATGTCAAGAGATTAATTTACACTTGCTAATTGATTCTTAACCTCGCTTAAATACTGAAATCTCCATTTGTTTTCCTTTCTAAACCTAGTGAAAGTCCTTTCAATTCTCGAGATCAAATTCCATAATATCTCCTTTAGTTAGTTGAGTCATAAACTAAAAACGAAACCTGGAACTAAAGAAAGAAAACAAGTTAGCATATTTACAATATTGGTTATTATTACAAACATAATACACACATCACAAAATTATACTAGCAACAAAGAAATTATATACTTGGCACCTAATCATAACAATGAACAAATTTGCATATATATATATGGCTAAATCAGTAAGACTTAAACTTTCATAGTATTGCTCTTCGACAACAGTACCAAAAACTTAATGTGTGTTGAGTTTTAGGGTAAATAAAAACCATTCCTTTCAAGCACATTCCTCAACTATGTTTTAATTAAAATGTCAATCCAAAAACTATACATATAGAACAAGTATACTCATTGAGAAACTTTGTATAGGGAATTAACAAGTATTGATCTACAAGGAGCAAGTACTATTAATTACTCTCATCTTTATTGTTTAGCTTAATTAAACTAAATAAGATAAAAATAATTACAAACTAATTGACTACATATACAAAAGCAAATATTGGACAAGATAAGGACTAAAAACATGTATCTAGACAGAATTCTCTATAAACATGGCAAATATTAAGAAAGTAAATATTACAATTAATCAACAAAATATAGCACCATGAAGGCTCAATTATTGATTCCACTCACTCTCGAGTTACGGATTCACTATTTCATTGCCAAATTAATGGATATCTCTACCTTATTAATCAACTAAACAGATGCATTAAACTCATCACGTCATCAATAATATCCCTATCTCTAGGCAATATTAACATGAAAGAAAATAATATCCCAATATTTAGGTGGCATTAAAAATCCATTTGGTTACTAGTTCTTAACCATTAACCTCTCCCTCGAATTAATTAAGGAATTAGAAATATGAAATAAATTGAATTGAAACTCACCCTATACCCTCTCTATTGAGTTAATTAGAAGAAAGCAACAACCACTTAATTCAACCAAATAAATCCAAGCAACTAAAAACTAGAAATCGACAAATAACTGATCAAAAAGCAAAACATAATACAAAACCATAGTCTTTAGATAATCCTTCTAAAATACAACAAAACAACTAAAATAACATTGTTAAAGATAGAAAACAAATGAAGAAAAAAAAGAGGAACTCATAGACAAGCTATCTTCTTCTCCTTCCTAAAAGCGCTCCTTGAAACAACGATCCTATTACTCCAATAACTCACTCTTGATCTTGCAACTCTAACTAACTAATTGAGTGATAGATTCGATTCTCTCTTGTATGTCTCAAATAATCTCCTTAGGCCTCTTCTTCTCATGATTATATAGCTTTTTAGTTGCCAAAAATTTCCCAAGTAGTCCTTTCCCGTGTCCAAATTTATTTCCAATAAACTCTAACAAAAATTACCAAAATTCGCATGAGAAAGGAAATTTTGCTACCTCAACATTAGAAGCTAGCACTAGGTCCTTCCAAGAGGCTAGTGTTAGCTCCTCTCTACTTTTCTCAAAAGTTGTTCTATTTTTTTTTTTTCCTATTTTCTAGAAGGCAGCCAGCACTAGTTCCTTCTTAGGAGCTAACACTGAGTCCTCACTGGATTTATCTAGTTTTACTCACTTTTTCTGCTGTGTTCTAACTCTTTTCCAAGGAAACTATTCTAGATCAAACCTATAGAAAAGATAGCAAAGTTAAGGGAATGAATAGCCATTTATACTAAAAAATATCACATATATAACACAAAGGATTAGAAAAATATAGACAAAATCAAACCTTATCCATGCATCAGAGATTCTGGAATATGCATCAATATTCATAACTAAATAAACCAAATTTACATTTGCCTTTCTAGAGTCTCTTTTTTAGATTAATTTCTTTAAGAATTTAGAAAATAGATGGGTCCAGAAAGATGTTAGGCTCTATATATTTACCTAAAATGTGTTGTTTAGCATGTTGATCAATAAAGAAATTTGGTAAAAAAAAAATTAAAAAAATATATGACCTTCTGTTGGGTATCTCAAGCTCGTATCCTATACGGCGCAGCGGAAAATAAAACGAGATACCATCCCAGAACCCGCCTGTGTGTGGAAAACAAAACATAAAGATAATAAAGGTAACAACTTTTTACCTTTGTTTGATCGTCCGAAGAACAAAATTTTCTTCTTCAAGTCGAGGCGCGATCCAGCAATCCTCTTGATCCAACTTCATGAAAGTTGAACGTCTAACCACTATAATCACAGTGTGTGATTCTCTCTAACAGTAATCCACACAGAGGAATACTCAAGCACCAAAATTTCCTGTGCTAGTAGAAAAAGATGGCAGCTAGGGTTGTTACACAAGAACAATCGAGAGAGAGAGAGGAGAGAAGGATTTCGTGTGTTAGGTTTTTGGTGTCATGCCTTTTCTAGGGTTTTCGTGTGTTTCATCTATATGTTACACGAAAATCCCCTACCAAAACTGAGAATTCTAATCCTATTAGAATTTTCTAATTGTAATTGGAAATATTAAGTTCTCACAATTACAATTTGGACCATAAATTATAACTAATTATAATTTGTCCATAACAACTTGTGTTTCTCTCAATTAACTCCACTATGTTATTAAATAACATCTTGAGTATATAATCGTCTATTGTGTGTGATCTATTAGGTTTCCCAGTCAATTGGTTGAGAACATGAATTAATCCAGACGTCTTTGAGATTAATAATCCATAATTAATTAGAATTAATCCTATTAATTCTAATCAGGATTGGTTTATTAATTCATCAACTAATAAACTTATATTCCCAGATCATGAGCGGTATCTAGCAACACATCATGACCACCCAAGAGTTCAGGAAGTCAAGTGGTTTGACATGAACCCTTCAATAACAAATTTCAGTGTAATTAACTCATTTCACCATATAATATCTCATTCGGTTTGGAGTACAGAATTAGTGCCAACTCCCTCCAGAACTAATTCTGGCCTGAATACGATAGTACTTGTACCAGAACCCACTACTCTAGATGTGTATCAATTAGAACTATTTTCAATACACAATCACCTTGGCCAAGGACTTCTCGAGTAGTAATTCCTACAAGTGGCCGTGAGATATTCGCCCCTACTATTAGGAGTGGTGAACCCTTTATTGACCATCTCAACTACTTTTGTTTACCTCACAATGTACCCAATATCCATCCCATAGGCGGCCCTCGATCGAGCTCCACAGATTGGAATTAAAGTACAGTACTTAGCAAGCAAAGTACCTTAGAGATCTCAAATCTAAGAATATTTGCAAGTTTGCTATATTGAGATTATATCACTAGCACTAAATAGTTATCCATGTGATTATCTCAAAGTTAGGTCATCCAATTAACTTGTTCCATTAACATGCATTCATGTGTTAACTTTGAGTCTCTCAATACTCACGGATATGAGAACTACCACCTGATCAAATTAGGAAGTCTAACGCATGCTAGTCTTAACGCATTAATGATATCTTGTCTTATTAATACTACGACTAGGGACTATTTAAGTACTAACACTATACAGTGTAGTAGGAATCTCATATCATGATCTCTATCATGATTTCCTTAACACAGTGTTGTACTAGGGACTTTATCGATCAGTTATATTACTTAAAAGTAAATAAAAGAAACTGTAAGATAAATAATACCTTTTATTAAAATAAAATGTGTCATATATAATGTATAAGTGATTGCCTCTAGGGCACAACACTAACACCTTCACAACTTAACACAAAGTTTTTCAAGCACCCAACAGACAGAACAATATCACAATACGTATTAGCTTCCTTAACAGTGGGTTTATGAGTTTCAGATATGTTGCTCATTTCTCCAATAGCAGTGATCTCTATTGCAGAGATTTTTGGTTGACTTTTCCGTGCTGCTATCGTTGAGTCTTTAATGCTTGTTGTCAATGCTCGGTAAGCATGAAAATATCATATTTTTATTGGAAATATGCCCTAAAAAAACTAAAAGAATTCTATAAACACATTTTGCAATAAAAAAAATCATTTTAATATATTTTTATTCTTATTTTTCATACATGAAGGTCCAAGTATGTTAGTAAGTGATCCATGTATTGGGCCATACTTCACAGTAATGTATAGATCATGGTTACTTAACACATAGGTAAAACGGCTCTTGATCGATTGATGAAATTGGGAGTTTCATCAAGATTTAGATCAATACACTATAGTTTCTAGGGTGGGGATTGGTTTACCTTTAACCAGTGAATAGTTCTCTCGGATATGATCTTAAGGAAGAATCTCCTAAGGATTTTTGTGTGGCATGTTGTAGTAGCTTATTTAAGAACAAAAAGGAACCGAACACAAGATATTGAACATATAAAGAACAAGAAAAGGAAAACAAGATGAATATCTTCCCTACAAACCAAGAACCCTATTAAATCTAGCTAATGGAACCCAAGATTTAGTATATCTAAACCTACCATAATAACACCTGAATACCTTTGACTCGATAGAGAAATCAAGAACAAGAAGGATAGGAGATTGTGGGAATTTAACAAGCAACAAACAAGAGCCCTAAGAGAACAAGCAAATAGAACCCCTGTTTAGTTTGTAAGATGAATGAATTATCCTTTGAGTTTACAGACATTTACTTAAAGGTGGCCTAAGCCCTTAGGTTCGTCTTAGGTTGTTGTTGATCAAGGATGATTTCTATTGATTCAAGCCTTAAAGAAGTTCTTCTTCATTTTATGTTTAAGAAAATATCATATATTATGTTTTACAATTGGAAAATGAAGTACATACGTACAGGTTTTAAATCCTAGCTAATTAAGTTCTTAATATTACAAAATGACCCCAAAAATAGCAGAACAAAATAAGTTTCAGAATAAGTCTTGTAACACCCCACTACCTACATACCCCAAAAGGGTGGAGATGTTACCCCATCCTTAAGATAATGAGTGTTTATAATTAGTTGAAAAGAGATTGAAAAGAAATGAAGTAAGTTCAAACCTTATTACAACTCAATCAAAACTTATACAAGTCTCGAAATCCACCAACAAAAATACTTGAAAGATTTTACAATCATAAATCATAAATAAAATCTTCAAGTCTCAAAGCAACCTCAACCTTCAAAGCAGGATCTTCCTGAAAATATGATACAAAACATGATAAGAATTACTTCCTAGTAAGTCCTGTGTGTGCTCATGTCAAATTGAGAAATATTTCATGTATGAATCTTTAAACAAATCTTAGAAAATATTGACAGTCATATCATTTTGCTTTCAAACATAGAGTGGTGTTTTACATTTACATTTCTAAAAAAAAAAATGCACATTTAGAAAAGGAATAACCACTCTATATTAAAGGAGACTATAAAACCCTGCATTATAGTTGAGGCTATGAAACCCTACATCGTGGTCGTATATTGTGAAACCCCACATCACAATACAAGTGGTGATCAGACTATAGGTTAAGATACTCTTCTATCTCTACACCCTAACTTATCAGTTGTCCACTTCTGGAAAATAGTCCACTCGGACTAAGTTGCTAGCTTGGTCTGGCTTGACTAATCAAAACTAGTACTTTATCTAGAAAGAGTTCATCTCCCGATAGAGGCCTCCATCGGAAGGCTTACTCTAACCTTCGAAAGTTAGTTCTAACTAGCCTACCTATTTGAATCTTTTATTAAAAATAGTGAGTATTTTAGTTAGAAACTTTTGTTTGAGCAAAGAATTTAGTTTCAACAAGCAAAAGAATATGTATCATCAAAAGAAAAAAGAAATAACCATGGTTGCATTTCATAGAAGAAAACATATTTGACTTGCAACACTTAAGTTTTACGCAAGGACTTACGTGATTCTTGTCTCACAAATAAAGTGTCCTGATATCTTGATCAAAGAAGCCTAGTCCCGTATTGGAAAATATATAAGGAATATGTCACCAACAACTCAACTGCACACATCCAATACTTATATAACATAACAATATTTCAAACAAAACATTGTTTTCATCCAAAGCATGCCATGCCAAAAATAAAATCATATCCTCAACTCTAAGAGTTCAAACATGTATACCACAATAAAAAATTCAATAATGATAACAATTCTAGTAATAACTACCAAAGATGTTAATAGCCAATTCTAATTAGTATGAATGAATACTACAAATAATTTTCAATAACGAATTATAAATAATATGGAAAAAAATAATAAGTACTAAATATTATAAAATAAATTTTAAAATATTAAGTATTCAGTTGATAGTAAGTAAATAATATCAATTATAATATATAGTGGTAATATGAGCATTTACAACTAATAGCTATATTTCACTAGTTGAAGATAATATAAGGTAGGTAATTTTATTATGTAATAATGAATTGATAGACATGTATATATTAACTATTAATACATAATAAATAATCATTAAATAGTAAGTAATCAATTCATACTAAATATTATTAAGCAAAAGTATTATTTGGTATTTAGATTTATTAAAAGAATAATATTAGTTTTAATACTTATAAGATTGTTAAATAAGTGTACTATATACTAATGTTACTACTACTACTACTACTACTACTACTACTACTACTACTACTACTACTACTACTAATAATAATAATAATAATAATAATAATAATAATAATAATAATAATAATAATAATAATAATAATAATAATAATAATAATAATAATAATAATAATAATAATAATAATAATAATAATAATAATAATAATAAATATTATTATGACGACGATGATGATAAATATTAGCTTTCAATAATAGCAAATCCCAATAAATAATCTTGATAATAACAACTAATAGTTAACAATTGGTACAACTAATAATTTTAGTGATTATAATAGTAAGTAATAAGAAATAAAGTTGATAATAATATTAACAAAAAAATAATATCTATTATACGATTTTAAAGGATAATAACCTATGATTAATGGCAACCAATAACTGTCATAGTAATAAATATTTACAACAGTTTCATCAATACACAACTAAATACCAATTTTTAGTAATAGTTTTAATAAATAACGAATGATATTTCTATCAACAACAAATATTATATCAGAATTGTAACACCCTCTTAATAAGTGTCCTAGATGGCCAGGGATGTCACCTCGTCCTATGGACTAGTGGTCTTTATAATAGGGAAAAACAAATAGCAAAAGCAAACAAGATAAACCAAATACTCGGATAAACCTCAAAGTTGGAATTTAAATTCACTATCTAGAGGAAATCCTTAGAAATTGGTACACCACCGTTGAGCCTCACATGTAGAAATAAAATATAATAAGAAAAGGGGTAGAAATGATAAGTATTAAGACCTAATTCTATTACAAAAAGATTTTTAGCACCCAGTCTTGATAATCTTAAACTACCCTAAAAATCATAGTTAGAAAATTGTGTGAGATTATAGATAATCTCAGTAAATCCAATGAGTGCAAATGGTAATTAGGAAATTAAAGGCATGATGCATGAATGTGAAAATTTTAACAGTAAGAAAAATTCTAATATTATATCTCAAATTTCATTACCAAATATTTCGAGAGAAATTCAATAAGTAAGATCAAGTACGATAATTAGAAAAGAATTTTGTCGGGTAAATTATTTCTAATCACAAACTAAAGCGAAATATCATTTAGGTAAAATCTTAAACCTGTCATTCACAAGCCATATTGTGTATCGAGATTTCATATATATGGTAATTTACAAATATGACCCTGACATAATCCACACTGAGATAGTACAATGGGTAGGGTTCACATCCCTCCCGAGAGGATACCCCGACATCCCTCTCACATAAAAACAGACCAAATGTCCCATGTCTGTCCTTCGGTTCCCCTTAGATACTATGTTGCTTGCTAAGGACCCGACTCAACTATTGGGACTAACGCCCCGTTTGGAAAAGACAACTTTTCGAAAACAGCCAATCAACCAAAATTCTCTCCTAATATAGCAAGAGCTAGTCCTATTATCTCATCCCTTGAGTACTCAAGTCTTAAAATAGGTGTGTTTCAAGAAAGTCCCATTCCATTGTAGAATATACAATTTCAGCTTCAAAAATTATTAATCCAAATCCCAAAACTAATATTTCCAAATTTACCCTAACTAGAAAATGAAATTTCATATTTTCTCTCCAAAAATTCCCAAAAGTAGAAAATTCCTTCATTCAAAATAACACTCATTCAAAGCGTGATAAATTATACAGTTTCATAATATACCTCAAAAGAGATACTAATAGGAGCCACGTCATGCTATGGATTTTGCAAATTATATACATGGATGAAAACTTGGAAGTAGGTGCATACATTAATGCAAAATTCATAATCAAAATAGTGCTTCATATTGAAATTCTCTAAGGTTGGTCATGCAAAAATCTTTTTGTATAGGAGTCATGATGTAAATAAGGGTAATACTAATTGTAATGAAACAAAATAATCCAAACATTTTATTTCAATGATTAGTAATGAATATCCAATCATTGTGTATGGATGATCATAGAATTTCTTTTGAAATTACTTTGTAAAAAAGAGTCATGAGATGCTTAGGACTTACCTCTTATCCAAAAGCTTAGCAAATTTAGCTTCAAGATATCTTAGGTGCTTCCTCCTCCTAAGTCCAACCTCGAATCTAATACACATATAATATATGAATTAATTTTCTAATTCAATTAATCTAAATAAAGCATTAATCAAGATCCTAGAATAGTTAGGGGAATTACTTAGATCTTAAGTCATTCCAAAATACTTAGCAATAAAACCTAATTGTTTCTAATCACAAAGAATCCCAACAAGAAATCCAACAATCCTCTAAAAATATCTATAATTCAAAAGTATAGAATTCTCCTACTTCCTAATTTAATATCCATAGTCAAACAAGGCCTTAATGGCTTAGCAAAACCCTAATTACCCATGAAAACCCTAATTAGCCATGCAACTATAATTAATTGATCAATAAGGTAGCATCTAAACTAATTTATTTTACCAATCACAGTAAGTGTTCAATCAACTTTTCAAAAATTGAAATTCTCAACTTATAATGGTCCCAGGGTTCACTCTTCAAAATCATACTATAGAGGAAAATCATCAAACTTTAATCAAATATATTTCCCATAATTCTAAACATCATACAACATTCACATAAGCCAAATTTGCAGCAATTATATCCATTTCTATGAGTAAATTTCTTTTCCAACTTTCAACACAAAATTCTACTTTTACTCTAAATCATGGGTCAAAAATCATTTACTTAATTAACTAAGAAAACCACTTTATTTCGAAACAAAAGCCTCCAGTTTAAAACCTCCATATGTTAGGTGAATTACTATATATTTATCTCCCCAAGATTCCCACAAAAAAAGGACTCAGATAATTTTTACACAAATTCTCGGGTGAACAATAAACTACCTTGCACAGTCAATTTCAAAAATTCATAACTCCCAAATTATAATGTATTTTTCGATGATTCTTTTTCTGAAATCTTTCTAACATCCTGAAGCTTTTACAATCCAGAACTGTAAGGAAATTTAGTCGAGAAAATGGGTTTTTAGGGGTTTAAATTTAGCCTTCTGTACAAAGGTTTTTGTACAGCTTAAACACATTCAACAATAAACCATAATTTTCAATCACCAAACTCTTATAAACCCTCAAATAAGTTCCTAAAACATCCTAGATTCTATAAAAAATCATAAACCAGCCCCATGATCATAATTTAGCTTAAAGAAAACAACACCCAAATCAAAATCCAAAATTCCAACAAGCACTGTGTTTTCTTCAACCATCATCTTGAACATAATGACACCAAAACTTCTCGAACTAATCAATATAAAACACTACACACATAGGGCCTAATTTCACAACATAAACACAATTTCATTTCATCAAAATTTCATCATTCAAAGTATGAATTCTAGGAGCAACAATATGAACAGAAATTTCAACACACATAGGACCATTTTTTTGTTTTGAGCAAAAATGCAACAAAACAAGCCTTCCATTCACACACACCTTCCATTCTCAATTGATGTTACATTTTCCTAGACTCTATTCATCATAAACCGATGGAGAAATCACATTAGCAAGGCTTCAAGCCATCATTCGAACAAAAATAGCAACACACACACACACACACACACACACACACACTATATATATATATATATATATTCGGTTTCATGATTATAAAATGAGCAAAATAAAGTTTTTTAACATAAAAAGGCTTTATCTAAAGATCATAGAACAAACTCCTAGCACAAGTACAATAGTTTTCATCACATAATACCACCCATAAAGCATAAATTTTCCAAAAAAGTAAACTGTCCTAGAAGGGGTATTTTCAACCATAGCATGAAAAAGAGAAGAAAAATGCGTTCTTTGTCTACCTCTTGAAGTTGTACTCTTCTACAATGAAAGGTAACAAGATGTATGTTGATCTTCAAGTCCATGGCTTTTCTATATAGTGTTTTGCAAGGGAAGAATCAAGGAAAATAAAATTGTGAGAACGAGGCCATGATTTTCAGTCACAAGAATAGAAAAGGAAATGGTGAAGCTTACCTTAGTTATTTGTCTCAAGATCACTGAAAATACTTCCTTTAATCTCCAAGGAATGATGTTAGCTTGAAGAAGATTGATTGCAAGGACAAGGGGGAATGTGTGTGTGCAAGTGTCTAGGCCAAGGAAGAACAAGTTTTCCCTTGGTCAGCAAGGTTGTCGACTAGCCTTAGGGAGAGAAGGGTAGGTTGTTTTCTTAATGGGGAAGGAGAGAAATTGCAGAGAAATGTAGGAGGGATTTTCATCCAACATGGGGGAGAAATGGAGAGAAAAATACATTTTATACTAGGACATTTTTCCATCTAAGGGTTGGGATAAGTTCATTTAAAATATACCCTATATTCAATGGCTAAGATGAAAGTCATTTGTTGAGTTAAAATGATCCATAGATCGTGAATGTGAGTTTTAGGTCAAATGATGAAATTGGGTTAAATAGTTAAAATTAGATTTGACCAATACTTTTTAATTAGCAAACAAGGCCAAACTCCCTCTTAAAATTAAATTCACTCAAAAGGGTATTTTTCATAAGGAGAGGTTTGTTGCTTTGAAATATGATACAACATTTAATTTGACTAAGTTGTCTACTACTACTACTACTACTACTACTACACACACACACACACACACACACACACACACACACACACACACACACACACACACACACACACACACATAATACACAATTACCTATGTATAAATCACCTTCTATGAATCAAACAAATAATGAACTTTATACACTTGTTTTTTCCAAAAGAATTCTCACAAGGAGCACATAAATTAGACACTCATAATGTATTTAATTTATGAAGCGGGATTAATTCAATCGAATGGTTAGTTCTCTAACTCTTAATTTATTAGGGTGTTACAAGAAGAGTTCGCAGTAGTGACACCAAATAACATCCATCATTCTTCCTCAAAACAAAATCGATACATGCTGTAAGATACAACCACATAATCACATTTATCTCCCTACTTTATACACATCGTCCCTACCACCTCCAATATCTCGACAAGATATCACACAAAGATCCATTCATTCTCCAACCCAAAACATTGTGTAACATATATATATATATATATATATATATATTCAAACTTCCTATGTGCTTGAGTTTATATATAGTAATGCTAAAGGAAAATGGTTGGGTAAGGTTTACTTGTTTGACGACCAGATTGAGTCATTTCGTGTTGCAGTAAGTAAAGCAAAGCCGTATAACCCTTTGATCTATAGCCATCTGTGCAAGGGAAATAGAAAGAAATGAACTGAACGGATTGATCATTAGTTGTGATTTAAAAGAGAAGGATAAAGAGTGTCTAGTGAAGAAATGAGACATCAATACTTGCTGGTGTCAGAACTTGAGAAATTGATATTCTTGAACCTTGTGGGTGTTTGATCGTTCTTAAGTAAAGTAATGGGGTTAGAGTGATTGGATAAGATAGCAAGCCAGTAAGTATTCTTGATGTTAGTAGGAGAATGCTTGAAATGAGAGGAAGAGAGCCTGAAGCATTTAGTTTTTCAAATGACTGAATGGAAAATGAGTAAAGAAACCTAGTATAGTATTTTGATCTTGATTGACAACCCAGAAAGTTCATAGAGGTCAAACGTGGGCTTTTAAATTTTAATTTTTTTTAAAGGTTGTTGGCTAGGAAAAAGAGAGTGGCCATAGCACCTTGTTTACCAGAGAGAAAGAATAAAGAGGATGAAGTGAAAGCGAGAAAAGAAAGAGAGTGGTCTCATTTTGTGGAGAACACACAAAATACAATCTTCTGTGTTGCTCAGTTATAAAGTGAAGGGTGAGTAATAGATAAGGATTTAGAGAATTATTGGGGGATCGGTTGAACTTGAGTTCAAAATTGAAAGTGAAAGATTTTCTACTGAGATTTAGGAGGAAAAGAATGTGCTTTAGTGGTTTCTCAGTTACAATGGTAGAAGAAAGAAGAAGAACTTCCTTTAGGATATAGCCAGCCTATGGCATTTGTTGAAACTAGTCCATGGCTTCAATTTGAGAGTGATAGCCAGTCTACGGCTTAGTGTAGGCAACTCATGGCTTTGTGAGGGAAGAGAGGAGCTGGTCCTTGCCTTGGGCAAGGCGGTCCTTAGCTTGGAATTGGCAAAGCCGGTCCTAGCCTTACGCAAATAGGTACATCGTTGCCAAATTCCAGCTTGGTTTCTAGCAGAAAATATGAAGTTATTCTTGTTGTTGGAGGAAATTTTGAAGCAGAAATTCTGGTTGCATGATGCTTGGATTAGTGAAGGGATTTTAGGGAGTCATAAGCTACATCAAAGCATTTTGAATAAGAGTTCGCAGCAAGGATTGTGGAGATGTTTGGCCAGCTTAAGTACAAAAAGAAAGTGGGAGCTATGAGGAGTTGTGAGCTAATTTGGTCTAAAAATTCTAAAGAATGATGGTTCTAGTGAGCTGAAAATTCTGGTGGTGACTAGATTACCAATAACCAAAACCATGAGCATTTTTTTTTTTTTTTTGTTGACATTATGACCATGGAGTGGTCTGAGAGATTTTCCAGGAAGTTACCACCAGTTTTCGAGACAAGAATTTCTAGAGCATTTTCAAATAATGATTGAAAGATAATATTCGGGCAAATTAATAAAAAGACTTTAAAATCTAAAATAAAACTCTTCTAATGTGAATTGAACTCAAGACATTAGGAAGCTAACTGTAAGTTCTAACCACTACATCAAGTCAATCCTTGTGTGGAATTTTCCCTTCACAATCTTTTTCTTACCTAAATGCAAAGCAAACTCTATTTCTATTCAAACAACCAGATTATAACCTAAGACCTTCTCAACTTAAAGATAAAATATATTATCTCCCTAACACACATGAAAAAACAAATAAGCGAGTAACACACATATAAATTCACTTTGTAAATCGTATGCACATATGATATGCTATAAGATGTAAACCTTTACTCGAATCTAAGTGTAGTTTTAGGTGGAGTTTTACGTCCTCTCCTCCTTAGGAGAATTTCGCCCTAAAATTCATGACGTCATACCTTTATAGTAAACTGAGATATTTTTGCTTTATCCATTTTCTGTTTTCCCACGTAGTATCCTGAGCTCCATGATGCACCCATAAGACATTTACTATTAGTATCTATATTCCTACGAGTCTGGATGCTTTGATCTAAAATCCTGATAGGCTTTTCCACGTAACTCAAATCGGGTTGCAAAACTAAAGGTTCGTCATTCAATACATGCTCTGGATCAGGATTATACTTCTTCAATTATGACATGTGAAACACATTGTGTATTCCTATTATATCGTTCGATAAGTCCAATCTATAGGTGATAGGTCCAATTCTCTCAATAACTGGAAACAGTTCCAAATGTCTCTGGCTCAACTTGCCTCCTTTCTGTTGTTTCAGGTTCCTTATACTAGAAGTCAACTTCAAGAATGTCTGGCCATTGACTTGGAATTCCTAATTCCCTTGTTATCAGTAGGGTAAAATTGTCCTGTCTAAGATCTAACTTTCTCACTTAGCACTAGGAGTTAAATTACAAAATGGACAGAAAAAATAGAAGATTACAGATATTCGCAACATCAAGGGAAGAATAGTGAACGTGATAACATTTCAAAGTGAGAAAAGTTAAGATTGACTTATTTAGTTATCAAAAGCTATAGTGGTTGTAAGAAACCGAGGCTTCTAGAAAATGGCGTGCATTTATATAGAGTAGCAAAAGTCATTGAGCCAAAGAATGAGTGCGTAACAATATTAGGATTTTCAGAGATATGAAGAACTATATAAAGGAAATACCAATCAAGACGTTCTAAATCCAAAGAATGAAGAATATCATGAAGTAGACAGACAGGGCCTCAATATAGCAAGGAATATGTACTCACCATGAAAGTGACATAGGTGGAATTAGGTATAACTTCGAGAAGTTTGATGTGATGTATTTGCAAACTATAAGTGAAGTTCTTATCGCCTCCTCAGACCACTAGGTCTTCGAAGAAAACTTACAACAACCCCAAAAGGTTGTGCAAGTGATTGGACAACAAGAAGCTGAAAAGAAAGAGGAAAGAAGCGACAATAACATTCCATTAATACCTATGAACTCCACCTTCCCATGATATTCTCGGTTATTTTAAAAAGTAATACCTACACCAAATCAAATTTATCTTATTCATATTCTTAATTTCTGCATGTCTTGAAAATAAAACTACGTTTAATCAAATTCCACACTTACCAAACTAGTCAAGAATTTATGCCCCTCTTCGTTGCTAAAACTAATTTCAACTATTCTGAGCCTAATACTATATTTACTAAAAATCCCTTTCCCATGCAAATGAGATATGGTCCATTTCATTGGAAATATATTAAAGAAACCTTTAACCACTCAAATATCACCATAAACTCATACTTCATGTGTGCCTTAGCTAATGAAGCTAGATATTTCTAGTCATTCATTCTACAATAACTTATAATTCCTCGTCTTTGATATAAAACACTATATTTCCCTTACCTCACTTCACGTACAATTAATCACACCCAATCAATCTTCTAAAATATATTATCTTGGCTCTATGAGTAATCCAAGCTTCTGACTTTGATATTAGTTCCATGTCTATTATGCTATCATAATCCTCAAAGAACACACAAATTACATTCCTAGGTAAATTAATTTCTCCTGCTGAAATTTTCATATTCCAAATTGTTAGCCCTAAGGGCATTCTCCTGTGTTTTAACTTATGAAAAATATTGATGAGAACTAACTTATATGATTTATATGTGATAGGACATGTTTGACCTCAGTTCTTTCAAGGCATGTAAATAAGATTGCTAAGCATCTCTTGAGCAATGGAATCTAAGAATGGGTGATCAAGGAGAAGACCAAGCTTAAGAGATTGCATACCGAGAAGTCCTTGTGAAAGAACCTTAGACTAGGAATCATTATTAAGGTATTATCGGTGTAAATTCCTATGTCTTCTTTACCTTATGATTCAGTTTGTTTCTACCTTGAAGTACACACGAAAAAAGATTTCAAAGTATTAAGTCTTTAGATTTTTTATTGAGTAGTTTGGATGACTCTGCATCTAAAAGCTTCGTTCAAAACTCTGTGAACGATGTCAAATCATTTTTGTCTAAAAAAGTGCCATTTTGGTCACACCTTTGTCCGATACTTGAGTCCAAAACTCTGAAAAGTCTGATAGTGAAAAACTAGCCGTTGGAGCATTACTTTTTACTTTTATAAAAGCCATTTAAATACGATTTTCTGCAAGATTTTTGTGTTATCTTTCTAAGAAACATCCTTACAATTTAGAATACAAAAATCTTCCTTTTCATTGTGCTTCAAGGTGAAATTAAATTGCTTCAAAAGTAAAAAGGTGTTGGTGCTCATCCGT
Source organism: Voacanga thouarsii (assembly GCA_026120185.1). NCBI lineage: Eukaryota > Viridiplantae > Streptophyta > Magnoliopsida > Gentianales > Apocynaceae > Voacanga > Voacanga thouarsii. The sequence goes on from JANUWF010003397.1 coordinate 505,636, forward strand.
TCATATCTGCTCTAACCTGTGAGCTATTTCTGTAAGTTTTTCTTTATTCTATCTTGTATCAAGGTTGTGGTGTAAAACCCGATTGGGGTGAGCCTTGAACTCTTATGTATTAAGGTTGTGGTGTAAAACCCAGTTGGGGTGAGCCTTGTTTAGTGAATGTATCAAGATTGTTGTGTCAAACCCAGTTGGGGTGAGCCTTGATTATGTGTTTAAAGAGGTTAGTTGTAAAACCAAGTGTGGTGATCATCTTGTGTAAGATTGGTATTGCCTACCGCTATTGATTTGGAAAAAAAGATTTTAATGGTTGTATTGAAATCCTTAAGTGTGTACTTAAAGTAGTAGATGTAGATCATTTGAGGATCGAATCACTATATATCATTGAACCTTTTCTTCTACATTTTATTTGTTTTTTATACCTACATTTTTACTATTCATCCAACTTGAGAGCTTTATATTCTTTCTTACATTTATTGATTTGATCAAAGACTTTTATGCAGTTGGGTAAAACTGTTATTGTTACTTCATCTACCCATTTGAACTATAGATCCTCTTTCTATCATTTAGAAGAGTTTTGAAAGTTCCTACATAGCACACAAGTCTGCATGTTTTAACTCTCACCTAGTTCGGCCTTTATCAAAAAGATATCAAAGGTTTTTTAAATTGTATTTGTTTGCCATAAACCTTATTCACCCCCATATAAGTTTTATCAATTGGTATTAGAGCATTGGTCTGCACTATTATCAGTTTAACAACTTTACAGGAAAAGATCCGAATGCAAACACCTCATCTTTACCATACATTGAATGATCCGCAACTAATAGATCACCTTTGTTCAGTGGAAGCAATTATACATTCTAAAAAAATAGAATGAAGATTTATGTATACTCAATTAATTTTGAGCTATGGAAGTTGATTGGAAGAGGACTATATGTTCCATCGAAAATTGTTGAAGGCAGGACTATGCCTAAATAGAGCAATGTGTATGATGTTGATGATAATGCCAAAATGACATTGAATTTTCAAGCTATAAATATTCTATGTTGTGCTCTTGATGTTACTGAATATAACAGAGTGAGTGGTTGTGATTCAACTCATTAAATATGGAGACTACTTGAGGTCACCCATGAGGGGACTAATCAAGTAAAAGAATCAAAGCTACGACTCTTTGTCCGAGAATATGAATTGTTCACCATGAAGCCTTGTGAGAACATAACATATATGTTTACTCGGTTCACAAATATTATGAATGGTTAAAAATTGTATAGGAAAACTTATTCCCTTGGAGAACAAAATAGAAAATTGCTTAATGCATTGCTAAATAGTTGGCATCCAAAAACCTTGGCTATAGAGGAATCAAAAAATCTGAACAGCTTACCCACTGATGTAACACTCATACTAAGGACAATAACGAAAGCATATCAACATCGAGTGTCGCCCTGTCCAGTTACCTAGATAAGGGGTCTTTTTAATGAAAACTCCAAAGTAAATATATAAGGTCTAGACTCATACAATATCCCATACTGATGGTCACACATATACGTATATCATAGTATCTCATACATGCCATCTCTAACAATAACAGTAATAAAGTACATAATCAAAAGGAACCATCCAGACCTATACTACTGTCACTGTGGTATCGTCATTCAATCTGTAGGACCACCTAACTCTAGATCTTACAAAAATGTAAGATAAAGACACGTGAGAGTGATGAATCACCCAGTGAGTCCCGTATATGCTAGTGCTTTAGTAAAAAGATAGAGTACATAAAACCCTTGTAGGGAAAGCATTTCATTTTCCATGCATTTTCCAACTGGAAAAATTTCCAACCTCTTTAAAGAATAGTTTATTAGAACTCAATCATTTTTGGAAAATAATTTTTCAGTTTCAAAATATTGCCCCGATTTTCAAATCACAGGCACTACTCTAACAGAAGGTTGGCCTGTATGCAAGTCCTGCAGTCCTTGCCTTCTACGCCACGTATCATTGTACTGAGACCACAGCCTCCAGTACTCAATCTGTGCATTACCAGAATAAGTACACTTCAGCGTACTTTTGCTCAGGCATACCGTAGTATACCTAGTCTACCGCAATACACCTGGGATCTCCATACCAACCTTACTCACCATAAACCTGGGATCTCCATACCAACCTTACTCACCAGGGGTCCCCATGCCAACCTTACTCACCATAAGCCAGGACGACTCATCTTGGTATCCTGTCACCTCGTTTGGAGTAAGACAATCCCTAGAAATAGGCCATTACTAGGGCCATCTAACTCTAACGTGGATTAGTACAAAGATCAAAGTCCTTGCTGAGCCCTCAACGTTACCAATACCAACCCCTTCTGAATGATCAGGCTAGAGGTTATCTGATCCCGAAGGATCTTCAAATCAAATATTTTTAGGGCAAAATAATACTTTCCAAAATTTGATCCCACTAACTCGCAAGTCAGATCATCATTCACATAGGCTCCGCAGGACTAATTAATTCATTCCATAGGCACATCAAGCCAATAAAATAATTTTCGGGATCAAAATTTCGTTTTCCAAAAGTCAATCTCATCACGAGAGATCATTTTCTAAAACCGTGTTGAAACAGGTTAAAGAGTTCTTTTCATACATCAATAGAAGTTTCCAGGAGTATTTAGGTCATTTTCCCAGTACACGATCACAAAGGTCATTTCCAAGGGCATTCGGGTCATTTTACCCATGCTCAATTCCAAAAGACTTTTTGAGGGTATTTAGGTCATTTTCCCAGTACCCGATCACAAAGGTCATTTCCAAGGGCATTCGGGTCATTTTACCCATGTTCAATTCCAAAAGACTTTTCGAGGGTATTCGGGTTATTTTACCCTTTCCCGATTTGAAAAGTATTCACAAGATTCCAATAAAGATATTTCGGTCATTTACCGAATACCCAATTCCAAAAGTTTTCATAAAAAAATCCAATAAGGATATTTGGATCATTTTCCAAATACCTGATTCCAAAAGGAACTCATTTTAAGAAATTCAGAAGTCTAATCCCAAAAGAGGATTAAATTCAAAATTTCCAAACACATTTCTATAAAATGTTCCAATAAAGGCATTCCAGTTAATTTATGAATACCCAATTCTAAAATTTATCATTTTTCTAAAATCTCAAGTATTTAATCCAAAAAGGATTAGTTTCACAAAATTCAGGCTTTAATCATCCATTAAGGTTTCCAAGCCAATTATAAAGTTTATTCGAGCCCAAAATGGCGGAAAATAATTCTTGCTCAAATAAACCTTAAATATATTCAGAGATTTCCAAAACGGTATAAAACATAGCATTTCATGGAAAAGTGAAGCACACTAGCTTTTAAAAGGTTTTAGAAATCAAAGGAACTCACCTTGTATCCTAATTAACTTTTTTCCGTTTACGGCCATTCAGTCACTGTTTCTACCTTTTTCAACGTTCCGTTGACCGTTTACCGATAAACCTACACCAAACAATGTTTTTGGGTCAAATCGTGTTTGGCCAAAAAATAGCCGACGGTTAGCTGACGTACCCAACGGGTGGCCGATGTCCAACCGACATTTAGCCGACAGGACCGATGGTTAGCCAACGATTAAATAAAACGCTTAACTTTCTTTCACGTCGTTTTTTTGTCATTTGTTCGATTTTTTCATTTTCCTTTTTCGACATCCTTTCTCACTTCATATACAAGGGATTCACTTTATAATTCACATTCATTTCATCCAAAATCACACAATTAATCATCCTTAAGTTCATCCATTTTCGAACTAATTTTTTGGAATTTCACTACTTGACACTTGATTTTGTTTTGCACATAACTTTCAATCCACAACTCCAATTTAGCTCCATGATATACCAAAATGACTGTAAGACTCTTAAATTTAATTCTATATAAGCTTTTTTAAGAGTCCTTGTAACACCCCACTACTACGTACCCTAAAAGTGCGGGGATGTCGCCCCATCCCGGAGGACAAGGAGTCTTTAAAACGAGGTATAAAATATAAAGACAAACCAAAGAAATCAAACTTAGATAAATAATGGAAAACTCTTATTACATCTGGCTCAAAATGGAGCAAAACTAAATAAAAACAAATATCTGATCAGAAGCTTAAATCAACAATTGTCTCCTAGAACATAATGGAAAATAACAAAAGCTTCAACTATCACATGCCCCGCTTGCTCAGCATAATCTATCCCCTGAAAACATGATATAAAACAGTGTGAGATTAAATCTCATAAGTCCTGTATGTGCACATGGTACTTTGAACAGTTCGAGTATGCATAGTGAAAACATTTGAGAAATATTTGGCAAGTCATAAATAATTTTCTCTTTGCAAGGAGTGGGTTTTTGTCATTGTCACACTTTGTACAAAATAAATCATCCACTCGAATAAATAGACATGTCACCACACTTTGGGCTCCATAAGGACAAGGCACCACACTTTGTGCACCTTGCCTGGACAAGATTACCACACGTTAGGCGTTCTGATCAAGGTGAATGTACAACCCACTGGGTGAGATACTCCTCCATCTCTACATCCAACAAAACCATTTGGGTGTCCATACCAGGAAAATAAATAATACCTTACCAGGTACAAATGCTAGCTCGAACCGGCCTGACCAACCAATACTGTCGCCTTGAGAGCTTATCTTCTGGAGGTGGCCTCGTGCCAGAAGACTTACTCTAGCCCTCTAAGACTAGTATTGTTAGCCTACCCTTATTGAGTACTCAACGAACATATTCATCAATTTCTGATTCACAATATTTCCATACCTTGGCTTTGTAAAACGTGATTTTCTTTAAAAGAGTTTTCTAAAACATTGAGAAAAGAACAGTTATTGATAAAAATCATTAGTTTGACAAAACCGTTTAGAAAATAAACATCCACGTTTACAACCTAAGCAAACATAGTTCAAGAATAGCTTCACAAAGCTTTACAACATTCGACTTGCCATCACAATATTTAACAAAAGAGTTTATGCAAGGACTTACTTGATATGCCTCAGATAAATAAGATAAAATCACAACTTACTTCCTTCAAATACCCTCCTAATCTAGAATCACATAATATCATGATCAGGGTCTCAATCGATTCAAACATGCATTAAACTCATTTATTCCCATAACAAATCATGATCCATTATCTAACTTCAAATACATCATCTAATCCTCAAAGTACATACACTATGATCATATATCTATCAAAGAAATGAATAATATATCAAAAAGGTCTTGACTTGACCATCACACTTCACATCCATCATTATCACAATCAAACATGGCATTGCTATCCATCGAATATGCTTAATTAATTGTCAACTCAAAATATTCATCTATCCCAACTAAGCACATATATCATTCTATCATACTTCCATAGACCTAATCAATCTCATTAGATCTTAATTTCGACATCAAGGGTAAGAATTCCCATACCTTACAACCTCCGGATTAGCAAGGTCTCGATGCTCCTACGGTGATCGTCCCGAGTTCGTTTGAGAAGAAGAGAAAAGTTGTCTTCTTTACTTCCTTTTGATTGAATGTAGGTAAAGAGGACGAAATCAGCCTCTATGTGGCATGGTTTAAGGGAAGAAAAAGAGAAGAATTAATGGAAGAAAGGAATCAAAAGGTTGAGATGATTTTTGCTTACCTTAGGGTGTGATCGATTTTTTACTAGGAACTACTCTTGTGTTTTTCGAAAATTGCAAGAGAGTTTTTGCTGGAATTTTTGCGTAGTAAGGAGGGAGTACTCGGCTATCTTGGTTTAGGGTTAGAAAGTGGTGCTAAGAAGGACTCCTAATGGCTTTAGGTTTCTTGGACAACAATGGTGAAAATTGCAGCTTGCTGTATGCTTATTGCTGCTGAAATTGAGAGGGTTTAAGAGGAGAAAATAATCTGGAATTGTTCTCCTATGCTGGTCGAAAACTGCACAAGGAAAGGGCTGTGTGCGTGTTCAGGTTTTTTGGCCAAACAAGAAAGAGTTTGTGCAGCTTTGGTAACTAGAAATTCTGCACGAAATCTATGAGCAAAAAGCAGAATTTCTGGACTGTTTTCGGCTTCTATTCTATCCGCAAATCAAAGGGAAAAAACAAGAGTTTCAGGTGCTGTGGTTTGGCTTAATCAACAAGGAGTTTTGGTATGTTTTGGAGTGCAGAATTTTCGTGCATTGCACTAAGCAAAGCTGGCTGAAAATTCTGGTGTAAAGCTGGTCGAAATATCTGTGTAGAGCTGGCTGAAATTCTGGAATTTTTGGTGGATAAAATCTGATTCTGTGTCGCTAAAGAAATCTGATTTGGTGAGAGGTGTTATAGGTGATTTGAGCTAGGGTTTGAAGAGTTTGATTGCACTTAGGAGTGCAGGATTTTTCGTGCAACTTGTGTATGCACAAGGCTGCCGAAATTCTGCAGAAAACGAAAGGGTAAAACCTAGTTAGTTTAGGATTGAAATAAAATCTGATTTGCTAAAGGTTTTGGATAAGATTTCCCTAGTCTTGGAAGAGTTTGAGTTGAGCTATGAATGCTCCAAAGGTGGCGACACAAAGCTGGAAAAATTTCCAGATTTTTAGGTAGGGTTCTATGATCAAAATCAACAAGATATCTTTCCAGAAAAATAACAAATTAATTCCAGCTATCTAATATAAAATCTGATGAATTAAAACAAGTTGGAATTTAGTTGCTCTAGCTAGGATTTTTCAAAAATCAAAGAGGACAAAAGCTGAAAATAAAATTAAACTTTATCCTTATCAAAAGTCCTTGAATTTAGGATATAAATACGGAAACTTATCTCCTATGAAGATGGCGCTGAAAATTCATTCGGATGGTTAGGGTTTTTCGGCCAAAGCATGAAGAAATCTAGGGAAAAGAATTCAAAAGGAAAACTAAGATTCGCAAGAGGTAAGATTTGAACTCGGGTCACCAAGGAAAATCACCAAACCTAACCGTTATTCCAAATCAACTCCGATGATAAAATTTCTCTAGGAAATTCTTTCCGCCCTAATTCTCATCCCTCCATCTCCTCTACTAAACTTCACTTAAAGTAACTCTCAAATAATGCAACAACACATTTAAATAATTTTATGCAAGCACAACCTTGAAAATCTCATGCACCCATGCAAAAATAATGTTAAGATATCACAGGAAATATGAAATACTATGCAATGCTTGACTTTTTCCCATAGGTCAAAGGTGGTTTTGGGTGGGGTATTACAGTCCTAGTTCTTGTGCCATGCTACAGTGCAAAAACAGCCCTAGTAGTTTTACTTCAATTCCACTATTCAGGCTTTTCTTTGTTCTCCTTTAGCCTTTAACACATTAGAACCATGAATTCGTTCAATTTACCTTCAAATATTCTTTAATTATGTGATTTCCAAATTTCAATAACTCACAAGAGTCACACTTATTTAACACCAAGTCATCTTTTCTAATCAAAAGCTAGTATAATCCATTTTTCTAACCAAGTAACTTCCATTTTTATTCTACTTTGATAATCATCTCCTCAATTGAAAACAACCCTTTAGACTACCATAAATATTTAGTTCTTCTTCACACAAAATATCATTCAAAAACCCTTAGGCAGCCAACACACATATAAGCATATACAAGGTTCATACATAAAGTTCACAAACCCAAGCTTTGGATCCAAAATTAAGACATGAAAATCATGTTTTCATGTTAAAATTCATATAAATATGATCATCATTCACCCAACAATAACTTTAATCCTAGTAAGGTGAGCTTTTACCTTGTATTTGAGGCTATTTGAAGTGATTTTGCTCCAAGAACTTCTCAAACTCACACAAAAACAACAAGAACACACACTAGCCTTTTTCTCTCTCTTGTTTAATCTCTTTTTCTCTTAGTTTTCTTTCCACCTTGCTGCCAAAATTCAGGCCGTATAACATCCCCTTCTCACCATTATTCATCATCAAATCTTGGCCAAGAATATTTTAAATCAATTAAGTGTATGGTGGAATTTATGTAGGTTTGTTCCAATGAAATTTTTACACACTAATCACCTATTTTCCTCCTCAAAATTTTCCTTCATTTCTTTTTGCATGGCTGTCAATTTCTTGGCCAAATTTTAGTCATTCAATCACCTTCTCGTGGTCTATGTATTGGCCAATCACAACGCACAAGACCTTAATTAAAAGGACCCAAAAATGATGTGTTCCAATCACAAAAAATACACATCATTCTTCATTTATTTTGTAATTCTTTAACTCCATGCATCTTGCATGAATCCTTCATGTAACCTCTCTTAAATTGACACATATCTATGGCCTACCAATCGCAAAATGCCATACGCAACGTTTTTAATCGCGATTTCCTATTTTCTTCAGAATTAACTAAAATCAGGTCCGAAATGAAAAGATATTCTATCTCACCATTCAACTACAAATATTCTACTGAATCTACTGGTAACACTTAAATTCTTCAATTACTTCTCTATTTGGTCAAATTGATGGTCAAAGTCACGGGCGCAGTCAAAATGACGAAAATGCCCCCCGATAACCCGAATAGCATAATTCATACCAAAGCGTGCGTTTAATCGCACTGATCAATTTCCATTCTCAGCATACCCTCAAATTCCTATTTTATTAACAATAATAGCCTTCTGAAGATTTAGGGTACAGGTAAATCAAATTTAATAATTACATCCAGGTCCCGACAAAATTTTATTACGCCAAAATATTCATCTCATTACACTGATCAACTTTTGTTTTGGCCATTGATACAAATTCTCATCCTATTATAAATAGTAGCCATTCAAAGATAAAATGTGGGGTATTACATTCTCCCCTTCTTACATAAAAATTCATCCTCAAAATTGGTGTAAATCTGGAATAATTTTGGATACTTTTCCAACATCTTCGCTTTTGTTTCTCAAGCTGCATCTTGCACTGGATGTTGATTCCACAACACCTTTACAAGTATCATTTTTTTATTCCTCAATTCCTTTTCAGCATACTCCAAGATCTTAATAGGCTTTTCCTCATACTTTAAGCTTGGAATCATCTCAATGGGCTCTTTATTCAAAATGTGGGTAGGATCAACCACATACTTCCGAAGTTGGGAGACATGAAACACGTCGTGAATACCTTGAAACTCCATGGGTAACTCCAATTAATAAGCCACTTTTCCAATCCTTTCAACAATAGGGAATGATCCTACGTACCTAGGTGCCAACTTCTTCCCTTGTCCACTAATTCCTAATTGTCGTTGTAGAGTCAACTACAAGAATACACGATCTCTTTTAGCAAATTCCAAATCTCTCTTACGTCGATCCGCATAACTTTTCTATCTACTCTAAACTACCTCCAACTTAGTTTTGATCATCTCCATAGCCTGTCGAACCTTTTCAAGATCAAATGCATTCTACTCACTCATTCTTCGTCCTAAACTTTCCCCATATAACGGGGACTGACATTTCCTTCCATAGAAAGCTTCAAATGGGGCTATTCCAATGGTTAACTGATAAATATTGTAGTATGCAAATTCTACATACCCTAAATTATCAATCTACTTAGTTCCAAAATCCAAAACACAGGCTCGCAAAATGTCTTCCAAAACCCTATTCACTCGTTTAGGCTGTCCATCTGTTTATGGGTGCACTGCTATTCACTCGTTCAGGCTGTCCATCTATTTATGGGTGCACTGCTATACTGAACTTTAATATTGTCCTATATCTCTGTCGCAGTTTAGTTCAGCTCCGAGGTAAGTTTAGGATCTCGTTCTGGCACAATCCTAGAGGATACTTATGTAGTCTAATTACTTCCTCCATATAGGTTTTACTTAACTTCTCTAAAGAGTCCCGTTAGTTAATGGAGATGAAATGAGCAGACATAGTTAGTCGATCCACTATCACCTATATAGTATTTCACTGTCCTATTGTCATGGGTAATCCCGTAATGAAATCTATAGTAATTTCATCCTATTTCCATGATGGGGTTGGTAATAGCTGCAATAACCTTTCGGGTCGTCATTGATCAGCTTTCACTTGTTGACAAGTTAAGCATCGAGCTACAAAGTCAGAAATATCTTTCTTTATACCAATCCACCAATAATGCCATTTTAAGTTCTGATACATCTTTACAACTCCTGGATGGATGGTATACCTACTCTGATATGCTTTTGTTAAAATATCTTACCTCATCGCTGACTGTTTTGGGATACAATACCGATCTTGGTAATAGATAATTCCATCATTGTCCATTTGAAACTCATCTCCTCCTTTATTTGCCTCCTTTTTCACCAACCTTTGCAACTCTTCATCCTTATCTTGTTCTTCCTTCAATTATTGTAGGAAAGCAGGTTGAATAGAAATATTACTCAACCTTAGTCCTCTATCTACTGCAAATGTTTCTAATTCTAGAATTTGTATCATCCGAATAGCTAATAAGTTTGCCTTCCTACTAAGGGCATCCACTACTGTGTTTGCCTTTCCAGGATGATACTTAATTAGATATCAAAATTCTTCTAGAAATTCCATCCACCGTTGTTATCTCATGTTCAAATCCTTCTGGGTAAAAACATACTTCAAAATTTTGTGGTCAGTGAAGACTTCAAACTCAGCACCATACAAATAATATCTCTACTTCTTAAGAGCAAACACAATAGCTGCCAACTCCAGGTCATGTGTAGGATAATTCTCCTTATGGGGTTTCAATTTCCTAGAGATATAAGCTATCACCTTTCTTTCTTGCATCAATACTCCTCCCAATCCCTCATTTGACGCATCCGCGTACACTTCATAAGATTTGTCCATTATTGATAATGTCAAAACAAGAGCAGAGCTTAACCTCTACTTCAGTTCCTAAAAATTTTTCTCACACTTCTTAGTCCAAACAAAGGAACTTTCTTTTGGGTGAGTTAAGTCTAGGGTGAAGCTATCTTTGAAAATCCCTCAATAAATTTTCAATAATATATTGTTAATCCCAGAAAACTTCAAATTTCGGTTGGAGCCTCAAGACATTTCCAATTCGTCACTGTTTTGACTTTTGTAGGATCTACTATAATCCCATCCTTGGATATCACATGTCCCAAGAATGCTATTCTTGTAGCTAAAACTCACACTTACTGAGTTTTGCATATGAGTACATCAGGATATCATCTATGAATATAATCACAAACTATCTAAGTAAGACCGAAATGTTCGGTGCATTAAGGCTATAAAAATAACAGGAGCATTAGTAACACCAAAAGACATCATTACAAACTCAAACTGCCTATATTGTGTGTTAAATGAAGCTTTCGATATGTATTCTTCCTAAATCCAAACTTGAAAATATCCTTGCCTTAAGGTTAATTTTGAAAAACACCCTACTCCCTACAACTGATCAAATAATTCATCAACCATGGGCAACGGATATTTATTCTTTACCGTCACTGCTTTCAACCCCCCACTAATCCATTCACATCCATAGTGACTCATCTTTCTTTTTAACAAATAATATAGGTACTTCCCAAGATGAAGTACTCTGCTAAATAAATTCTAGCCCCATTAATTCCTATACTTGTTTCCTAAGCTCCTGTAATTCTGTAGGTGCCATTCTATAAGGAGTACTTGAAATTGGTTCTGTCGATGGCACTAAATCAATAGAAAATTCTACTTCCCTCTCCGATAGCAACTCCTTCAATTCTACTAGAAAAACATCTAAATACTCATTCACAACAGGACTATCTTTAGGTTTCTTAACCTCTCCTGACTTATTAATTACATAAGCTAAGTATCCAATACACCATTTCCTAATCATCTTCCGGGCCATGAGCCCTGATATAAAAGCATTACTTTTCCTTCCAGTCTCACCTATATATTCCAATATAGGTTTCCCAGGCTGATGAAATTGTACTACCTTATGTCTACAGTCAACTTGAGCATGATGCTGAGATTGCCAATCCATGCCCAAGATAGCATCATAATCCTCTATAGGCAAACATATCAAATCTCCTCCTAATATTTCATCTCCCACCATAATCTTACAATTTCTATGTATTTTCTCACTATTCATTTGTTAAGGATATGCCCTAGAGTCAATTTGTACTTATACTATTATCATTGTGTTTTATATAATAATATGAGGCTTTTCTTTCCATGAATAATGCATTTTGTTTTGTGGTCATCAAGTACGTGACTTGATAGTAAAACCCAACAATGAATACAATGACTATTTTAAAATTATCCATGATCGATTATTATTATTGGAACAATAATAAATTAAGATTAGTATGTTTGTGACTCGATGACTATGTTTTACTGGTTATGGATATTTGTGATATCAAGTTAAAACATAAATAAATATTAGAGAACATTGTATTGGACATGACCCACTGTGAGAGTACTTCATGGAACATGTCATAAGTACTTTCTAGCCACAATAATATTAAAAGTCCTTCGACCTAAATTCATCATAGTTTCCTACTTGATAAATTCTATATTTTGACATTATCTAAAGTTATCTTTAACCAGATAATAAATTAGACTACTGTTGGATATAGAATAAATCAATGAGAGGAATATGATTGATAGTGAAGGAATTTGTCCCTCTCAATTATGAGAAAGATATCCATGGGCCCCTTGATAAGTTAGATTGTTAAAATACATGGCCGTACTCAAATATATCAATCTAAGATATTGATATCATTTGTTTGAATAGTCTACTATGAAATCAAGAAATAATTGATTAAACTTAATAAGGATGACATTCTCCATGCCTTATGCCTAATCTGGATATCGTGTGACAAAATGACTAAATATAAAATTATGGTTTGGTTCAAAGAGATCACCGATCTTCATTTAACCAAGATAGTTATAATGTTTTGCTAGAACTGCTTATAACTTGTGGGCCATTTAAACATGATTTGGGCACACTGCCAATGTTAAATGAACCTATAGGGTCATACAATAAGCGAACTTGTTAGGTTATTTTTCTGGTAACCAAATTCAATGAATCTGGAAACATGTCTAAGTTAATTGAACTTAGAAAATCAACCAGATACAATGAATCTGGAAATATGTCTACGTTCGATGTATCTGGATGATGTCCAAATTATAAGAATTTGAGTCGGTAAATTAATTAATTAAATTACCGAGATAATAGCAGAATCTTATCATATCAGTTTTAATTTAATTTGAATTTAAATTAAAATACGATAAGATATTATTATGGTTGGACTCTAAGAGGTTCAGAGTGGATTTTTAAGAAAACCCTAGCCGTCTTCTTAAGTGTCCCAATTCGGTTGAGAATATTCGTGCCTCCATTCACCAGAGAAAAAAAGCCTCTCAAACCCTAGGCGCTAGCACTCCCCGGGTAACGAGTTAGTTCGTGGTGTGTATCCAATAGAAGACATTCGAGCACTACAACGTCTAGTGATCGTTCGAGTTGCACATACAACAGCGCAATCAGAATCAAAGAATCTCGATTGCACCAAACAGAGGTAATTTTGCAAACTTTAGATCTTCTTAATCATTTACTTAGGTCCTCGGAAGGGATTCGTGGATGTTTTCCGCGTTTAGGAGTCCACGAATCCTAACATCATTTACTTTCCCAATGGAGTACTGACAATCATTTCAAGTGAAGTTTCTTCCCCCTTTATTCCCATAGAATCAAGAAATGAATTGGTAATAAAGGAATACATAGAAGCGGGATTTACCAATATTTTAGCATCATAATTCAAAATAAGGAGCGTACCTTCCACTACTGTGGAATGATTATCCGTCTTTTCTATTGCAACCACTCGAGCATTCACTTGTGGTTTAGTAGGTCCAGGTCTAGAGATAGAAGCTTATCCTAGGTTCTCTCTTTCTAGTCCTGACCTCTTCCCTTGATTATTTCTTTCCCGGTCAACTCCATCCTTCTATCCTTCGAGGGTGAGGGTAGTTGAATCTTTTATGCTCTATCTTCCCACAATTAAAGCATCTAAAAGGGGGTTGTCCTCTAGTCGGGCCTCCCCTCCTCTGCCTCTTTCCTTTCCTTTGCCATTGGGGTCTCCAAGTCTTTTCTAAGTCATACTCCGTAGTTCATTTCAATTTTTCCTACTTATATTCTCATTTATTCCAGCATTCTCACTGGCTCTAGTAATAGTCTCAATCAATTGTTGAATGATATCAGTCATTTTCTAGAAAATTTGGAACATAGGATTGTCCAAAGTTATAGGGTGGGGACATTCCACATATTGTTCCTCTACCGCTAGCTTAGTGTTATTTCGAGTGGTTCGCGATTAGGAGATATTTATATAGTTCATACGATTTTGCTGGTAAAATGATATAACATAACTCAAAAGCAGGCATAAAAGGGCTATAGTGCACATAACAGGATCATAACATATATTCATTCTCATCAAACACAAAGCCAGTACAAAATGTGTACCGAGCACACATTTATATACACTGACCGAACTATACATATCTTACTATACATATCTACGTCTAATCCTTCTACTCATAATCATTGATGTCTGAGACGGGAGTTCCTGAATCAGTAGAAACTGTATAAGACTCCGCTGCATCAACCTTCTTATCTCCATCCGCATTTGGGTGCAGCCAAGCCAATAGCTCTGGGTCTATATCTAAATCCCCCCAGGCTCCTTGACCACAGGTACCTTCACCTCGGGTACCTCCTAATCCTCTCTCACCCCAGTAGCCTCCAGTCCTAACATCTATTCCTCTAATCCTCCCAAAATATCACCACCAAATGCCTCCTCATCTTCCTCAAACAACACTGCACCGTTAGGGACACTGTCCTCCTTATCATCACCCTGATAGAATGGTTCAATATTGCCATCAACCTTATCAAAATTGCCACCTACCTTCTCTATCTAACTATATGGTGACAATGTCCTCTCGGGAGTAAGTGTCCTTTCCAGACTAAGGTCTAGCACAAGCGGAGTAATGTTAGGTACCGCTGGGTCAAACGAGCTCTCGGTGAAACAAGGTGCATAACCGTGACTAAGGTCAGGTCATGTTAAGATAAAACGTCCCGGGAAGCCTGCTCTGTAGATCGTCCTAATTTTTCTATCATTACTACATTTTTTCCTTGGGTGTTTGCCCTTATTACTCCTATCCATCGTACCTCTACAATGAAAAAGTTCTATCAATCCCTATGACGATACCACAGTTTTATAAAATTAGGCTCTGATACCAATTGTAATACCCCTACTATGGATAACAAGGGAAGCATATCAACATCGGGTGTCGCTCGGTCCAGTTACCCAGACAAAGGGTCTTTAAAACGAAAACTCCAGAGTAAATATATAAGGTCCAAACTCATACAATAACCTATACTGATGGCCACATATATACATATATCAGAGTATCTCATACATGCCATCTCTAACTACAATAGTAATAAGCACATAATTAAAATAAACCGTCTAGACCTATACTGCTGTCACTGTGATATCGTCCTTCGATCCGTAGGACCGCCGAACTCTGGATCTTACAAAAAGGTAAGATAAAGACACGTGTGAGTAACGAATCACCCAATGAGTCCTGTGTGTGCTAGTGCTTTAGTAAAAAGATAGAGTACATAACACACTTATGGGAAAAGCATTTCATTTTTCATACATTTTCCAACTAGAAATAATTCCCAGACTCTTTAAAGAAAAGTTTATTTAGAACTCAATCATTTTTGAAAAATAGTGTTTCAGTTTCAAAATATTGCCCCGATTTTCAAATCACAGACACTTCTCCAACAGAAGGTGGGCCTGTAAACAAGTCCCGCAGTTCTTACCTTCGGCACCATGTATCATTGTATTAAGACTGCAACCTCCAGTACTCAATCCATGCGTCGCCAGAATAAGTACACCCAATGTACTTCTGCTTAGGTATACCGCAGCATACCTAGTGTACCACAGTACACTCTTACGAACCTTACTCATCAAACAACACTGCACCGTTAGGGACACTGTCCTTCTTATCATCACCCTGATGGCATGGTTCAATATCACCATCAACCTTATCAAAATTGCCACCTACCTTCTCTATCTAACTATATGGCGGCGATGTCCTCTCGGGAGTAAGTGTCATTTCCAGACTAAGGTCTCGCACAAACGGAGTAATGTCAGGCACCGCTGGGTCAAACGAGCTCTCAGTGAAACGAGGTGCTTGACGGTGACTAAGGTCAGGTCCTGTTAAGATAAAACGTCCCGAGAAGCCTGCTCGGTAGATCGTCCTAATTTTTCCATCATTAGTACACTTATCCAGTGGGTGTTTGCCCTTATTACTCCTATCCATCGTACCTCTACAATGAAAAAGTTCTATCAATCCCTATGACAATACCACAGTTTTATAAAATTAGGCTCTGATACCAATTGTAATACCCCTACTAAGGATAACAGGGGAAGCATATCAACACCGGATATCGCCCGGTCCAGTTATCCAGACAAAGGATCTTTATAACGAAAACTCCAGAGTAAATATATAAGGTCCAAACTCATACAATATCCTATATTGATGGCCACATATATACATATATCAAAGTATCTCATACATGCCATCTCTAACTACAAAGTAATAAGTACATAATTAAAATAAACCGTCTAGACCTATACTGCTATCACTGTGGTATTGTCCTTCTATCCGTAGGACCGCCGAACTCTGGATCTAACAAAAAGGTAAGATAAAGACACGTGTGAGTAATGAATCACCCAGTGAGTCCTATGCGTGCTAGTGCTTTAGTAAAAAGATAGAATACATAACACACTTGTGGGAAAAGCATTTCATTTTCCATACATTTTCCAACTAGAAATAATTCCCAGACTCTTTAAAGAAGAGTTTATTCAGAACTCAATCATTTTTGAAAAATAGTGTTTCAGTTTCAAAATATTATCCCGATTTTCAAATCACAGGCACTTCTCCAACAAAAGGTCGGCATGTATACAAGTCCTGCAGTCCTTACCTTTGGCACCATGTATCATTGTATTGAGACCACAGCCTCCAGTACTCAATCCGTGCGTCGCCAGAATAAGTACACCGCAGCGTACTTCCACTTAGGTATATCGCAGCATACCTAGTGTACCACAGTACACTCTTACCAACCTTACTCATCATAAGCCAGGGGTCCCCATACCAACCTTACTCAACATAAGCGCGGGATCTCCATACTAACCTTACTCACCAAGGGCCCCCATGCCAACTTTACTTACCATAAGCCAAGACGACTCATCTCAATATCCTGTCACCCCGTTCGAAGTAAGATAATCCCTAGAACTAGGCCAGGTTACTAGGGCAATTTGACTCTAATGTGGGCTAGTACTCAATATTACCAATACCATCCCCTTCTAACTAATCAGGCCAAAGGATTATCTGATCTTGTAGGATCTTCAAATCAAATATTTTTGGGGCAAAATAACATTTTCCAGAATTTGATCCCACTAACTCGCAAGTCAAATCATCATTCACATAGGCTTTTTAGGGCCAATCAATTCATTTCATAGGCACATCAGACCAATAAAATAATTTTCGGGATCAAAATGTCGTTTTTCAAATGTCAATCTCATCATGAGAGATCATTTTCTAAAACCGTGTCGAAACAGGTTAAAGAGTTCTTCTCATACATCAGAACAAGTTTTTGGGAGTATCTAGGTCATTTTTTACAATACTCGATCACAAAAGTCATTTACAAGGGCATTCGGGTCATTTTACCCATGTCCGATTCCAAAAGACTTTCTGAGAGTATTCAAGTCATTTTACCCTTACCCGATTTGAAAAGTGTTCACAAGAGTTCCAATAAGGATATTTTGATCATTTATCGAATACCCAATTCTAAAAGTTTTCATAAAACATTCCAATAAGGACATTTGGATCATTTTCCAAATGCCCGATTCCAAAAGGAACCCATTTCAAGAAATCCAGAATTTCAATCCCAAAAGAGGATTAAATTCAAAGTTTCCAAAACACATTTCTATAAAATGTTGCGATAAGGGCATTCCAGTCAATTTATGAATACTCGATTCCATAATTTACTATTTTTCAAAAATCTCAAGTTTTTAATCCAAAAAGGATTAGTTTCCCAAAATTTATGCTTCAATCATCCATTAAGGTTTCCAAGCCAATTATGAAGTTCATTCAAGCCCAAAATGGCGCAAAACAATTCTTGATTAGATAAACCTTAAATATATTCAGGGATTTCCAAAATGGTAAAAAATATAGCATTTCATGGAAAAGTGAAACATGCTAGCTTTCAAAAGGTTTTAGATATAAAAAAGACTCACCTCGTGTCCTAATTAAATCTTTCTCGTTTACGGCTATTCAATCATCGTTTCTACTATTTTCAACGTTCTGTTGGTTGTTTACTGATAGACCTACACCAAACATCATTTTTGGATCAAATCATATTTAGCCAAAAAATAGCCGACAGTTAGCCAACGTGCCCGACAAGTAGCCGATATCTAAATGACGTTTAGCCGACGGTTAAGTAAAACGTTCAATTTTCGTTCACGTCGTTTTTTCTTCGTTTGTTCGATTATTTCGTTTTTATTTTTCCAAATCCTTTATCCCTTCATATACAAGGGATTCACTTTATAATTCACATTCATTTCATCTAAAATCACACAATTAATCATCCTTAAGTTCATCCATTTTCAGACTAATTTTCTGGAATTTCACTGCTTGACATATGATTTTGTTTTGCACATAAATTTCAATACACAACCCCAATTTGGC
The DNA here is from genome assembly GCA_026120185.1 of Voacanga thouarsii. Lineage (NCBI taxonomy): Eukaryota > Viridiplantae > Streptophyta > Magnoliopsida > Gentianales > Apocynaceae > Voacanga > Voacanga thouarsii. Next base: position 524,294 of record JANUWF010003397.1, read on the forward strand.
TCTATGATATACCAAAATGACTATAAGACTCTTAAATTTAATTTTGTATAAGCCCTTTTAAGAGTCCCAGTTCTTGTGATGTGCTACGGGCAATAATAGCCCCAGCAGTTTTACTTCAATTCCACTATTCATGCTTTCCTTTGTTCTCCTTTAGCCTTTAACACCTTGGAACCATTAATTCATTCAATTTACCTTCAAATGATCTTTAATTCTATGATTTCCATATTTCAATAGCTCACAAGAGTCACACTTATTTAACACCAACTCATCTTTTCTAATCAAAAGCTAGTATAATCCATTTTTCTAACCAAGTAACTTCCATTTTTATTCTACTTTGATCATCATCTCCTCAATCGAAAACAACCCTTCAAACTAACATAAGTATTAAGTTCTTCTTCACAAAAAAACATCATTGAAAAACCCTTAGGCAGCCGGCACACATATAAGCATATACAAGGTTCATACATAAAGTTCACAAACCCTAGCTTTTGATCCAAAATAAAGACATGAAAATCATGTTTTCATGTTAAAATTCACATAAACATGATCATCATTCACCCAAAAACAACTTTAATTCCATCAAGGTGAGCTTTTACCTTGTATTTGAGGCTATTTGAAATGATTTTGCTCCAAGAATTTCTCAAACTCACATAGAACACCAAGAACACAGACTAGCCTTTTTCTCTCTCTTGTTTTATCTCTTTTTCTCTTGGTTTTATTTCCTCCTTGCTGCCAAAATTCAGGCTGTATAATAGTCCCTTCTCACCACTGTTCATCAACAAATCTTGGCCGAGAATATTTTAAATCAATTAAGTATATGGTGGAATTCCTGTAGGTGTGTTCTAATGAAATTTTTACACACCAATCACCTATTTTCCTCCTCAAAATTTTCCTTCATTTGTTCTTGCATGGCTGCCAATTTCTTGGCAAAATTTCAGCCATTCAATCACCTTCTCATGGTCTATGTATTGTCAATCACAAAGCACAAGACCTTAATTAAAAGGACCCACAAATGATGTGTTTTAATCACAAAAATACACATCATTCTTCATTTATTTTGTAATTCTTTAATCCCATACATCTTTCATGAATCCTTCATGCAACCTCTCTTTAATTGACATATATCCATGGGCTACCAATCACAAAATGCCACATGCACAGTTTTTTACCGCGATTTCCTATTTTCTTCAGAAATGACTAAAATCGGGCCCGAAATGGAAAAATATTTTATCTGACCATTCAACTCCAAAAATTCTACTGAATCCATTGTTAATACTTAAATTCTTCAATTCCTTCTCTATTTGGTCAAAGTCGCGGGCGTGGTCAAAATGACAAAAATGCCCCCGATAACCTGATAGCATAATTCACCCCAAAACATGCATTGATCAATTGATAGCATAATTGATCAATGCATTTCATTGCATTGATCAATTTCCATTCTCAGCATACCCTCAAATTTTTATTTTATTAACAATAAAAGCCTTTTGAAGCTGTAGGGTACCGGTAAACCAAATCCAATAATCACATCCAGGTCCCGACAAAATATTATTATACCAAAATATTCGTCTTATTATGCTGATCAACTTTTGTTTCGACCATTGATAGAAATTCTCATCCTATTACAAATAGTAGCCATTCAAAGATAAAATGCGGGGTATGACAACTGAAGACCTAATTGGCTCCCTATTAACTCATGAAATGAAACTAAAAAAGTTTCAAGAGTATGATAAAGATGGTGGAGGCAAAAGAGGAACCGCCTTAAAAGTAATTAATGAAGAGCCTAACAGTGATCAAACTGATTATGATGGTGGTACTGATTTGGACAATGAAGAAATAGCCACGGTTGCAAGAAAATTCAAGAAGATGTTCAGAAAAGGCAACTTCAACAAAGGCAAAAAATTTATCAAAAAGAAAGGACAAACTTCGTGTTTCAAACCTCAATGCTATGAATGCAAGAGTATAAAGAATTTTATTTCTGATTGCCTAGTAGCAAAAGAAAGAGAAGCAAAGCACAACAAGAAGATAAGGAAAGGATTGACTGGAGCTCGAGATCAAGCTGAATCCAAGGCAGAAGAAAGCTGTGATTCTAAAAATGAAAAAGTAAACATTTGCTTCATGTCCATGGAAGATAAGGTAAATCATACTTCTTCTAATTCCATATCTGAATTACATAATTCTGATTGTAAAAAGCTTGATGATCCTAATGAGCTGCTTTTTGACATATTTCATGACTAATAGGGGTTAAAATCACCATTCTGTTCCTAGTTATTTGAGGTTATTTTAAGATACATTTACTGTAATAACTAAGCATATTCCTTCCTATTTGACATTTTGCTTGTAAAAGGTATTTTTGAAAAATATGTGCAGATTTAAGTAAAATTGAGCAGAAAGTGTACAAAACTAGAATGCACATGGCGCCAAGCCCAGCCAGTGGACCAAGCACCAGTTATATTCTATCTAGCAATAGAGATTGAATGAGCTTCAAGGATATTTCCAGAACAGACCTGGCGCTAGGTCTGGCAAGTGTACCTAGCGTTGGGTCCATTCTGCTTGCTAAGGAAAAGACAGCAAAAAACAGAGCAAAACAGAGGAAGAACAAAGTGTACCTGGCGCCATGTGGGTCAAAGTTACTCAACATCGATATGTTCTGGAAGAAAAAATTCTGTATGCGAAATTAGGGCTTATCCAAGGATTTTGCTATTTTTCTATTCCTACTCGGCCAAGACTTCCTCAGCCATGAAATAGGTATCCAAGAGGCCTATAAAAGCATAAGAGAACACAAATGTTGGAGATATACAACCAAGAGAGGTGAATTAGAAAGCAGAAATTTAGATTTTCTTATTTAGGGAGGAATTCACTCATGCCAAGGAGGATTATTCAAAGGGAGTCTTCAAGGAAGAAGAAAGAGGTTTGTCTATAAGTGCTTTCTTTTCTCTTTCTTTTCTTTTTCTTTAGCAATGATGTATTTAATGTTTTCATTGCAATTTAACATTATTTTAGGATTCATGATTTTGAGTTAATTTAGTTATTTGATTAATTCTTTGTCATCTTTGGTGTTTGATTACTTGATTTCATTAGTTATTGATGCAAGTTTTTCTAATTGACTTGAGATGACGATGTTAGGAGTTTCCTTGCATTGATTTTGTATTTGTCTAATCTTAATGGACTTGAGCAATGAAGTTAAGGTTATAGGACTAAGTGATCAAAAATTAGTTGATTTCACCTCGAGCAAAGGGTTATTAGCTAATTTTATGTTTATATGGAATTGAGTCTAATGCATGTTTTGGTTAGGATTAGATTGATTGGCAAATCTGTTAATATAATCAAAATGTTGGATTCCATGTATTTGGACATGAAGTGGGATTTACCTAAGTAGAATGATGACTTGTGAGACGATTGAGTTTTACTTTACCTTCATGATGCCAAGATGATAATTAGTTGAGAGAGTTGCTAATTGGTTCATTGTTATATTTTCTAGGAGACTTATCTAAATTGCATTAACCTACATCCTTGAGTTGTATATGTTTCTTTAGTTTTTTTTTCTTTTTATTCTTTTCTCATTTTATTTGGGTCGGTTAAATAATGAAAGAAAAGTGATTAGTGTGTACTTGTTCCTTTGAGGATCGATACTCGTTAATTCCCTGTACTATGCTTGCGATAAGTATACTTGCTCACATGTGTATTTTGGGATTAATCTTTTAACTAAAACTTAATTAAGGGATAGATTTAAACTGGACGATCTTATATACCCAAAATTTGCGCATCTAGTTTTTGGCCCCGCTGCCAGGGATTAGGTTATTTTTTCTGTTTCATCATGGAGGTGTTTTTGAAAAACTTGATTTCGCATCAAGTTTTTGGTGCCACTGTCGGAGAACAATATCATGAAAGCTTGGATTTTGTTGATTTAACCATGTTTATATGTTTATATGTTTATACATTCATATGTCTATATGTAAATTGGTATATATGTTCTTTGTGTAAATCGGCATTCTATCTTGTTGTTTGTAACATTGTGTGACTTAATTGACTTGCTTATTTCATGTTGTACTTGTAAATACCACTAACTTTTTTTATTTAGGTAGTTTGTGAATATATATAATGTGTGTGTTTTTCTTTTCTTTATTTTTTCTATTATTTGCTTTTACCGTTTTATTTTTTTTCTTTTCTTTATTTTCCTATTATTTTTGTTTGTTTTTATTTTTATTTTCAATTTAATTTTTTTGCGAGGTTGACATCATCATGGACAACTGTTTTTGGGCGCAAAATCAAAGGAGTTACAATGATGATAGATTGGCAAGACTACAAGCTCGCATTGATGTTTTAGTGAGACGTTATTAGTAACATTAGTGAATTCTTTTGTGGCCAATACAAATTCATTGATTGAGGATACGAAGAATCATCCCAATGAATTAGCTCTAACAAGACACAACTAGCAAAGTTAGTTGATGAGATCTTTAATAGGGAATTGAAAATCGCAGACAAATTGTGTACCTCTTGATTCATAGAGTCCATTGATGCAACTGATGATGTGTTGATGTTATCATGTCTTGAGGAGTGGGATCCAACATTACATCATAGGAAGTCCTTGGAGGATGGTGGTAATTTCTACTCTTCACCTAATTCAAAGGGAGGTAACTTAGTTTTTATAGATCATGTATTGCAAAATAAGGATTTCTTGATCCCATCTTTAAGAACTCAATTGTTAAGTTTAAAATGGAATTTTCATTGTGACAAATCTTTTCAAGGGTGAAATGGTGATTTCACATTTAATGCATTCTTTAGAGACCATGTGCATTTATTTGTTGGCAAAAATATTTGTGTGTCTAAAAGAATGTTAAAGAATGAGGTTCATGTGTTTGTTTTACTAAGAAAAATTATTTTCATGAACATGACCTTTTTCAAAAACCTTTCTTTCTTTCTACATTCATTATGCATATCTTCTATTTTGAACTCTAATTTCTTTTACAAATGTTTGATGGGGAAGCATGATAAGTGGAAAGAGTGTTTTTTTATGTGTTTTGAATTTGGGTTTCTTTATGTTTTTTGGTCATTCTTTTGTTTTATCTAAGCTCCATTTTTAGTTGTTAGGTGTTATTTCCCTTAGTAATAAAGAAAATATTTTCCATCTTAAGTGTGGGGGAGTGAGTCATATCTTTATTTGCTTTGTTAGGATTTTTCTTTAGTTTGCTTTCTTTTATTTAGGTGTGCTTTATTGTGCTTTTATTTTCTTTATGATTTTATTCTTGTTTTCTTTTGTAGGGCAAAATAAAGTCCTTTTGGACAAGCTCTCTTCTCTATTTTCGGTTTTGATATCTATTGGAGCATTATTGCACTTGGGAAGTATTCCTTAAATTTTCTACCCCTTTATTATTTTTGGTCCTTTTGGAGATGCTTTCTTTTGTTTATTTTTTGCCAATGAGGATATTGTTCAATTTAAGTGTGGGGGAGCGGTTTGGTGATATTTTTTTACCAAAGTTTTATCAATTACCTTGGTGTTTTCTTGGTATTGAGCTACTTTGGAAAATTTTGGCTTAAAAGATTTTGATTGAAAAATAATTTTGTTGCAAGTTCCTTAAAAGTTCTGAATAATTGAATATTTAAAAGTCTAGAACTTTTGGAGCTAATTTGCCATGAAAGTTGTCTCTTCTCTTTATTCTTTCCCCTTTATTGATTTTGGTCTTATTGGCTCTACTTTTATTATTATATCTTTGGTCATTGAAGACAATGTCCAGTTTAAGTGTGGGTTGGAGAATAAGGTTGAAGAAGTATTTTCCATATCATTTTTGTGAGTGAAAATTTTTCGGAATTTAGTGGTTTTCATTGTTAAGCAATACTATAATTATTTTTCTTACTTGAATATGAGTTTTGTCACTCATTAGGTGGGATTTTGATGAAATTGGTTTTATTGGATAAGATATTTGTCAAGACTTGAGAATTTTGATTAATCTTATTTATGCATTGGTGTTTGAATGTTATTTGACTTATCTGGTTTGAATATAGAGGATATGAGGAATATGGGAAGAGTTTATTAGCTAACTCTTGTATTATAATTTTAAATTTTGCTAGCTTTGAGTTATGATGAAAAGTGTGAGTTGATAAAAAGATCTTGAGAAGGAAAGATTGAGGAGAATGCTAAAAAAAAAAAATTATATTTGAGTTGAAAAAAAAAAAACAATGAGTAGAAACAACACTATTGTTGGTGTGAATTGAGAAAAGCTACAATTATTGATGATCGTTGAAGGCCTTTAGCTAAAAAAAAAGGGTCAATATGGGGGAGAAGTAGCAAGTGTATTCGGTGCACTCTCTTGAGGCTATCCCGAAGGCAAAGTGGCAAGCAAGAGTATAGGAAAAAAAGAATTGTGGAAAAAAATGATGAGTGATTGCTGTAAAGGGGACTAATACGGTGTGGGAAGAGAAATCCATTCACTTGAAGCTATCAATTTCCTAAGTCAGTAACAAATTTTGAGAGAAAAAATTTTGAGTCCTTTCTTTACATCATAACTTAAGAGTGCAATTTTTAGATTTATAATGCTTGAGTTAGTAGATGGCTTGACCTATGTGATTTATGTTATCTATGTTTTTTACTTGAAAAGTGAAATAACTTTGTTAGACTAAGGCATGCACTTGATTAATTGGACTTCAAGAGTTTTATGATATCTTGGCCAATATTTCAAAGTTTGAAATAGTTTTCAAATGGTATGAATGACAAGGGTTATATCTTAAGTTGGAAAGGAAGATATGATCTTTGCTATGGTGAAGAAACTTTTGGAATGAGAAAAAAACATTGTGTTGCCTTAATAATTTTTCTTGGATAAAAGTGTTTTGCTTGAGGACAAGCAAATGTTCAAGTGTGGGGGTATGTGATAGGGGTTAAAATCACCATTCTTTTCCTAGTTATTTGAGGTTGTTTTAATATACATTTGCTATAATAACTAGGCATTTTTATTTCTATTTGACATTTTGCTTGTAAAAGGTATTTTTAGAAAATATGTGCAGATTTATGTAAAAATCGAGCAGAAAGTGCACAGAACTAGAATGCACCTGGCGCCAGGCCCAGCCAGTGGACCAGGCGCCGGGTACATTCTGTCTAGTAGCAAAGATTGAACGAACTTTAGGGATTTTTCCATAACAGACCTGGCGCCAGGCCCAACCAGTGGACCAGGCACCGGGTACATTCGTCCAGCAGCAAAGATTGAACGAACTTCAGGGATTTTTCCAAAACAGACCTGGCGTTAGGTCTGGCAAGTGCACCTGGCATCGCGTCCATTCTGCTTGCTAAGGAAAAGACGGCCAAAAATAGAGCAAAACAGAGGAAGAACAGAGTGTACCTGGTGCCAGGTGGGTCGAAGGTACCCGACGCCAGGTATGTTCTGGAGGCAGAAATTCTGCACGTGGAATTAGGGCTTATCCAAGGATTTTGGTATTTTCCTATTCCTACTCGGCCAAGACTTCCTTAGCCACAAAATAGTCATCCAATAGGCCTACAAAAGCATAAAAGAACATAAGGGTTGGAGATATACAGCAAAGAGAGTTGAATTAGAGAGCAGAAATTCAGATTTTCTCATTCAAGAAGGAATTCACCCAAACTAAGAAGGATTGTTCAAAGGGAGTCTTCATGGAAGAAGAAAGAGGCTTGTCTATGAGTGCTTTCTTTCCTCTTTCTTTTCTTTTTCTTTAGCAATGATGTATTCAATGTTTTCATTGTAATTTAACATTATTTTAGGATTCATGATTTTGAGTTAATTTAATTATTTGATCAATTCTTTGTCATCTTTGGTGTTTGATTACTTGATTTCATTGGTTATTAATGCGAGCTCTTTTAATTGACTTGAGACGACGATGTTAGGAGTTTTATTGCATTAATTTTGTATTTATTTAATCTTAATTGACTTGAGTGACAAAGTTAAGATTATAGGACTAAGTTATCAAAGATTAGTTGATTTTGCCTCGAGCAAAGAGTTATTAGCTAATTTTATGTTTATAAGGAATTAAGCCTAATGCATGTTTTGGTTAGGATTAGCTTGATTGGCAAATCTGTTAATACAATCAAAATGTAGGATTCCATGGATTGGGACATGAAGTGGGATTTACCTAAATAGAATCATGACTTATGAGATGATTGAGTTTTACTTTATATTCCTTCATTATGCCAAGATGATAATTAGTTGAGAGAATTGTTAATTGGTTCATTGTTATATTTTTTTTAGGAGACTTGTTTAAATTGCATAAACCTACATCCTTGAGTTGCATATGTTTCTTTAGTTTTTTTTTTCTTTTTATTCTTTTCTCACTTTATTTGGGTCGGTTAAACAATAAAAGAAAAGTGATTAGTGTGTACTTGTTCTTTTGAAGATCGATACTCGTTAATTCCCTAAACTATGCTTGCGATGAGTATATTTGCTCACATGTGTATTTTAGGATTAATGTTTTAATTAAAACTTGATTAAATGATAGATTTAAAATGGTCGATTTTATATACCCAAAATCTACGCATCAATGACTTAAAAAAGCTATCTAGAAGAAATAAGGAAATGAAAATGAAAATTGATTCATTGTTAGATGACAATGCTAAGCTATTGAGTGAGAACAAAGCCTTACTTGATTCCATTATGTGCTTAAATGTTCAAAGGATCTTATCCTAACTTCTTTGCATTGTATGATAGTTCAGAACAAATGCTTGTATGACAAAGTTGATTCTCTTGAAATTATGGTCAGCAATTCTGATGACAAGAATTGATGATCTCACTACATACATTGAAAAGTTTACAAATGGCAAAAACAATTTGGAAAAATTGCTTGGTGCACAACACATGGTTGGAAATCGAAACCTGAGATCAAAGCTGGAAATTACAAATCTTATTTTGTAAAAGTTGCTTTATCATATATAACACATATTTGATGCACATATTATGAAAAAAATTAGACATAAAGCATCTAAGTGTCATGTCAAGAAGAAAGTGAAATCCGGTGCAAAAATAGTTTGGAAAATTAGAGGAACTATTACTAACCCCCATGGACCCAAGAAAATGTGGGTACCAAAAAGCATTGCGCCATCTCATGAATAGGTACATCAACTGCAAAAATTAAGCTCCACAGAATGATTCTTGGATAGTGGATGCTTAAGACACATGATGGGCAATGCTGCACTAATAGATAACATTCAAGCTACAAATGATGAATGTGTCACATTTGGAGCTAAGAAAAAGGAAAAATACTCCATAAAGGTAATGTTGGTAAGGGATCCTCCACCATTATCAAGCAAGTATTATTGACTGATGAATTGAAGTACAACTTGCTTAATATTAGTCTTTTGTGTGAAAAAATGTTGTAAGGTTAATTTTGAAAAAGATTCATGCATTATTATTGATAATTCTAGTAGTGAAATCATTTTTGCTGTCAACCACATTAGTAATGTCTATGTATTATATCTTGATGATCTTACTCCTCATGAAGAAAAATACTTTTTCATATATGATATTGATGGCTACCTTTGGCATAGAAGGTTAGGCCATGTCTCTATTGATTTGTTGAATAGATTGTCCTTTAAAAAGGCTTGAGAAAGGACTGCCCAAAATGATATTTGACAAAAATTAATTGTGTGATGCTTGCCATTTTAGAAAACAAACCGAGGCATATTACAAATCTAAGAAAATTATTTTTGTTAGTGTCATGCCCTAGAGACAATCACTTGTACGTTGTATATGACACATTTTATTTTAATAAAAGGCATTATTTATCTTACAGTTTCTTTTGTTTACTTTTGTGTAATATAACTATTAGATAAAGTCCTTACAACACTGTGTTAAGGAAATCATGATATGAGATTCCTACTACACTGTATGGTGTTAGTACTTAAATAGTCCCTAGTCGTAGTATTAATGAGATAGAACATCATTAATGTGTTAAGACTAGCATGTGTTAGACTTTCTTATTTGATCAGGCGGTGTTTCTTATATCCGTAAGTATTAACATACTCAAAGTTAACACATGGATGCTTGTTAATGGAACAAGTTCATTGGATGACCTAACTATGAGATAATCACATAGATAACTATTTAGTGCCAGCGATATAATCTCAATATAGCAAATGTGCAAGTATCATTAGACTTGAGATCTCCAAGGTACTTTGTTTGCTGAGCATTGTACTTTGATTCTAATCTCTGGAGCCAGAACGAGGGTCGCCTATGGGATGGATATTGGGTACATTGTGAGCTAAACGAAAGTAGTTGAGAGGGTCAATAAAGGATTCACCACTCCTAATAGTAAGGGCGAATATCTCACAGCCACTTGTAGGAATTACTACTCGAGAAGTCCTTAGCCAATGCAATTGTGTATTGGAAACAGTTCCAATTTATACACATCTAGAGTAGTGGGTTCCTGGTACAAATACTATTATATTCAGGCCAGAATTAATATATTCTGGAGGGAGTTGGCACTAATTCCGTACTCCAAATCGAATGAGATATTGTATGGTGAAAGGAGTTAATTGCACTATAATTTGTTATTGAAGGGTTCATGTCAAGCCACTTGACTTCTTGGACTCTTAGGTGGTCATGATATGTTGCTAGATACCGCTCATGATCTACGGAATATGGGTTTATTAATTGATGAATTAATAAACCAATCCTGATTAGAATTAATGTGATTAATTCTAATTAATTATGGATTATTAATCTCAAAGACATTTGAATTAATTCATGTTCGCTACCAATTGACTAGGAAACCTAACAGGTCACACACAATAGAGGATTATTCACTCAAGATGTTATTTGATAATATAGTGGGATTAATTGCGAGAAAGAGAAGTAATTGTGGCCAAATTATAATTAGTTATAATTTATGGGCCAATTTGTAATTGTGAGAACTTAATGTTTTCAATTACAATTAGGGAATTCTAATTGTTTTAGAATTCTTTCAGTGATTTTCGTGACATATAGGAGATATGCACAAAACCTAGGGTTAAGAGGATTAATGAAAACCCTTCTCTTCTTCTTATTCTCTCTCTCTCTCTCTCTCTCTCTCTCTCTCTCTCTCTCTCTCTCTCTCTCTCTCTCTCTCTCTCTCTCTCTCGTGGTTCTTGAGCAAACAAGACGGAAAAACCCTAGCCATCATTCTTGTTTTCTACTCGCACAGAAAATCTTGGTGCTTGAGTATGATCCTCCGTATGGATTTCTGTTAGAGATAATCACATACTGTGATTGTAGTGGCTGGACATTCGACTCTCGTAGTGTTTGATCAAGAGGATTGCTGGATCACAACTCAGACGAGAAAGGAAAATTTTAACGACAGGGACTCACTAGAAAGGTGATCTTCTTCTCTTTATGTCTTGTTTTTCACACGTATTCGGATCCTGGGATGGTATCTTGTTCTTATTTTTCTGCTACACCATATATGATATGCATGAGATACCTTACAATTTTAGCCTAAAATCTTCTTAAACTAATACATATGGATTTTTCTGGACCAATAAGGACCACTAGGCTAAGTGGTAAGAAGTATACTTATGCATTACTAGATGATGTTTTTTATTTACTTGGACCTTATCTCTTGTATGAAAAGATGATAATGATATCGTAGCTCAAAGAAAAATGGCATTTAACATTATGAAGCTCCATCACTTGAAAACCATGCCAAAGAAGAAAAACTAGAAGAACAACAAGTTGAATAAACTGAGCAAGAAGATGTCAAGCACACTAATCAGAAGTCCAAAACTATCCATCCAAAAGAACATATCATTGGTGATCCTAGCTATGAAGTTAAAATCAAATGGTATTTTATTGATAATTTTACTTTACTTTTTAGCATTGAACCTAATTTACTACAAGAAATCTGCCAATTTGCCATGGACAAATCCGTGGAAAATTTGGAATTTGCCACAGATTTGTGACGGAATTAGTCCATAACAAATACCTTTGTCGCTAAGCAATTTTTGCGAGGGAGTTTTTTTTCCATGCCAATTTGCCACAGATTATTCAAGTTGGTAGCACCTTTTAGGGAGAAATATTGTGAGGGAACTGTGGCAAATCCGTGGCAATTTGCCATGGATTTGCCACGGAAACATGAAAATAAGCTGTCTGTGGCAAATCTATGGCAATCTGCCACGGATTTGCCACGGAAGCAATGTTAAACAAGCTGTCCGTGGCAAATTGCCAAGGATTTGCCACGAATACTTCATTTAAAAATTTCTTCCGTGGCAAATCCGTGACAATTTGCCATGGATTTTCTACGAAAAGTTTATTTTTTCTATGGCAAATTGTCACGAATTATTAAAAAATTATTAAAAAATAAAATTTTTTGAATTGTCCATGGCAAATCATGGCAAAATTGCCATGGATTTTCCATGGAGACGTTATTTTTTCCGTGGCAAATTGCCACGGATTATTAAAAATTAAAATTGTTTGAATTGTGGACCACAACACTCTTCGTGGACTAGCCACACCAGATCATGGACCATTGGATGCACAATTTTCCTCATGTACCAAACACACCAGATCACAAACTATTTGATGCACATCCATCTCCATGGACCGGCCACACCGGATCATGGACCATTCGATGCACAATCTTCCTCATGCACCAACCACACCAGATCACAAACTATTTGATGCATATCCATCTCCATGGACCGGCCACAGTGGATCACAGCCTTAAATTGTTCAAGAATTGCACAATGCAAGACTCGAACCCATGACCTCCGAAATGTATATGTTGTGTTTAGCCATTGAGCTATGGCAATAGTTATGCTATCCTTTTTTATTATTATTATTATTTAAACTACTCTGAACAATCTTTGTGTGTGTTTTCGTTTTAAAATAAAAGTATTATAACAAAATATAATAATCATATTAAATTAAATATAAAACCATATTATTCAATATAAAAAATATTTTATATATTTGTATAATTTTAAAATTTTAAATACTATCAATTAAACTATCTTTTTTATTAAATGATTTACACACACACACACACACACACACACACATATATATATAAATTCATACACAATATAACACCCCCCCCCCACACACATATATATACACTCATAATCACATATATATGCACATTCATATATATGCACATTCATATATATATATATATATATATATATATATATACACACACACACACACATATTCATTTACATACATACATACATACAAATATATATATATTCGTATATATATATATATATATATATATACACACACAATCATATTCATATACAAATATAAATATATATATTCAGATATTCATATATATATATATATATATTCATATACTACACATATATATACATATTCAAATATTCACACACACACACACACACACATATATATATATATATAATTTTTTATTTTAATACACATATATTTCTACACACAAAAGTATTACATTCTGTTTTAAATTCGGATCGATTATTTTTCAAAAATAAATAAGTTAGAGATAAAAAAACAAAATGTTTATAAAACATTTGACCATTTTAATCAAAATTATGGAATAAAAATAAAAGTTAGAAAAAAAAGAAAAAATAAAACCGTGGCAAATCCCTCACAATTCACTAGGGATTTGTCATGACTAACATAATCCGTGGCAAAACCACAGCAAATCCATGGCAAACGGAAAATAATTAATAAAATTTTCTTATTCTTTTTATCACTATTTTACAAAACATATTTTTTGGATATTCTAAATGGTAATATAGTTAATTGCACTAATATTTCCAATGCCTTTTGTTGAAAAAAAAATATATATATCATAGCATTAAAATTTTTTATTTTAATACACACATATATTTCTACACACAAAAATATTACATTCTATTTTAAAGTCGTATCAATTCTTTTTTAAGAATAAACAAGTTAGAGATAAAAAAAATGTTTATAAAACATTTGACTATTTTAATCAAAATAAATTTAATAAAAATTAGAATAAAAAAGAAAAAATAAATTCGTGGCAAATCAAAATAATTAATGAAATTTTCTTATTCCTTTTTATGACTATTTTATCTAACATATTTTTTGTATATTCTAAAGGGTAATATAGTTAATTGCATTGATATTTCCAATGGCTTTTGTTGTAAAAAAAAAAAATGATATCATATCATTAAATTTGTTATTTTAATACACACATATATTTCTACACACAAAAATATTACATTCTATTTTAAATTCATATCAATTCTTTTTCAAGAATAAATAAGTTAAAGATAAAAAAACAAAATGTTTATAAAACAATTGACCATTTTAATCAAAATAAATATTAAAAAAATAGAATAAAAAGGAAAAAATAAATCCGTGGCAAATCTGTGGCAATTTGTCATGGATTTTCCACGAAAAATAATTAATGAAATTTTCATATTCTTTTTATCACAATTTTACCTAACATATTTTTTTGTATATTCTAAATGGTAATATAATTAATTGCACTGATATTTCAAATGACTTTTGTTGTAAAAAAAAAAATATATCATATCTTTAAAATTTTTTATTTTACTACATTCATATATTTCAACACTCAAAAATATTACATTCTACTTTAAATTTGTATCAATTATTTTTTAACAAAAAATAAGTTAGGGATAAAAAAAATAAAATGTTTATAAAACATTTGACCATTTTAATCAAAATTATGGGAAAAAATAAATATAATAAAAATTAGAAAAAATAAATCCGTGACTAACATAATCCATGGCAAATCCATGTCAAACTGCCACGGAATATAATTAATGAAATTTTCTAATTCTTTTTTATCACTATTTTACCTAACATATTTTTGTGTATTTCAATGGTAATATAGTTAATTGCACTGATATTTCCAATGGCTTTTGTTGTAAAAAAAAAAAATATATCATATCATTAAAAATTTTTATTTTAATACACACATATATTTCTACACACAAAAGTATTACATTCTATTTTAAATTCGTATCAATTATTTTTCAAGAATAAATAAGTTAGAGATAAAAAAATATTTATAAAACATTTGACCATTTTAATCAAAATAAATATAATTAAAATTAGAATTAAAAGGAAAAAATAAATTCGTGGCACATCCCTCGCAATTTACTTGGGATTTGCCATGGACTAACATAATCCGTGGCAAATCCATGGCAAAGCTGTGGCAAATTGCCATGAATTTGCTACGGAAAATAAGTAATGAAATTTTCTTAATCTTTTTCTCACTATTTTACCTAACATTTTTTGTTGTATATTCTAAAAGGTAATATAGTTAATTGCACTGATATTTCCAATGATTTTTGTTGTAAATATATATATATATATATATCATAGCATTTAAATATTTTATTTTAGTGCATTCATATATAACATTCTATTTAAAATTCGTATCAATTATTTTTCAATAAAAAATATGTTAGAGATAAAAAATAAAATGTTTATAAGACATTTTACCATTTCAATCAAAATGTATGGAATAAAAATAAAAATAATAAAAATTAGAATAAAAAGAAATAATAAATTCATGTCAAATCCCTCACAATTTTGCTAGGGATTTTCCATGTACTAACATAATTCGAATTTGCCAATTTGCCGCAAAAAATAATTAATGGAATTTTCTTATTCTTTTTTATCACTATTTTACCTATCAAATTTTTTGTTTATTCTAAATGGTAATATAGTTAATTTCACTTATATTTCCAATGGCTTTTGTTGTCAAAAAAAATATAATATCTTATCATTAAAATTTTTATTTTAATACGCCCATATATTTCTAAAAACAAAAATATTACATTCTATTTTGAAATCATATCAATTCTTTTTCAAGAATTAATAAGTTAGAGAGAAAAAAACAAAATATTTATAAAACATTTGACCATTTTAATCAAAAGAAATATAATAAAAATTAGAATAGAAATGGAAAAAATAAATCCGGGGCAAATCCCTCGCAATTTGCTAGGGTTTTGCCACGGACTAACATAATCCGTGGCAAATCTGTGGCAATTTGCCACGGATTTGAGACGGAAAATAATTATTGAAATTTTCTTATTCTTTTTATCACTATTTTACCAAACATATTTTTTGTATATTCTAAATGGTAATATACTTAATTGCAATGATATTTCCAATGACTTTTGTTGTAAAAATATATATATATATCATATCTGTAAAATTTTTTATTTTATTACATACATATATTTCTACACACAAAAATATAACATTCTATTTGCTATTTGTATCAATTATTTTACAAGAATAAATAAGTTAGAGATAAAAAAATAAAATATTTATAAAATATTTAACCATTTTATTCAAAATGCATGGAATAAAAATAAATATAATAAAAATTAGAATAAAACGAAAAATAAATCCGTGACAAATCCCTCGCAATTTGCTTGGGATTTGCCAAGGACTAATATAATCCATGGCAAATCTGTGGCAATTTGCCACAGATTTGCCACGGAAAATAATTAATGAAATTTTCTTTTTTTATCACTATTTTGCCTAACATATTTTTTTGTATATTCTAAATGGTAATATAGTTAATTGCACTAATATTTCCAATGGCTTTTGTTGTCAAACAAATATATATATATATATATATATATATCATATCATATCATTAAAATTTCTTAATTTAATACACACATATATTTCTACACACAAAAAAATTACATTCTATTTTAAATTTGAATTAATTCATTTTTAAGAATAAATATGTTAGAGATAAAAAAAAATTGTTGATAAAACATTTGAGCATTTTAATCAAAATAAATATAATAAAAATTTGAAGAAAAAAGGAAAAATAAATCCATGGCAAATCCTTCGCAATTTGCTAGGGATTTGCCATGGACTAACATAATCCGTGGCAAATCCATGGCAATTTGCCACGAATTTGCTGCGGAAAATAAGTAATGAAAATTTCTTATTCTTTTTCTCACTATTGTACCTAACATATTCGTTGTATATTCTAAATGGTAATATAGTTAATTGCACTGATATTTCCAATGACTTTTGTTGTAAATATATATATATATATATATATATATATATATCATGGCTTTTAAATATTTTATTTTAATGCATTCATATATAACATTCTATTTTAAATTCGTATCAATTATTTTTCAATAAAATATATGTTAGAGTTAAAAAAATAAAATTTTTATAAAATATTTTACCATTTCAATCAAAATGTATGGAATAAAAATAAATATAATAAAAATTAGAATATAAAAAATAATAAATTCATGTCAAATCCCTCAATTTGCTAGGCATTTGCCATGTACTAACATAATCCGAGGCAAATCGGTGGCAAATTGCCACGGATTTGCCACGAAAAATAATAAATGAAATTTTCTTATTCTTTTTTATCACTACTTTACCTAACATATTTTTTGTTTATTCTAAATGGTAATACAGTTAATTGCACATATATTTCGAATGTCTTTTGTTGTATATAAAAAATATATATCTTATCATTAAAATTTTTTATTTTAATACGCGCATATATTTCTAAACACAAAAATATTACATTCTATTTTGAATTCATATCAATTCGTTTTCAAGAATAAACAAGTTAGAGAGAAAAAAACAAAATATTTATAAAACATTTAACAATTTTAATCAAAAGAAATATAATAAAAATTAGTATAAAAATGGAAAAAATAAATCCGCGGCAAATCCCTCGCAATTTGCTAGGGTTTTGCCACAGACTAACATAATCCAGGGCAAATCTGTGGCAATTTGCCATGGATTTGAGACAGAAAATAATTATTGAAATTTTCTTATTCTTTTTATCACTATTTTACCGAACATATTTTTTGTATATTTTAAATGGTAATATAGTTAATTGCACAGATAATTCCAATGACTTTTGTTGTAAAAAAAATATATGTCTCATAGCTTATAAATATTTTATTTTCATGGATTCATATATAACATTCTATTTTAAATTCATATAAATTATTTTTTAAGAAAAAATATGTTAAAGATAAAAAAATAAAATGTTTATGAAACATTTTACTATTTCAATCAAAATGTATAGAATAAAAATAAAAATAATAAAAATTAAAATGAAAAAGAAATATTAAATTCATGTCAAATCCCTCGCAATTTGCTAGGGATTTACCATGTACTAACATAATCCGAGGTAAATCCGTGACAAATTGCCACGAATTTGCCACGAAAAATAATTAATGAAATTTTCTAATTCTTTTTTAACACTATTTTACCAAACATATATTTTGTGTATTCTAAATGGTAATATAGTTAATTGCACATATATTTCCAATGGCTTTTGTTGTCAATCAAAATAATAATAATAATAATAATAATAATAATAATAATAATAATATCTTAATATTAAAATTTTTTAATTTAATACGCACATATATTTCAAAACACAAAAATATTGCATTTTATTTTGAATTCGTATCAATTCTTTTTCAACATTAAATAAGTTAGAGAGAAAAAAACAAAACATTTATAAAACATTTGACCATTTTAATCAAAAGAAATATAATAAACATTAGAATAAAAATGGAAAAAATAAATCCATGGCAAATCCCTCGCAATTTGCTAGGGTTTTGCCACGAACTAACATAAAATTTTTTATAAATATTTTATATCATACCTGTAAAATTTTTTATTTTAATACATACATATATTTTTACACACAAAAATATTACATTCTCTTTTAAATTCGTATCAATTATTTTTCAAGAATAAAAATGTTAGAGATAAAAAAATAAAATGTTTATGAAATATTCGACCATTTTACTAGGGGAAAAATCCCTCGCAATTCCCTCACAATTTACTAAGGATTTGCCATGGTCTAACACATTCCGTGGCTAATCTGTGGCAAATTTCCACGGAAATTAATTAATGAAATTTTCTAATTTTTTTAACACTATATTCCCGAATATATTTTTTGTACATTCTAAATGGTAATATAGTTAATTACACTGATATTTCCACTGGCTTTTGTTGACAAAAAAAACAAATGATATCAAATCATTAAAATTTTTTTAATACAAACATATATTTCTACACACAAAAATTTTACAATCTAATTTAAATTCTTATCAATTCTTTTTCAAGAATAAGTAAGTTAGAGATAAAAAAAAAATGTTTATAAAATGAGCATTTTAATCAAAATAAATATTAAAAATTATAATAAAAAAGGAAAAAAATAAATCCTTGACAAATCCCACGCAATTTGCTATGGATTTGCCACGGAAAATGATTAGTGAAATTTTCTTGTTCTTTTTTATCACTATTTTACCTAACATATTTTATGTATACTCTTAATGGTAATATAGTTAATTGCACTGATATTTCAAATGGCTTTTTTTTTGTCAAAAAAAAATATTATATCATATCATTAAAATTTTTTATTTTAATATACACATATATTTCTAGACACAAAAATATTACATTCTATTTTAAATTCGTATCAATTCTTTTTCAAGAATAAATAAGTTAGAGATAACAAAATAAAATGTTTATAAAACATTTGACCATATTAATCAAAATGTATGGAATAAAAATAACTATATTAAAAATTAACATAAAAAATAAAAAATAAATCCGTGACAAATCCCCCGCAATTTGCTAGGGATTTGTACTGGATTTACCACAGAAAATAGTTAATGAAATTTTCTTATTCTCTTTTATCACCATTTTACCTAAAATATTTTTTGCATAATATAAATGGTAATATAGTAAATTGCACTGATATTTCCAATGGATTTAGTTGTAATACATATATATATATATATATATATCATATCATTAAAATTTTATATTTTAATACACACATATATTTCTACACACAAAAATATTAAATTATATTTTAAATTGGTATTAATTCTTTTTCAAGAATAAATAAGTTAGAGATAAAAAAAACAAAACGTTTATAAAACATTTGGCCATTTTAATCAAAAAAATTAGAATAAAAATGAAAAAAAAAATAAATCCATAGCAAATCCCTCGCAATATATATATATATATATATATATATCGTATCATTAAAATTTTTTATTTTAATACAAACATATATTTCTACACACAAAAATATTACATTCTATTTTAGATTCATATCAATTATTTTTAAAGAATAAATAAGTTAGAGATAAAAGAAATGTTTAGGAAACATTTGACCATTTTAATCAAAATGTATGGAATAAAAATAAATAAAGTAAAAATTAGAATAAAAAAGAAAAAATAAATCCGTGACAAATCCCTCGCACTATGCTAGGGATTTGGCATGGACTAACATAATCTGTGGCAAACCCGTGGCAATTTTCCAAGGATTTGCCCCGAAAAATAATTAATAAAATTTTCTTATTCTTTGTTATCACTATTTTACCTAACATATTTTTTGTATATTCTATATGGTAATAGAGTTATTTACACAGATATTTCCAATGGCTTTTCCTAATATATATATATATATATATATATATGTCATATCATTGAAATTTTTTATTTTAATACACAAATATATTTCTACACAAAAATATTATAATCAATTTTAAAGTCGTATCAAAATTCTTTTTCAAGATTAAGAACGTAAGAGATAAAAAAACAAAATTTTTATAAAACATTTGACCATTTTAATCAAAATTAATATAATAAAAATGAAAAAAAAAATAAATCCATGGCAAATCCCAAGAATTTGCTTGGGATTTGCCATGGACTAACATAATCTGTGGCAACAAATTTGCCACGAAAAATAATTATTGAAATTTTCTTATTCTTTTTATCACTTTTTTACCAAACATATTTTTTGTATATACTAAATAGTAATATAGTTAATTGCACTGATATTTTCAATGACTTTTGTTGTAAAAAGAAAAATTATATCACATCTGTAAAATTTTTTATTTTAATACAAACATATATTTCTTCACACCAAAATATTATATTCTATTTGAAATTTGTATCAATTATTTTTCAACAATAAATAAGTTCGAGATAAAAAATAAAATATTTGACCATTTTATTCAAAATGTATGGAATAAAAATAAATATAATAAAAATTTCAAGAAAACAAAAAATAAATCCGTGACAAATCCCACGCAATTTGCTTGGGTTTTGCCAAGGACTAACATAATCCGTGGAAAATCCATGGCAATTTGCCACAGATTTGCCACGGAAAATAATTAATGAAATTTTCTTATTCTTTTTTATAACTATTTTGCCTAACATATTTTTTGTATATTCTAAATGGTAATATAGTTAATTGCACTGATATTTCCAATGGCTTTCATTGTCAAAAAAAAAAAAAAAATTATATCATACCATTAAAATTTTTTATGTTAATACACACATATATTTCTACACACAAAAATATTACGTTCTATTTTAAAGTCGTATCAAAATTCTTTTTTAAGAATAAATAAGTTTGAGATAATAAAACAAAATGTTTATAAAACATTTAACCATATTAATCAAAATAAATGTAAAAAAATAGAATAAAAATTAAAAAATAAATTTCTTGCAAATCACTCACAATTTTCTAGGGATTTGCCACGGACTAACATAATCCGCGGCAAATTGCCCTGGATTTGCCAGAGAAAATAATTAATGCACTTTTTTATTCTTTTTTATCAATATTTTAGCTAACATATTTTTTGTATATATTAAATGGAAATATAATTAATAGCACTGATATTTAAAATGGCTTTTGTTGAAAAAAATGTAAAACATGTGACCGTTTTAATCAAAAGAAATATAATAAAAATTAGAATAAAAATGGAAAAAATAAATCTGTGGCAAATCCCTCGCAATTTCTAGGGTTTGCCACGGACTAACATAATCAGTTGCAAAGCTATGGCAATTTTCCACGACAAATAATTATTGAAATTTTCTTATTCTTTTTATCACTATTATACCGAACATATTTTTTGTAAATTCAAAATTGTAATATAGTTCATTGCACTGATATTTCCAATGACTTTTGTTGTAAAAAAAATAAAAAAATTATCATATCTGTAACATTTTTTATTTTAATACAGACATATATTTATACACACAAAAATATTACATTCAATTTGAAATTCAAATCAATTATTTTTCAAGAATAAATAAGTTAGAGATAAAAAAATAAAATATTTATGAAACATTTGACCTTTTTAATCAAAATGTATGGAATAAAAATAAATATAATAAAAATTAGAATAAAAAGGAAAAAATAAATCCGTGACAAATCCCTCGCAATTTGCAAGGGATTTGCCATGGACTAACTTAATCCGTGGCAATTTGCCAGGGATTTGCCACGGAAAATAATTAATTAAATTTTCTTATTCTTTTTGTCACAATTTTACCTAACATATTTTTTTTATATTCTAAAGGGTAATATAGTTAATTGCACTAATATTTCCAATGGCTTTTGCTATGAAAAAAAAAATTTTATGTCATATTATTGAAATTTTTTATTTTAATACACTTATATATTTCTACACACAAAAATATTACAATCTATTTTAAAGTCATATCAAAATTCTTTTTCAAGAATAAATAAGTAAGAGATAAAAATACAAAATATTTATAAAACATTTGACCATTTTAATCTAAATAAATAAAATAAAAATTAGATTAAAAATGAAAAAAAATAATTCTGTGGCAAATCCCTCGCAATTTTGCTCGGGATTCGCCAGGGACTAAAACAATCCGTGGCAACGAATTTGCCACGGAAAATAATTAGTTAAATTTTCTTATTTTTTTTATCACTATTTTACCTACCGTATTTTTTTGTAAATTCTAAATGGTAATATAGTTAATTGCATAGATATTTCCAATGGCTTTTGCTGTCAAATATATATATATATATATATATATATATATAATATCATATCATTAAAATTTTTTATTTTAATACACACTTATATTTCAACACACAAAAATATTACAATCTATTTTAAAGTCATATCAATTTTTTTTTTCAAGAACAAAATGAGTAAGGGATAAAAAAAACTAAATGTTTATAAAACATTTGAGCATTTTAATCAAAATAAATATAATAAAATTAGAATAAAAATGAAAAAAATAAATCTGTGACAAATCCCTCGCAATTTGCTAGGGATTTACCGTGCACTAACATAATCCGTGGCACCGAATTTGCCACGGAAAATAATTACTGAAAATTGCTTATTCCTTTTTTCACTACTTTACCAAACATATTTTTGGTATATTCTAAATGGTAACATAGTTAATTGCACTGATATTTCGAATGACTTTTGTTGTAAAAAAAAATTATGTCATATCTGTAAAAATTTTTATTTTAATACATGCATATATTTCTTCACACAAAAATATTACATCTTATTTGAAATTTGTATCAATTATTTTTCAGGAATAAATAAGTTAGAGATAAAAAAAAATGAAATATTTATGAAACATTTGAACATTTTAATCATAATGTATGGAATAAAAATAAAAAAAATAAAAATTAGAATAAAAAAGAAAAAATAAATCCGTGGCAAATCTCTCGCAATTTGCTAGGAATTTGCCATGGACTAACATAATCCATGGCAATTTTCCAGGGATTAGCCAAGGAAAAAAATTAATGAAATTTTCTTATTCTTTTTTTACACTATTTTACGTAACATACTTTTTGTATATTATAAAGGGTAATATAGTTAATTGCACTGATATTTCCAAAGACTTTTGCTGTCAATATATATATATATATATATATATATATATATCATTGAAATTTTTTATTTTAATACACACATATATTTCTACACACAAAAATATTACAATCTATTTTAAAGTCACATAAAAATTCTTTTTCAAGAATAAATAAGTAAGAGATAAAAAATAAAATAAAATGATTATAAAACATTTGACCATTTTTCATCTAAATAAATATATTTAAAGTAGGAATAAAAAGGAAAAAAGAAATCTGTGGCAAATCCCTCACAATTTACTAGGGATTTGGCAAGTTCTAACATAATCCGTGGCTAATGCATGGCAAATTGCCACCGAAAATAATTAATGAAATTTTCTTATTTTTTTTTATCACTACATTACCGAACATATTTTTTGTACATTCTAAATGGTAATATAATTAATTGCATTGATATTTCCAGTGGCTTTTTTTGTCAAAAAAAAAATGATAACAAATCATTAAATTTTTTTTAATGCACACATATATTTTTACACACAAAAATATTATATTCTAATTTAAATTCATATCAATTCTTTTTCAAGAATAAATAAATTAGAGAAAAAAAAAATGTATATAAAACATTTGATCATTTTAATCAAAATAAATATTAAAAAATTAGAATAAAAAAAGAAAAAAATAAATCCGTGGCAAATCCCTCGCAATTTGCTATGGATTTGCCATGGAAAATGATTAATGAAATTTTCTTATTCTTTTTTATCACTATTTTACCTAACATATTTTTTGCATATTCTTAATGGTAATATAGTTAATTGCATAGATATTTCCAATGGCTTTTGTTGTAAAAAAAAAAAAATTATATCATATCATTAAAATTTTTTGTTTTAATACGCACATATATTTCTATACACAAAAATATTACATTCTATTTTAAATTCGTATCAATTCTTTTTCAAGAATAAATAAGAAAATGTTTATAAAATATAACACAAAAATGTTTATAAAACATTTGACCATGTTAATAAAAATAAATATAATGAAAATTAGAATAAAAATGAAAAAAACTAAATCGGTATGGACTAACATAATCCGTGGCAACGAATTTGCGACGTATTTGCCACAGAAATTAATTAATTCAATTTTCTCATTCTTTTCATCACTATTTTACCTAACATATTTTTTTAAATTCTAAATGGTAATATAGTTAATTGCACAGATATTTCCAATGACTTTTGTTGTAAAAAAAATTATATCATATCATTAAATTTTTTTTATTCTAATACATACATATATTTCTACACAGAAAAATATTACATTCTATTTTAAATTTGTATCAAGTATTTTTCAAGAATAAATAATTTAAAGATAAAAAAAATGTTTATGAAGCATTTGTCTATTTTAATCAAAATGTATGGAATAAAAATAAATATAATAAAAATTAGAATAAAAAACAAAAAATAAATCTGTGACAAATTCCTTGCACTTTGCTTGGGATTTGCCGTGGACTAACATAACCTGTTGCAAATCCGTGGCAATTTTCTAGGGATTTGCCACGAAAAATAATTAATGAATTTTTCTTATTCTTTGTTATCACTATTTTACATAACATATTTTTTGTATATTCTAAATGGTAATATAGTTAATTGCATTGATATTTCCAATAGCTTTTGTTGTCAAAAAAAAAAAATATATCTTATCATTAAAATGTTTTATTTTAATACACACAAATATTTCTACCCACAAAAATATTACAATCTGTTTTAAAGTTGAATCAAAATTCTCTTTTTAAGAATAAATAAGTTAGAGATAAAAAAACAAAATATTTATAAAACATTTGACCATTTAAATCAAAATAAATATAATTAGAATTAGAATAAAAAAGAAAAAATAAATCCGTGGCAAATCCCTCGCAATTTACTAGGGATTTGCCACGGTCTAACATAATCCGTGGCAAAATTGCCACGGATTTGCCATGAAAAATAATTAATGAAATTCTCTTATTTTTTTTATCACTATTTTACCTAACATATTTTTTGTATATTTTAAATGGTAACATAGTTAATTGCACTGATATTTCCAATGGCTTTTGTTGTAAAAAAAAAAAAATGATATCAAATGATTAATTTTTTTAATACACGCATATATTTCTACACACAAAAATATTACATTCTATTTTAAATTCGTATAAATTCTTTTTCAAGAATAAATAAAGTTAGACATAAAAAAACAAAATATTTATAAAACATTTGACCATTTTAATCAAAATAATTATTTAAAAAATTAGAATAAAAAAGAAAAAAAATAAATCCGTGGCAAATTCCTCGTAATTTGCTAGGGATTTGCCATGGACTAACCTAATCCGTGGCAAATTGCCACAGATTTGCCATGGAAAATAATTATTGAAAGTTTCTTATTCTTTTTTATCACTACTTTACCTAACATATTTTTTGTATATTCTAAATGGTAATATAGTTAATTACACTGGTATTTCCAATGGCTTTTGTTGTAAAAAAAAAAAAAAAATTATATCATATCATTAAAATTTTTTATTTTAATACACACATATATTTCTACACACAAAAATACTACATTCTATTTTAAATTCGTATCAATTCTTTTTCAAGAATAAATAAGTTAGAGATAAAAAAAATAAAATGTTTATAAAACATTTGACCGTTTTAATCAAAATGTATGGAATAAAAATAACTATAATAAAAATTAGAATAAAAAATAAAAAATAAATCCGTGACAAATCCCTTGCAATTTGCTAGGGATTTGCCACGGAAAATAATTAATAAAATTTTCTTATTCTCTTTTATCACTATTTTACCTAACATATTTTTTGTATATTCTAAATGGTAATATAGTTAATTGCACTAATGTTTGCAATGGCTTTTTTTGTAAATATATATATATATATATATATATATATACCATATCATTAAAATTTTTTATTTTAATACACACATATATTTCTATAGAAAAAAATATTTCTTTCTATTTTAAATTTGTATTAATTCCTTTTCAAGAATAAATAAGCTAGAGATAAAAAACAAAATATTTATAAAATATTTGACCATTTTAATCAAAATAAATATAATAAAAATTAGAATAAAAATGAAAAAAAATAAATCCGTAGCAAATCCCTCGCAATTTGCTAGGGATTTGCCACGGACTAACATAATCCGTGGCATCTCCGTGGCAAATTCGTGGCAATTTGCCATGGAAAATAAATAATTAAATTTTCTTATTCTTTTTATCACAATTTTACCTAACTTATTTTTTGTAAATTCTAAATGGGTAATATAGTTAATTGCACTGATATTTTCAATGACTTTTTTTGTAAATATATATATATATTATATCATTAAATTTTTTTATTTTAATACACATATATATTTCTACACACAAAAATATTACATTCTATTTTAAATTCGTATAAATTCTTTTTCAAGAATAAATAAGTTAGAGATAAAAAAACAAAATGTTTATAACACATTTGACCATTTTATTCAAAATGTATGGAATAAAAATAAAAATAATAAAAATTAGAATAAAAAGGAAAAAATAAATCCGTGGCAAATCCCTCGCAATTTGCTAGGGATTTGCCACGGACTAACACATTGGTGGCTAATGTTTGGCATAATTTTTGGGTACCTTTTTATGCTACCGATTTGCAACGGAATATGTTTTCATCGCTATTTGCTACTAATTCCATTGCAATTCCGTGGCAAATTGCCACGGATTTGCTATGGTATATTTTCCCTCATAAGTTGCTTGTATTTCGTTGTTCTGTGGCAAAATTCGTTGCTGATTGCCACGAAAAATATTCTGTGGCAAAAGTCCGTGGTAGATTAATATTTTTCTTGTAGTGATTGAATTGATGCAACCTTACATGTTGAATCTTTTTTATTATGGCCATGCAAGGAAAGATGAACCAATTTGAAAAGAATCAATTTTGGAAGCGTGTCCCTAGACTACTTGACCATCTCGTAATTGATACCAAGTGGGTTTTCAAAAACAAACTTAATGAGTATGTCATTG
Organism: Voacanga thouarsii; assembly: GCA_026120185.1. Lineage (NCBI taxonomy): Eukaryota > Viridiplantae > Streptophyta > Magnoliopsida > Gentianales > Apocynaceae > Voacanga > Voacanga thouarsii. Next base: position 551,936 of record JANUWF010003397.1, read on the forward strand.
TTATTAGAAGTAATGCCAAATTAGTTGCTCAAAAATTCAATCAAGAAGAGGGCATTGATTATGATGAAGCTTTTACTCCCGATTGCTTAATTAGAATCCATTAGAATGCTACTTGTCCTTGCATCATTCAAAAACTTTATGCTTTACCAAATAGATTTTAAATTTTTTAAAAATGATTTTATTAAAGAAGAAGTGTATATAGAACAACCTTCTAATTTTATTTATGAATATTTTTCAAACCATGTCTTTAAACTTTTCAAAACTCTTTATCGTTTAAAACAAGCTCTTCATGCTTAATATGTAAGACTCAATGGATTTCTACTTTCAAAAGGTTTTTCAAGAGGATTGATTGATACCACTTTATTCTTTAAAATTTGAAAATTCTGAAGACCTTCTTACTATTCAAATCTATGTTGATGATACTATCTTTGGAGTTACTAATGATCCTTTATGCAAGAAATTTATCAAGACAATGCAGCGAGAGATTGAGATGAGTATGATGGGAGAACTTATTTTTTTCCTCGGATTACAAACCAAGCAAACCATTTATGATATCTTTCTAAATCAAGCCAAGGATGCCAAGGAACTGCTCAAAAGATATATTCACAAACCACTGGCTAAAGAAAGATTCAATCATCTAAGAAGAGGTTTGGGAATTACTAGAATCATGTGACTGACAATTTGCCAAAGATTTGTTTGCTTATTTTTGTAGAACTACTGAAGGTACAACTTTTGGACAGAGTTTTTGGATGCAATATCTGGAAATTATGAATCCAACATCCCCTCAAGAGAACTTATTTTATTCCACCTTTTGGACAGGGAAATTGGATAGACAATCTCTATCCAAGTGTTTAAATTTCTTAAGTTCTAAACGTTCCCACTTTTTTTTTACCACAACATTCTCTCTCTTCTTATCATAATATCATTACTTATTTTCAAAAATCACCTTTCTCAAATGTACTAAATTGTACTTATACTCTTCAATACCATGTAAGCCTAAAAAAGAATTCAAATCTATTTGAATCTTCTTTTCATTTCAAAAATTCAAAAAAGCTGTCATTAAACTTAGAAATTTTCTTTTTCCTCCGGCCTTCATTCTTTTGCCAAAACCAAAAAAAATCAAACACTTTAATCCTGTTCGCCCTAGGTAAAACTCCAAATCCCAGCTAAGAGGCCAAGCCAATAACTAAGGAGCTCAAGAAATGCAAGACAATGAAAATGAAATTAGTCGCTACCAAACTGATATCTGTGAAGAAGAAGGAAAAATGAGTTGCGAATGATGAACTAACTCCTCAAAGTTCATTATCAAAACAATTTCCAGTAGAGGAAAACACGGACACTCAGGGACTTTGTTGTCAAATTGATGAGAATTTGTTAATTGCACTGATATTTCGAATGACTTTTGATGTAAAAAAAAATTATGTCATATCTGTAAATTTTTTTATTTTAATACATGCATATATTTCTTCACACAAAAATATTACATCCTATTTGAAATTTGTATCAATTATTTTTCAGGAATAAATAAGTTAGAGATAAAAAAATGAAATATTTATGAAACATTTGACCATTTTAATCAAAATGTATAGAATAAAAATAAAAAAATAAAAATTAGAATAAAATAGAAAAAATAAATCCGTGGCAAATCCCTCGCAATTTGCTAGGAATTTGCCATGGACTAATATAATCCATGGCAATTTTCCAGGGATTAGCCAAGGAAAAAAATTAATGAAAATTTCTTATTCTTTTTTTACACTATTTTACATAACATACTGTTTGTATATTCTAAAGGGTGATATAGTTAATTGCACTGATATTTCCAAAGGCTTTTGCTGTCAATATATATATATATATATATATATATATATATCATTGAAATTTTTTATTTTAATACACACATATATTTCTACACACAAAAATATTACAATCTATTTTAAAGTCACATAAAAATTCTTTTTCAAGAATAAATAAGTAAGAGGTAAAAAATAAAATAAAATGTTTATAAAACATTTGACCATTTTTCATCTAAATAAATATATTTAAAGTAGGAATAAAAAGGAAAAAAGAAATCCGTGGCAAATCCCTCACAATTTACTAGGGATTTGGCAAGTTCTAACATAATCCGTGGCTAATGCATGGCAAATTGCCACCGAAAATAATTAATGAAATTTTCTAATTTTTTTATCACTACATTACCGAACATATTTTTTGTAGATTCTAAATGGTAATATAATTAATTGCACTGATATTTCTAGTGGCTTTTTTTGTCAAAAAAAAAAAATGATAACAAATCATTAATTTTTTTTAATGCACACATATATTTTTACACACAAAAATATTATATTCTAATTTAAATTCATATCAATTCTTTTTCAAGAATAAATAAGTTAGAGACAAAAAAAAACAAAATGTATATAAAACATTTGATCATTTTAATCAAAATAAATATTAAAAAATTAGAATAAAAAAAGAAAAAAATAAATCCGTGGCAAATCCCTCGCAATTTGCTATGGATTTGCCATGGAAAATGATTAATGAAATTTTCTTATTCTTTTTTATCACTATTTTACCTAACATATTTTTTGCATATTCTTAATGGTAATATAGTTAATTGCATAGATATTTCCAATGGCTTTTGTTGTAAAAAAAAAAAAAATTATATCATATCATTAAAATTTTTTGTTTTAATACGCACATATATTTCTATACACAAAAATATTACATTCTATTTTAAATTCATATCAATTCTTTTTCTAGAACAAATAAGTTAAAGATAACAAAATAAAATGTGTGTAAAACATTTGACCATTTTAATCAAAATATATGGAAAAAAATATCTATAATAAAAATTTAATTAAAAAATAATAATAAATCCGTGACAAATCCCTCACAATTTACTAGGGATTTGTCATGGATTTGCAATGGAAAATAATTAATGAAATTTTCTTATTCTCTTTTATCACTATTTTATCTAACGTATTTTTAGTATATTGTAAATTGTAGTATGGTTAATTGCACCGATATTTCCAATGGCTTTAGTTGTAATATATATATATATATATATATATATAATATCATTAAAATTTTTTATTTTAATACACACATATTTCTACACTCAAAAATATTACATTCTCTTTTAAATTAGTATTAATTCTTTTCCGAGAATAAATAAGTTAGAGATAAAAAAAATGTTTATAAAACATTTGACCATGTTAATAAAAATAAATATAATGAAAATTAGAATAAAAATGAAAAAAAATAAATCAGTATGGACTAACATAATCCGTGGCAACGAATTTGCGACGTATTTGCCACAGAAATTAATTAATTCAATTTTCTCATTCTTTTCATCACTATTTTACCTAACATATTTTTTTAAATTCTAAATGGTAATACAGTTAATTGCACTGATATTTCCAATGACTTTTGTTGTAAAAAAAAATTATATCATATCATTAAAATTTTTTATTCTAATACATACATATATTTCTACACAGAAAAATATTACATTCTATTTTAAATTTGTATCAAGTATTTTTCAAGAATAAATAATTTAAAGATAAAAAAAATGTTTATGAAGCATTTGTCCATTTTAATCAAAATGTATGGAATAAAAATAAATATAATAAAAATTAGAATAAAAAACAAAAAATAAATCCGTGACAAATTCCTCGCACTTTGCTTGGGATTTGCCGTGGACTAACATAACCTGTTGCAAATCCGTGGCAATTTTCTAGGGATTTGCCACGAAAAATAATTAATGAATTTTTCTAATTCTATGTTATCACGATTTTACCAAACATATTTTTTGTATATTCTAAATGGTAATATAGTTAATTGCATTGATATTTCCAATAGCTTTGGTTGTAAAAAAATATATATATATCTTATCATTAAAATTTTTATTTTAATACACACATATATTTCTACCCACAAAAATATTACAATCTGTTTTAAAGTCGAGTCAAAATTCTTTCTTTAAGAATAAATAAGTTGGAGATAAAAAAAATATTTATAAAACATTTGAGCATTTTAATCAAAATAAATATAATTAGAATTAGAATAAAAACAGAAAAAATAAATCCGTGGCAAATCCCTCGCAATTTACTAGAGATTTGCCACGGTCTAACATAATCCGTGGCAAAATTGCCACGAATTTGCCATGAAAAATAATTAATGAAATTCTCTTATTTTTTTATCACTATTTTACCTAACATATTTTTTGTATATTTTAAATGGTAACCTAGTTAATTGCACTGATATTTCCAATGGCTTTTGTTGTAAAAAAAAAAAAAACATGATATCAAATCATTAATTTTTTTTAATACATGCATATATTTCTACATACAAAAATATTACATTCTATTTTAAATTCATTTCAATTCTTTTTCAAGAATAAATAAAGTTAGACATAAAAAAACAAAATATTTATAAAACATTTGACCATTTTAATCAAAATAATTATTTAAAAAATTAGAATAAAAAAGAAAAAAAAATCCGTGACAAATCCCTCGTAATTTGCTAGGGATTTGCCATGGACTAACTTAATCCGTGTCAAATTGCCACAGATTTGCCATGGAAAATAATTATTGAAATTTTCTTATTCTTTTTTATCACTACTTTACCTAACATATTTTTTGTATATTCTAAATGGTAATATAGTTAATTGCACTGGTATTTCCAATGGCTTTTGTTGTAAAAAAAAAATTATATCATATCATTAAAATTTTTTATTTTAATACACACATATATTTCTTCACACAAAAATATTACATTATATTTTAAGTTCGTATCAATTCTTTTTCAAGAATAAATAAGTTAGAGATAAAAAAAATAAAATTTTTATAAAACATTTGACCGTTTTAATCAAAATGTATGGAAAAAAATAACTATAATAAAAATTAGAATAAAAAATAAAAAATAAATCCGTGACAAATCCCTTGCAATTTGCTAGGGATTGGCCACGGAAAATAATTAATGAAATTTTCTTATTCTCTTTTATCACTATTTTATCTAACGTATTTTTAGTATATTGTAAATTGTAATATGGTTAATTGCACCGATATTTCCAATGGCTTTAGTTGTAATATATATATATATATATATATATAATATCATTAAAATTTTTTATTTTAATACACACATATTTCTACACTCAAAAATATTACATTCTCTTTTAAATTAGTATTAATTCTTTTCCGAGAATAAATAAGTTAGAGATAAAAAAAATGTTTATAAAACATTTGACCATGTTAATAAAAATAAATATAATGAAAATTAGAATAAAAATGAAAAAAAATAAATCCGTATGGACTAACATAATCCGTGGCAACGAATTTGCGACGTATTTGCCACAGAAATTAATTACTTCAATTTTCTCATTCTTTTCCTCACTATTTTACCTAACATATTTTTTTAAATTCTAAATGGTAATACAGTTAATTGCACTGATATTTCCAATGACTTGTGTTGTAAAAAAAAAATTATATCATATCATTAAAATTTTTTATTCTAATACATACATATATTTCTACACAGAAAAATATTACATTCTATTTTAAATTTGTATCAAGTATTTTTCAAGAATAAATAATTTAAAGATAAAAAAATGTTTATGAAGCATTTGTCCATTTTAATCAAAATGTATGGAATAAAAATAAATATAATAAAAATTAGAATAAAAAATAAAAAATAAATCCGTGACAAATTCCTCGCACTTTGCTTGGGATTTGCCGTGGACTAACATAACCTGTTGCAAATCCGTGGCAATTTTCTAGGGATTTGCCACGAAAAATAATTAATGAATTTTTCTAATTCTATGTTATCACTATTTTACCAAACATATTTTTTGTATATTCGAAATGGTAATATAGTTAATTGCATTGATATTTCTAATATCTTTGGTTGTAAAAAAAAATATATATATCTTATCATTAAAATTTTTTATTTTAATACACACATATATTTCTACCCACAAAAATATTACAATCTGTTTTAAAGTCGAATCAAAATTCTTTCTTTAAGAATAAATAAGTTGGAGATAAAAAAAAATATTTATAAAACATTTGACCATTTTAATCAAAATAAATATAATTAGAATTAGAATAAAAACAGAAAAAATAAATCATTAGCAAATCCCTCGCAATTTACTAGAGATTTGCCACGGTCTAACATAATCCGTGGCAAAATTACCACGGATTTGCCACGAAAAATAATTAATGAAATTCTCTTATTTTTTTATCACTATTTTACCTAACATATTTTTTGTATATTTTAAATGGTAACATAGTTAATTGCACTAATATTTCCAATGGCTTTTGTTGTAAAAAAAAAAAAACATGATATCAAATCATTAATTTTTTTTAATACACGCATATATTTCTACATACAAAAATATTACATTCTATTTTAAATTCATTTCAATTCTTTTTCAAGAATAAATAAAGTTAGACATAAAAAAACAAAATATTTATAAAACATTTGACCATTTTAATCAAAATAATTATATAAAAAATTAGAATAAAAAAGAAAAAAATAAATCCGTGACAAATCCCTCGTAATTTGCTAGGGATTTGCCATATTGCCACAGATTTGCCATGGAAAATAATTATTGAAATTTTCTTATTCTTTTTTATCACTACTTTACCTAACATATTTTTTGTATATTCTAAATGGTAATATAGTTAATTGCACTGGTATTTCCAATGGCTTTTGTTGTAAAAAAAAAAAAAAAATTATATCATATCATTAAAATTTTTTATTTTAATACACACATATATTTCTTCACACAAAAATATTACATTATATTTTAAATTCGTATTAATTCTTTTTCAAGAATAAATAAGTTAGAGATAAAAAAAATAAAATGTTTATAAAACATTTGACCGTTTTAATCAAAATGTATGGAGTAAAAATAACTATAATAAAAATTAGAATAAAAAATAAAAAATAAATCCATGACAAATCCGTTGCAATTTGCTAGGGATTTGCCACGGAAAATAATTAATGAAATTTTCTTATTCTCTTTTATCACTATTTTACCTAACATATTTTTTGTATATTCTAAATGGTAATATAGTTAATTGCACTAATGTTTCAAATGGCTTTTGTTGTAAATATATATATATATATATATATATATATATATACACACACCATATCATTAAAATTTTTTATTTTAATACACACATATATATTCTATAGACAAAAATATTACATTCTATTTTAAATTTGTATTAATTCCTTTTCAAGAATAAATAAGCTAGAGATAAAAAACAAAATATTTATAAAATGTTTGACCATTTTAATCAAAATAAATATAATAAAAATTAGAATAAAATTGAAAAAAAATAAATCCGTAGAAATTCCCTCGCAATTTGCTAGGGATTTGCCACGGACTAACATAATCCGTGGCATCTCCGTGGCAAATTCGTGGCAATTTGCCATGGAAAATAAATAATTAAATTTTCTTATTCTTTTTATCACTATTTTACCTAACTTAGTTTTTGTAAATTCTAAATGGTAATATAGTTAATTGCACTGATATTTTCAATGACTTTTTTTGTAAAAATATATATATATATATATATATTATATCATTAAAATTTTTTATTTTAATACACATATATATTTCTACACACAAAAATATTACATTCTATTTTAAATTTGTATAAATTCTTTTTCAAGAATAAATAAGTTAGAGATAAAAAAACAAAATGTTTATAACACATTTGACCATTTTATTCAAAATGTATGGAATAAAAATAAAAAAAATAAAAATTAGAATAAAAAGGAAAAAATAAATCCGTGGCAAATCCCTCGCAATTTGGTAGGGATTTGCCATGGAGTAACACATTGGTGGCTAATGTTTGGCATAATTTTTGGGTACCTTTTTATGCTACCGATTTGCAACGGAATATGTTTTCATCGCTATTTGCTACTAATTCCATTGCAATTCCGTGGCAAATTGCCACGGATTTGCTATGGTATATTTTCCCTCATAAGTTGCTTGTATTTCGCTATTCTGTGGCAAAATTCATTGCTGATTGCCACGAAAAATATTCTGTGGCAAAAGTCCGTGGTAGATTAATAATTTTCTTGTAGTGATTGAATTGATGCAACCTTACATGTTGAATCTTTTTGATTATGGCCATGCAAGGAAAGATGAACCAATTTGAAAAGAATCAAGTTTGGAAGCGTGTCCCTAGACCACTTGACCATCTCATAATTGATACCAAGTGGGTTTTCAAAAACAAACTTAATGAGTATGTCATTGTTATTAGAAGTAACGCCAGATTAGTTGCTCAAGAATTCAATCAAGAAGAGGGCATTGGTTATGATGTAACTTTTGCTCCCGATTGCTTAATTAGAATCCATTAGAATGCTACTTGTCCTTGCATCATTCAAAAACTTTATGCTTTACCAAATAGATTTTAAATTTTTTAAAAATGATTTTATTAAAGAAGAAGTGTATATAGAACAACCTTCTAATTTTATTCATGAATATTTTTCAAACCATGTCTTTAAACTTTTCAAAACTCTTTATCATTTAAAACAAGCTCTTCATGCTTAATATGTAAGACTCAATGGATTTCTACTTTCAAAAGGTTTTTCAAGAGGATTGATTGATACCACTTTATTCTTTAAAATTTGAAAATTCTGAAGACCTTCTTACTATTCAAATCTATGTTGATGATACTATCCTTGGAGTTACTAATGATCCTCTATGCAAGAAATTTATCAAGATAATGCAGCGAGAGATTGAGATGAGTATGATGGGAGAACTTATTTTTTTCCTCGGATTACAAACCAAGCAAACCATTTATGATATCTTTCTAAATCAAGCCAAGTATGCCAAGGAACTGCTCAAAAGATATATTCACAAACCACTGGCTAAAGAAAGATTCAATCATCTAAGAAAAGGTTTGGGAATTACTAGAATCATGTGACTAACAATTTGCCAAAGATTTGTTTGCTTATTTTTGCAGAACTACTGAAGGTACAACTTTTGGACAGAGTTTTTGGATGCAATATCTAGAAATTATGAATCCAACATCCCCTCAAGAGAACTTATTTTATTCCACCTTTTGGACAGGGAAATTGGATAGACAATCTCTATCCAAGTGTTTAAATTTCTTAATTTCTAAACGTTCCCACTTTTTTTTTTTACCACAACATTCTCTCTCTTCTTATCATAATATCATTACTTATTTTCAAAAATCACCTTTCTCAAATGTACTAAATTGTACTTATACTCTTCAATACCATCTAAGCCTAAAAAAGAATTCAAATCTATTTGAATCTTCTTTTCATTTCAAAAATTCAAAAAAGCTATCATTAAACTTAGAAATTTTCTTTTTCCTCCGGCCTTCATTCTTTTGCCAAAACCAAAAAAATCAAACACTTTAATCCTGTTCGCCCTAGGTAAAACTCCAAATCCCAGCTAAGAGGCCAAGCCAATAACTAAGGAGCTCAAGAAATGCAAGACAATGAAAAAGAAATTAGTCGCTACCGGACTGATATCTGTGAAGAAGAAGGAAAAAGGAGTTGCGAATGATGAACTAACTCCTCAAAGTTCATTATCAAAACAATTTACAGTAGAGGAAAACACGGACACTTAGGGACTTTGTTGTCAAATTGATGAGAATTTGTACACCCCACTGGTTTGATAATTCTATGCGAATTTGTGAAAGGGATGACATAAGGATATAGTAAACGGGTTTATTGTGTAGTGGTATATGTCTAGAATTGGAGAAGTGAACCTCAAGTTTGACCATTGCATGTTAAATAGGTTTTGTTTATATTTCAGAGACAGTGGAGTATAATTTTTTGAAATGAACTTCCTAAAAATTTCTAAATTTTTTTTGAACTAAGTTGATTTGAGATAAAATTTATTGGTGGCCAAGAGCTTTAGAAATTTAAGTGATTGAAATGCCAAATGGTTAAATGAAATGGGGAGATTACTACATCTCAACCATGGTGATACCGAGTCTTACCCACAAGACATCTGTATGTTTCTACAAATAGTGTTGATGACAACTCTATTAGAAGGAAAATAAATTATCTTTGGATTTCTGGTTGTGAAATTCCTGACTCAATCTCGAAGCACATCAAACAAAGCATTATTCTTTGGAAACCTTCTCACCAAGCTATTCAAGTACTTCAATATTGATTTGAGTACGGTTACCCTTGCAAGGTAATCATCTACAGTAAAAATTTATTTGAGAAAATGGAAGCCATTCAAGCTGATAATCAATGGATATTACTTAAAGAGGCCACCGAATGAGAGAAAGAAAATTTGGTGAAAGACAAGGAAAATTTGCTATATCAGGATGCACAAAAAGAAAAGTTGAGATTGAAATTCAAAAGGAAACATCAAGTTGAGGGAAGCAGAAATATCAGGAAAGTAGAATAACTCAGAGTATTTTGATTGCTATAAATCTACAATTCACCAAGCTGGATAGTCTGAGTACAGAAGTTAAAGGTGAACTGAAAAATTGGGAAACAGACTGACAAATGTGGAAGGAAAGCAATATGAAGCTGCAGGAAATTCAACTGAACTGTTGGAATATATGCCCTCTTAGACTAGCTTTTTGGTGTAAATATCGAATATTTTAATAAAAGAATTTATTTGTCAGAAATCGTTTGTGAATTTATTTTCTTTATTTGTGCACATTTTCGTTTGGAACAGACCCATTGTGTTTAAATAAGAGATCCATATGAATGGAGGTCTTTCACAGTAAGGTATGGATCATAGGCTATTTGAACACATAAACATTTGTTCTTAACTGATTGATGACAATGGGAATCTCATTATGTTTAGGTTATTATGTTATGAATTCCAACTGGGGAATGGCTTATGTTTAGCCAGTGAGTGGTTCACTCACTTCATGACATAAGTGTATTTTGAATACGTAGAACAGGACCTGTAGTAGTGATTTCTAAAAGTACTATATATGGTTGAAACCTAGATTACTACCGCTACAGTGTAGACTAGTACTCTATGACTTGAGTATGAGTTGGTGGCCTGGCGAAGCTGGAAGCATATGCTTTGATATGCTATAGTTGAGGTTCTATCGAAGGGCCAATATACTTGCATGTTGGGTATGTGTGACTAGTTAGTTAAGACAGACTTGTATAAGATAGTTTCTACACTATATCGCCCCTTGTGGTTGTCTGAATGATCTAAATATCCAGGCCTGGGAAACATGACTTGGATGTTTGCTTTAGGGTAGCTCCATTGGAAAGCGGAAACACTCCAGGAAGTCATGGATTATTGGACTAGAAGCCTAAGGATGATAGATGTTATTTAGAGGGGTGTTAGTACACTTCTTCCTCTCTAAATGTACGGTGATGTGTAGAGGGATATTTTAGTCATTTCACCTGTAGGTTGAAGACTTTGCTAATACAACATTGTCCTTGGAGTCAATATTTCCTTATGGTGATATTAGGAAATATTTAAAATGCATAATACATCTATTTATATAGTAGGGGTATTTTGGTCATTTTAGTAGCCAAGGCAATGTGCCTTTTTGGTCCTCGAAATAGCCCATAAGTGCTAATTAATTTTTGGGGTTGAGAAAATGATCTCAGTTGAGAGAGTTTTATTTTATTCAGGAAGTCTAAGTTATTATTGGATTGAAATAAAATAAATGGAGAGAAATTTATTATCTGGTTTAATTGGTTAATTAATTATTCAGGACCTAGGTCCAGTTTGAATAATTAGAAAATTAACCAGGATTTAAACTAGTGGAAAAATAATTATTACTTAATTATTTATTGAGTTATTTATTTAATTAAATCCCAAGAAATAAATAATTAAAATTTAATTATTTTTTATTCATTTGGGTTAATTAATTATTTATTGGGTTATTTATTTAATCCCAAGGAAAATAATTAATGTTTATTATTTTGGACTTTTCAGGTCCAAGAAAAATAATAAATATTATTTTGGCCCAATAGCCTGGATCGTAGGATTTTTCCGGACACAAATCGGAAGAGTTTAGAGTGAAGCCAAAATTTATTTTGTAAATAATATTCGAGTATTAAATCCCGAGAATATTATTTTTATCAAAATAATTATTTTTGGTTTCATGACTTTTGGTTTTCTGTGTGGAAAAATAAATAAAAGGAAAAAGGGAAAAAAATAAAATAAAAAAAATATATATATTTTTCCCGGTGACTCTTGGCTCTCTCTCTCTCTCATACTCTCTTGTGCCTTTTCTTCTTCTGGCTTTTGGTTTTGAAACCAAAGAAAGCCAATCGAGAGGATATTTGTGTCTCGGTTTTTTGGTTTATGAATGCACTGCCTATAAATGCCAACCGAGAGATGTAGGCAAAATGGCACTGGAGAGAGACATCTGAGTAGCATTTTCTTTTTCCCATTTCTGTGCTCACCAAGGTGATTAGGCAGTGGTATATTTTGAGAGCTGAAGAGCCGTGCAAAAATTCCACCAGAGGTGATATTCTGCACTGAAGCTTCAATTCACAGAGAAGTAAAAGAAGCCGTTTTGAGCTTTGTTTGATTCAACCTTGTTCTTCAAGGCTTTAAGCTCCAAAAAGGTATGTATTCTATGCTACTGCCATGCTATGTACATGATTTATTTCTCCATGTTTCTCTCCCGTATGCATGCTCTGTTCACTGTCATCATCTTCAATTGGTATCAGAGCAATGAGTTTGATTGACTTAGGGAGCATGTTAGTTAATAAAAATGGAGAAGAACATTGTTTGGAGCTTAAACATGTGATCCTTCGCTATTTTGGTATGGGATAAGCTTGATGTAAGCTTCACCGTTGAAGCATAAGAACACACTATAATTTTCTAGTTTTGTGATTTTGATCATGTAAACCCAATTTAAATGGGTATAGGTGGTTGTAGTTTTGTTTTGGATGAGATTTTGCGGTGAAAAATGTCCAAGGAAGCAAAAGGAAGTGAAAAAATGGAAAATCCACAGACAGAACAGAGAAAATCGTCGCAGGGAAGAAGAAGATACTATTCCTAAGCCGCTGAAGCCACGCCGATTAGCCGACCGCACTGTTCTGTGTCACAAGCCGCTGTCCACAACCACTGAGCTGAGCCGATTTCCTTTGATTTTGAGCCATATGCGCCGCACAAGCAATTGCAATTTTGCAATTGCTTTCGGGTCACGCGTGGGTTGCCGGGCCAACACGCGGGCCATGCAATGAGAGAGGCGGCGGGTCGTGGGCGCAGGTCAGTAGGCGGGTTCTCGAGCGGGTGGCTGCTTCGCGGGTTGTGGCTGTTGGAGATCGTGTGCGGCTGGTGCACCGGGCACCTGGTGGACCGCTGTGCTACTGGGCGCGGATCCGGTGCACCCGGTGCATGTGGACCGCCAGTCATTTTTTTTTTTAATTTGGGTCCCATACTAGGCGAAGTTAATATTCTTGTAATAGTTTATATTCTTGGAATATATTTACATGAAAAATATCAGTAAAGGATTTTAAGATTAAACAAGATCATTAATTAATTAATTAATGTGTTTAATTCTATTATTTGGGCACATAGGTTTAAAATATAGAAAAGCATGAAAACATTTACTATTTTCTGGCATGCTATTTATTTTGTGTACCTATGTGCGCGTTTTCTCAAAGACCAAAGTCTTTGGGAATATTTGTGCAAGGAAAACATTTTTCTTTAAAAAAATTAAATTGTTATTTTAACTTGAACAAAAATTAATCCGTGGATATTTTCTCAAAGGATTTAATCCTTGGCATAGAAAATATATTGGATTTAAATATTTTTGTAAGTTAAAATAGAAAGCCATTTTATTTTGCATAAGAAAAATTATTTTAAATAAAATTGAGACCAAGGTCTCGGGAAAGGTTTTAATTGGAAAATTTTTCGAAATCATTAAGTTTTGACTTAAATAAAATTAGTCCATGGATAAATCTCTCAAAGGATATAATCCTTGACATAGAGATTTTAATGGACTTGGATATTTTATTTTTAAGTTAAAGAAAAACTTAATGGAAATTTCAAAAGGATATTTTTCTAGAAAACTTTATTTTTAAAAGACTAAGTGGGAGAGGGGTTCCAACGGCCCCACGGCTTCCATCACAATCCTCATTAGAGATCGTGGGTCCCCTCACGTCACCCTGGGAGTGAACCCGTATAGGATGGGGATACCACAAAAATATAGATCTAATGGAAGGATGTAATTAATAACCCAGGACACGTTCTATAATCGGCCAGCCCACATTGGAGGTTATAGTGCGAGGAATGTTCATAGGAAATGAGAGGAAACGGCCATCCCACGATAGAGTTATCCTCTAGATCATTACCTAGAAGGGAAATTAATTTGTGATGGTTAACATACTTAGCTTAGGGAATTGTTAATCTTCCAAAGAAGCTATGTCAGTTTTCCTAAGAGCTAAATTAATTTCCGTACACAAATTTATTTTCACAAACTAAGTCCTTTCTTTTATTTTTCGATTTTTCAGAAATGGTGGGAGGTTCTTTTAGTCCTTTGGCCGTTATTCTCTGTGAGAATAAGTTAACGGGACCAAACAATGTGGACTGGAAGAGGAACCTGGACATAATACTCACAGCCGAGGAGTATAAGTATGTCCTTTATGAGACCTGTCCTGTGATTGGAGAAGGTTCCACCGAAGAAGAGAGAGAGGCTGAAAAGGCATGGAAGAAGGCTAATGAAATGGCACGTTGCTATATGCTAGCCTTCATATCTAATGTGTTCCAGTCCAAACACGAGCACATAGCTTCTGCATATGACATTAGTCATTCATTGGCCACTATGTTCACAGATAAGAGTCGACCCACAAGGCAGGAGGCTCTTTGAACTATAATAAACACTAAGATGGCTAAGGGAGCATCAGTCAGGGAGTATATGCTCAAGATGATTGCTGCTTTCGAGGAGGCAGAAATCTTAGGAACTATCATTGACCCAGAGAGCTAAGTGGACATGGTTCTCGAATCTTTACCGGGTTCCTTTACTCAGTTCAAACTAAATTACAATATGAACAAGTTAAATATGAGTTTGACTGGGTTGATGAAGGAACTTCAGATGGCAGAAAATGCCATGAAGCCGCATTTAAAGGCCATGATTGCTAAGGCTTCTTCCTCAAGAACTGGGTCCAAGCCCAGAAAGTTCAGAAGGAAGAAGGGATACGCAGTAGCCCAGCCCAAGACCCAGCCCAAAAGATAAATCAAAGGGCAAGTGCTTCAAATGTGGGAAGAAGGGACATTGGAAAAAGGAGTGTCCAAATCTTCAAGCCAAGAAAAACCCCACAGGTAATGTTTTATATCTAGAGTCTATTTCAATGGTTGGATCAACTTTCACTTGGATTGTTGATTCAAGAGCCACTGATCATATCTGTAACTCCTTGCAGGGGTTTAAAAAGATAAGAAGACTCAAGAAGGGCGAACATGGATTACGCGTGGGAAATGGAGCACAAGTCTGGGCCCTTGCAGTGGGAGAGCTGGATCTTGATTTTGATTGTAATAAGAAAGTGGTTTTAATAGATATTTTATATGTACCTGATTTTCGTCAGAATTTGATTTCAGTTGCGAAACTTATAAATCAAGGATATTCTCTATCTTTCCATTCTGGTATTTCTATCAGTAGAGATGGAGAAATATTATGTAATGGGAACATGTATGAAAATCTATTCTATTTAAACCCTATTAACAAGCAATCAAATAATTCTCAATCTGAACCTTTAACTAAGAAGAGAAAGACCAATGTCAATGACTCATATCTTTGGCATCCGAGGTTGGGTCATATTAACTCAACCAGGATTCAGAGGCTAATCCATGATGGGTCTTTGGGCTCATTGAGATTGGAAAGTTGGCCTTAGTGTGAATCCTGCCTTATAGGAAAGATGACCAAAATGTCTTTTGTCCCAAAGGCGGATAGGGCTAAGGAGGTACTGAGCCTAGTTCACACTGATGTGTATGGTCCATTGTCTACACCAGCTAAAGGAGGTTTTGAATACTTCATCACTTTTCACAGATGATTGTACAAAGTTTGGTTTTACCTGATGAGACGCAAGTCTGACTCTTTCGATAAATTCAAGGAGTTTAAGGCTGAAGTGGAGTGTCAGACAGGTAAATTAATCAAGACCTTATGATCGGATCGTGGTGGAAAGTACCTCCTAGGTGAATTCAAGGACTACATAGTACATCATGAGATAGTATCCCAGCTTTCTGCGCCAGGGATGCCCCAGCAGAATGGAGTGGCTGAGAGAAGGAATAGGACATTGATGGAAATGGTCAGAAGCATGATGTCTCATGCTACTCTTCCAGTATCTTTTTGGGGATATGCCCTAGAAACAGCGGCATATATTCTAAACTTGGTGCCTTCCAAGTTAGTACCTAGGACTCCCTATGAAATATGGACTGGGCGTAAGCCAAGTCTAAATCATCTCAAGATATGGGGTTGTCCAATTTATATACTGATAAAGGGAGACAAGTTGGAACCAAGGTCAGAATTATGTTATTTTGTTGGGTATCCAAAAGGAACAAAGGGTGGTTACTTTTATTATCCTAAGGAGCAAAAGGTACTGGTTAGTACCAATGCTAGATACTTAGAGGATGATCAAAGTACTTCCACGAAAGGTTCAACTAGGTTGGAACTCGAGGAGAATTTATCTTCAGAAGCAACTTCTTTTGACCCGATTGTGGAACAAGAAGAGGCACAGCCTCAAGAGTTTGTACAAATGTTTCCTCTTCGCAGTGGGAGAGTGTCTAGGGTTCCAGATTGATGGTATGGAGAAGCTTTTGAGCTGGTCTCTGATCATCAGGAACAAGACCCCACTAGATACGAGGAGGAAATTGTTGATGTCGATGCAAATCTATGGCATGAAGCAATAAAAGCCGAGATTGAGTCTATGTACTTCAATCAGGTTTGGGATCTTGTAGCTTCACTTGAAGGGATAAAACCCATTGGTTGTAAGTGGGTGTACAAGAGGAAGAGGGGAGTGAATGGGAAGGTGGAAACCTTCAAAGCTAGGCTTGTGGCAAAAGGGTATACTCAGAAAGAATGGATCGATTATGAGGAAACCTTTTCCCCTGTGGCCATGCTTAAATTCATCCGTATCCTATTTGCCATCGCATATCACTATGACAATGAGATATAGCAAATGGATGTCAAGACGGTATTTTTCAATGGACATCTTAGCGAAGACACCTATATGTCCCAACCAGAAGGTCTTATTGCTGATGGCCAAGAACATATGATTTGCAAGCTTAAGAAGTCCATTTATAGACTTAAGCAAGCATTGAGAGTGTGGAATATTCATTTTGATGAGACTGTAAAGTCTTATGGTTTTATTCAAAACGAGGATGAACCATGCGTGTACAAGAAACTTGAGGGGTTTAATGTGGTTTTTCTTGTCTTGTACGTGGATGACATTCTATTCATTGGAAATGATATAGGGTCATTATCATCTACAAAGGTTTGGCTATCTAGTCAATTCAGTATGAAGGATTTGGGAGAAGCCAGCTACATTCTCGGGATTAGACTTCTTAGAAATAGGAAGTAGAGAATGTTAGGATTATCCTAAGTCGCATACATTGACAAGATGCTGGTCAAATATAGCATGGACTCATGCAAGGGAGCTCTAATCCCTTGCAGATATGGGTTGTCACTTTCTTCAAGGGACTGTCCTAAGTCTCAAGAAGAAAAGGACAGAATGAGTAGGATGCCCTACGTTTCGGCTGTGGGAAGTCTCATGTATGCCATGCTGTGTATTAGGCCAGATATTTACTTTGCCATAGGCTTAGTTAGCAGATATCAGTCAAACCCTGGGGAGGTCCATTGGCAAGCTGTAAAGTATATTCTCAAGTACCTCAAAAGAACAAGAGATTATATGTTAGTTTACAGGGCTGATGATTTGGTTCCTACCGGATACATATACTCAGACTTCCAGGCAGATAAGAATGAGAGAAAATCCACTAGTGGATATGTCCTCACTTTGTCTGGAGGAGCAATTTCGTGGAGGAGTATTAAGCAATCTTGCATTGTTGACTCAACCATGGAAGCTGAGTATGTGACAGCTTCGGAAGCATCTAAGGAAGCAGTCTGGCTCCGAAAGTTCCTTTTAGAACTTGGAGTCGTGCCACATATGGATAGACCGATTGTGATGTATTGCGACAACACTGGTGCAGTATCGCAATCCAGGGAACCTCGGAACCATAAGAAGGGGAAGCACATCGAGAGGAAGTACCACATAATTTGGGATTTCATCTAGAGACGAAAAGTCGTGGTGGAACCAATTACCTCAGATAACAATCTAGCAAATCCATTCACCAAGCCTTTGGCTGAGAGGGTCTTCAAAAGACACTTAGACGCCATTGGGGTGGGAACCTATGGACTTAACTAGTCTTAGAGTGCAAGTGGGAGATTGTTGGAATATATGCCCTCTTAGACTAGTTTTCTGGTGTAAATATCGAATATTTTAATAAAATAATTTATTTGTCGAAAATCGTTTGTGAATTTATTTTCTTTATTTGTGCACATTTTTGTTTGGAACAGACCCATTGTGTTTAAATAAGTGATCCATGTGAATGGAGGTCTTTCACACTAAGGTATGGATCATAGGCTATTTGAACACATAAACATTTTTTCTTAATTGATTGATGAGAATGGGAATTTCATCATGTTTAGATTATTATGTTATGAATTCCAACTAGGGAATGGCTTACCTTTAGCCAGTGAGTAGTTTACTCACTTCATGACATAAGCGTATTTTGAATACGTAGAACATGACCTGTAGTAGTGATTTCTAAAAGTACTATATATGGTTGAAACCTAGACTACTACCACTACAGCGTGAACTAGTACTCTATGACTTGAGTATGAGTTGGTGGTCTAGCGAAGCTGGAAGCATATGCTTTGATATGCTATAGTTGGGGTTCTATCAGAGGGCTAATATACTTGCATGTTGGGTATGTGTGACTAGTTAGTTAAGACAGACTTGTACAAGATAGTTTCTACACTATATCGCCCCTTATGGTTGTCTAAAAGATCTAAATATCCAGGCCTGGGAAACATGACTTGGATGTTTACTTTAGGGTAGCTCCTTTGGAAAGCGAAAACACTGCAGGAAGTCGTGGATCATTAGACTAGAAGTCTAAGGATAGTAGATGTTATTTAGAGGGGTGTTAGTTCAATTCTTCCTCTCTAAATGTACAGCGATGTGTAGAGGGATATTTTAGTCATTTCACCTATAAGTCGAAGACTTTACTAATGCAGCATTGTCTTTGGGGTCAATATTTTCTTATGGTGATATTAGGAAATATTTAAAATGCATAAGACATTTATTTATATAGTAGGGGTATTTTGGTCATTTTAGTAGCCAATGCGATGTATCTTTTGATCCTCGAAATAGCCCGTAAGTCCTAATTAATTTTTGGGGTTGAGAAAATGATCTCAGTTGAGAGAGTTTTATTTTATTCGGAAAGTCTAAGTTATTATTGGATTGGAATAAAATAAATGGAGAGAAATTTATTATCTGGTTTAATTGGTTAATTAATTATTCAGGACCTAGGTGCAGTTTGAATAATTAAAAAATTAACCGGGACTTAAACTAGAGGAAAAATAATTACACTTAATTATTTATTGGGTTATTTATTTAATTAAATCCCAATAAATAAATAATTAAAATTTAATTATTTTTGGTTCATTTGGGTTAATTAATTATTTATTGGGTTATTTATTTAATCCTAAGGAAAATAATTAATGTTTATTATTTTGGACTTTTGGGGTCCAAGAAAAATAATAAATATTATTTTGGCCCAAAAGCCTGGACTGTAGGATTTTTCCGGATACAGTTCCGAAGAGTTTAGAGTGAAGCCAAAATTTATTTTGTAAATAATATTCGAGTATTAAATCCCGGGAATATTATTTTTATCAAAATAATTATTTTTGGTTTCATAACTCTTGGTTTTCTGTGTGGAAAAATAAAATAAAAGGAAAAAGGGAAAAAAATAATATATATATATATATTTCCCGGTGACTCTTGGTTCTCTCTCTCTCTCTCGTACTCTCTTGTGCCTTTTCTTCTTTTGGCTTTTGGTTTTGAAACCAAAGGAAGCCAATCGAGAGGATATTTGTGTCTCTTGGTTTTTTGGCTTCTGGTTTTGGTTTGTGAATGCACTGCCTATAAATGCCAACCGAGAGGTGTAGGCAAAATGGCACTGGAGAGAGACATCTGAGTAGCATTTTCTTCTTCCCATTTCTGTGCTCACCAAGGTGATTAGGCAGTGGTATATTTTGAGAGCTGAAGAGCCGTGCAAAAATTCCACCAGAGGTGATATTCTGCACTGAAGCTTCAATTCACAAAGAAGTAAAAGAAGCTGTTTTGAGCTTTGTTTGATTCAACCTTGTTCTTCAAGGCTTTAAGCTTCAAAAAGGTATGTATTCTATGCTACTGCCATGCTATGTACATGATTTATTTCTCCATGTTTCTCTCCCGTATGCATGCTCTGTTCACTATCATCATCTTCATGAACAAGTTCCTCTATTCGTGCCAGAACCTTAACCTATCATTCCTTCAACAAGAGAAGAAATTGATGTTCAGCCAGAGAAGGAGACTGAGAAAGAGAATGAGAAAGAGACTAATATTGCTAATGTCTCATCTCTGCACACCAAAGAACCCACAACTACTGCACCCACTGTTGATAAGGATGTTCCCAAGTAAGATAAACCAGGCATTTGGCAGCCCATCTGGTTGAAAATAGAAGCATGTCGTGGTGAAACAAAAGTCCAGTAGAATTATTAGACAACATTCAAAGAAGGGTGCTAATGCTAAGCCTGTGACCTTATTCCATGAGATATGGTATATAACAACTGTTGAATGGTGACCTCTTCTGCCAACTTTTATTCTTGATGACACAACATTATTCTTGCAAAGTTTCCTGCTTTCTGAACTATATTTTTTATGAACTCCTTTATCTTAGTCTTGGACAAATATTACTGCTAGTTTACTACTTCTTCTTATTGGCTGATATTGCTTATTACTCATTGCTATCCCTATTTTGGGCATTCTCCATATATTACTGCTTATTGTTAATTTTTTGACTGATGACAAATGGGGAGAAAATATATTATTTGGGGATTGTGAATTTGATGATTTGATGTGGTTATGGGGACTATGCTATGGACTAAGAGGAGATTGTGATATGAAAACTGAAAATTTCTTTAGAAGCTTGTGATTCTGTGAAATACATTTTTAGGATTTGAGTTGATCAAACTTTGTGCTGTGAAATTTTGTTTTTGCTTTCATGATATCTCTTTCACTAGTTTTTGCCCTTATACATATTGATTGTGAATTGTGAATGTATTGTGGTTGTATGTTGGTTTATGAGGGTTATGATTTGAAATCCATGGATTATGATTGTGACTGCTTATAAGGATTATAAATTCATATAGCTTAAGATGAATTATGTTTGTTTATGGCTGTGGTTTGAGAATGCGGACTATAAAAAAATTAGGTGATTTGATAGAGACTATGTTGAGTTGTTGTTATGGACTAAGGAGATTAAAGTGTGTGTATGAGTTCATTGTGCATTCTAACTGATTTTGAATAAGTTAGATGATTTGTTTTTGCCTATAGATGTGTTATTCACTTTATTTAAATATTTGGATGATGAGGATATTTATGCTTAAGAAAGCTTCTCTTTAGTTGCATAGAAAATTCCTTGTGTTGAAATCCCTTGAGAAAACTGGGTTGGATTGAAAACCTCTGATCTATCTTTGTGAATTTTTTTTTACCCTGCATATACATAGGGGGAGTTTTGGACCCATATTTCTTTAATCCAAAATAGCAATCTAAAAATTTCTTTTTAAGAGGTTAGCTTCTACCTCATTTTACCTTATTTTGGATGCACGTTTTGGAAGTCCAAAACCTTGGAATCTAGTCTTATTCTTAAAATGTACTTCATAGGTTTATATCTTATGTTCATATATGCACATACTAAGGGGGAGCATTACATCTTACGATTTATCTTCTATTCCGCCTTGTGTACATATCTATGTATTTTTTGTGAATACTATTTGCAGCTATTCTCTTGTGGAATTGTCCTTTGATGGAAGGAAGGAGGATATGGAGGTAGGTTAGGCCATAGGCTCATTGAGCTATGTTTATGAGTACATTCTTTAATTTTCTATCTTAATCTCATAAGTACTCTTTGAGTCATATGATGAGAGATTGCATTTCAATGAAAAATCTTCTTATTTCTCTTGGTCTAACATGTCTGTATTATACATATAGTTGTTTTTATATCATAATCCCATTAAGTTTGTCATCACTCAAAAAGAAGAAATTGTTAGCCCTAAGGGTATTCTCTTATTTTTTGACTTATGACAAATATTGATAAGGACTAACTTATGTGATTTACATGTGATAGGACATGTTTGACCTCAATTCTTTCAAGGCATGCAAATAAGATTGCTAAGCAACTCTTGGGCAGGGGAATCCAAGAATGGGTGATCAAGTAGAAGACCAAGCTTAAGAGATTGCATACTAAGAAGCCTTGTGGAAGAACCTTAGACTAGGAATCATTATTAAGGTATTATTTGTGTAAATTCCTATGTCTTCTTTACCTTATGATTCAATTTGTTTCTACCTTAAAGCACACAAGTAAAAAGATTTCAAAGTATTAAGTCTTCATGCTTTTTATTAAGTAGTTTGGATGACTTTACATCTAAAAGTTTCATTCAAAACTGTGTGAACATTGTCAAATCATTTTTGCCTAAAAAAGTGCCATTATGGATGCACCCTCGTCCGATACTTGAGACCAAAACTCTAAAAAATCTGACAGTGAAAAAGTAGTCGTTAACTAGCCGTTGGAGCTTTACTTTTTGCTTCTCTAAAAGCCATTTACACACGATTTTCTGTAAGATTTTTGTGCTATCTTTCTAAGAAACATATTACACTTTATAATATAAAAATCTTCCTTTTTATTGTGCTTCAAAGTGAAATCAAATTTCTTCAAAGGTAAAAAGGTATTGGTGCTCATCTATTCATATCTGCTCAAACTTGTGAGCTATTTCTATAAGTTTTCCTTCATTCTATCTTGTATTAAGGTTGTGGTGTAAAACTCAGTTGGGGTGAGCCTTGTTTGGTAAATGTATCAAGGTTGTGGTATAAAATCCAATTTGGGTGAGCCTTGATTGTGTGTTTAAAGAGGTTAGGTGAAAAACCAAGTGTGGTGATCATCTTGTGTAATATTAGTGTTGTCTACCACCATTAATTTGGAAAAAAAAGTTTTAGTAGTTGTGTTGAAATCCTTAAGTGTGTGCTTACGGTAGTGGATGTAGATCATTTGAGGATCGAACCACTATACATCATTGAGCATTTTCTTCTGCATTTTACTTGTTTTTTATACCTGCATTTTTACTATTAATCCGACTTGAGAGACTTTATACTCTTCTTTGCATTCATTTATTTGATCAAAGACTTTTATGTAGTTAGGTAAAACTGTTATTGTTGTTTTATCTACCCATCTTAACTATATATCTTCTTTCCATCATTTAGAAGAGTTTTGAAAGTTCTTACACAACACACAAGTCTGCATTTTTAACTCTCACCTAGTTCAGCCTTTATCAAAAAGACATCAAAGATTTTTTAAATCGTATTTGTTTGTCATAAACCTTATAAACCTTATTCACGCCCCCTCTAAGGTTTATCACAAATAAAGTCTTATGAATTTTGCCTTTAAACATGGAAAAGTGTACCCGTGAATTATAAGCCAACTCTCTACTACCACAATTCAAGTGAATGGTTCACTATACCATATATATACAAAATGCTTGGTACTAATTAGATCAAAGAGCTTATTTCTTTCAAAATTTAAAATAAAAAGCTCACCCCACTATATCCAATCTTAAATCCTTTCCGCTCATCGATAATACTTTGGTCTTCACTTGTAATCATATCTTATTTCCTTATTAGTTATATTTTCTCGGTTGTTCATCTATAGTGGTTTGACCTTATTCCCTCAATTGGGTCGTGGTTTCCTTGGACAAAATCTACACAAAGAAAGTAAAGTGAAGGGAATTAATAGCCATTTATGCTAAAAAATATCACAAATATAACACAAATGACTAGAAAAATATAGACAAAATTAAACCCTATCTACCTTCTCATAGCACTATTATGTTCCCTTATCCATACTTTCTAAGAGAATATATTTCAAGTTGTGCTAATTTCAATCATATCACATTAGATAAAACGGTTTCGAGCATTAGTAAATTAAGCCACCATGGAAGAAACCTCCCACAACTCCATCAAAGGTCACAAAGCCAAAAACTCAAGCACAAAAATATGTGAAAGCAAAGGCTAGAGCTTTTGCAAAAATTTTTAAGCTTGTCAAAGCAAAGATAGAGCCTTCTTATTCCATCAAAATATTCTTAAAAAATTCATCTAATTTGAATCTTGCTTCTAAGGTTGATAATTGTATGCAGTGTGTTGATTCCCTGAGCACTCTTATGGGTACCCTTCAGCAACAATGTGACATAATTCTAACAAATTAGACAAAAATTTAAGATGGCATGGTTGTCCTCTTTAATATTAAATATTATTCCAATTGATTTTTGGCATTCTTTTTTGCAAAAAAAGGGGGATAAAACTGCAAGGGTGATAAATACTAACCTCAAGGGGAGTTTAGAAGCTGGGGGAGTTTAGAAGTTTGCCGAGGGTTGTTGTTGACCAAGGATTTTTTTCTGCTAAATGTTTTTCTGCTGCTTTACTGCTTATGGATTCTACTAGTTCTTGGTATCATTTCTAGCTATGGTCACAGCTAGAGGGTTAGTTGCCATTTGAACACTTGATGGCTAGACAATGGAACAATTGAACAATTTGTGACATTTATATTCAAGTTTGTAACATTAAATAGGATTATTGTAGCATAATGATAGGGCCTAAATTAGTCATATTTTTCCTAGCTATTTGAGGCTATTTTGTGATACATTTTGTGAAATAACTAGTCATATTCCTTCCTATTTGATATTTCCCTTATAAAAATATTTTTCTGTAATTTTATGGAAAAATAATGAAAAATTGGAGCTAATTGGGTGATTTTCCAGAACAGGACCAGCACTAGCCTAGAAAGTGGAGCCGGCGTCGGTCTTCCACTAGAAGAGTAGAGAAATTGAAGAAATAGAGTAATCTCAAATTGAAATTGCTTGGAAAAGGAAGTGATTGGCTTATACCTCACTTAAGCCAACAGCAAAAAGAAAGAAAAAAGACAGTTTCGGTGGGGCCAAGCCAAGGAGAAAGGGAAGTCAACAAAAATAGCCAGAAGAAAGAAAAGCTAGATTTCGGTTGGCTGTGGGCTAAGAATGACTAAAGGCAGCAGTCGATGGTTTGGTTTGTGGCTCAAATCGAGCCGACACAACAAGGAAAGGTAGCTCGGATTTCAGCTCAGAAAAGCCAACAGCAAAGGAAAAGAAGGAAATCAGTTTCAGTTGGACAATTCCATTCAGCTCAGTGATGGCTCGACAGCAATTGAAAATTAGCTAGGCAATGGCTCGAAAGAAAGAAAGCTTCCGCACGACTCAATTGGAAGCTGATTTTAGCAAATTCCAATTCAATAGAATTGTGCTTCAACACAAGACAACAAAAGATAACAAAGCACAAAATCAAAAGTCAAAATTGAAGTCCAATTATTTCTCAACTTCAACTTCAAAAGTCAAAGACTGTGGAATTACTTAGTTTTTTCTTAGGTTTTTATTTTAGACTTTTATTACTCCTTTTTGGTTTTGAATTTTTAGGTAATTTCTTCTTCTTTACTTAGGACTCTTTTAGGAACTTTGTGAGCCTATAAATAAAGGCCAATTTACCCTAGGAAAGGGAGGTGCACAATGTAGAGATTTAGATATATTTTAGAGTGCATTACCAATATTTTCTCGAGATAAATAGTTCAAGAAGGGTTATGCAAGAAGGTTTTCAAAGGAAGAAGAAGGAGGCTTGTCTATGAGTGCTTTCTTTTACTTTGTTTTCTTTTTCTTAAATAATGATGTGTTAATTGTTTTATTGTAATTTGACATTGTTTTATGTATTCATGATTTTTAGAGTTACTTTGATCTTTTGATTAATTGATTGTTCTTCTTGGTATTTAATTACTTGTGCTTATTACGAGATTAATTGATTGGTTTTTTCTATTAACTCACTGAGACCAAAGGGGTTAATGGTGGTTGCAATTTATTAATTTCATATTTGTTCTCTGTTAACTCGCCGATACCAAGGGGGTTAATTGAAGCGGACTAGGTAATTAAAGGTTAATTGATGTTTGCCGAGACCAAGGATTCATGGGTTAATTTCATATTTTAAATTTGCTGAGACCAAGGAAATTTAATCAAGGATTATGTTTAATGCATATTTTAGGTGAATTAGTTGAGACGAGACTAAGTGATTCTGATTTATCTAGAAGGTAGTGATTTCATGGATTGACTATAGAAGTGAATCTATATTAATCCTTCATAATGCCAAGAGAATAAGTAGTTATTATAATGATTAGATACTTTAAGATCATATTTGTCAGAATAATGGTTTGAGTTACATAGTTCTCCATCATTGACATGTATATATTATTTTATATTTTATATTTATATTTTATTTTCCTTTTTATTTGTTTTTTACTTTATTGAGTCGGTTAGACAATGAAAGAAAAGTGATTAATGCATAATTGTTCCTTGAGGATTGACACTCATTTGAACCTTATGCTATGTTTAATGATGAGTACACTTGCTCACATGTGTAATTTGGAATTAACGTTTTAATTTAAACTTGATTGGAAATGTTCTTATTTTAATATGATTTTTATACCCAAATAAATACGTATCAAGTTTTTTGCGCCGTTGCCAAGGAACAATATCATGAAAGCTTGAATTTCATTGATTTAACTATGTTTATATGTCTATATGTAAATATGTAAATAAGTAAATATATAAATATGTAAATTTGTACAATTGGTCTTTTTGCAAAAAGGTTCCATATTTTGTTGTTTGTATAATTTCACTATATGTTATAAATATGTAAATTGGTAGATATATGTTCATAATAAATCACTTGTCTTTGTATGTTTGTATATGTAGTTATTTAATTTTACTAGCCTAATGTTAATGTGGAATATGTGTAATCTTTGTATTTTAATTTCTTGATTTTTATGTCTATAATTTTGAGTCAATACTAACTCTTCTTATTTTCAGGTTTGGACTTTTGCCAACACGATATTTTAGACGGACTCTTTCATTTTATTATTTATTTCTTTATTTACAATTTTTAATTTAATTTAATTTAAGAATTCTTGTTTTAAATGTATTGTGGTCATGCATTCAATTAGGAAAGTTTTAGCCAAAAAAAAAAAAAAAAATGGCGCCTAGATAGAACACAATCGGCGCCGGTTCCAAGCATGAAAGGCCCCGGTCCTAGACTATTCCCTTCCCGACTTTAAAAAAAAAAAAAATCATTTTCTCGTTTGTCCCCTTACCCTTTTTCTTTTCTTCCCAAATTTTTCTTATTTTGTCTTTTTCTTCTTGTTTTCTTTTTCTTGGATTTTCTTGTTTGTTTTTTTTTATTTGTCTTGTTCTTCTATTTTTCTTTCTTATTTTTCCCCCCCTAGAATGATACTTTTATTCCTTCCCTTCATCTTCGTTTTCACCTTCTTCTTTTTCACATTATTTTTCTTCTTCTTCTAATTATCCCCCATGGATTAAAAATTTTTAAAACTCATACATTGGGGAACATAGTGGTGTAAAACTTTCTCGATTTTATCTTCTTGAATTTTTTGGCATTGTGTATATGTGTTTTTGAGAAAAAAATTTATGAAACATGGACAAATCTTTGTTGAGTTTATTTGGTGGAAAAAATGCATAGAATGAATTATCAGTCTTGTAATTGCTTCTAAAGGTGAGCTATGTATTTTTTCTAAATTTTTGCCAATCTGGACATCTTGGAAACTAGAGCCACGTTGTGATATTTTTTTGTGATTAGTTGAAATTGTGCTTTTGATATCTATATTGGATATTCTTCTTATTTTTCTTACGCATCAAGAATCTGGAAAAGTTCTTCACTACAAAGAGAACCAATTGCAAAATGGCTTTAGATGCAACAAAGAGAATCTTGTGATCAATAATTGGAGGTCGTTGTGGTCTATTTGGTGGGGCTATTGGACAATTTGGAGACAAGGAAGACTCTACTTCGAGGGGGACTTAAAGGCTTTGACTTTCTATCTTTCTTATACCTTGATTTTTATTTTGTTTCAATTACTCTTTATGCTTTTACTTGTGTGTTAATATTTCATTTGTAGGTTGAAGTTCGCTAGAAATAATTCTTCCAACTTCTTGAAGAATGAAATTCTCATATCTTGGAGCTAATCTACACTTGGGGAGTATTACTTAAACTTTCTATCCTTTTTCAATTTTGGTCCCATTGGAGATGCTTTATTGTTTTATTTTTGGCCATTAAGGACAATGTCCAGTTTAAGTGTGGGGGAGTGGTTTGGTGATATTCTTGGTTCAAGTTTTTATCAATCTTGATGTTTTCTTATTGTTGAGTTACTTTGGAATTTGAAATTTGGACTTTTCATAGAGCTAATCTGCCTTGGGGAGTATTATTTTCTTTTCCCTCTTTACATTCTTGGTCCCTTGGTTATGTTTTAGTGTGCTATTTTAGGTCATTGAGGACAATGTCCAATTTAAGTATGGGGGAGAGATTTAACATTTTCTCAAGTGCATCTTTGTGATTTTCAATGATATATGTTTGAATTGTTGAAATTGTTAAAATTAAAAAAAAAAAGTTTGAGGAGCTAAATTGAGTTTAGTTGTTTATAATAAAGAAATGATTTCCTTTTTAACTTTGAATATGGATTTGTGATTCAGTATGGTAGGATTTTATTAAAAAGGTAAACTTGTGTATTAAGTTGAATTTTGTTAGGTCTTGAGAATTTAAGTTAACCTTGGTTATATTTGGTATTTGAGTTTTATTTTATTCTTTGAGTTTGAATATGGGTGATATGCCGAAATATGGGAAGAGTTGTTGATTAATTCTTGTATTATGGATTTAGAATTTGCTTAACTTTGAGTTTTGAATGAGGAATGCGAGAAAATCTGAATAAATAAATGAAAAAAATTGAGTTGACAAAAATGCTCTTATTGTTTTTATCGTTGAAGACCTTTTGCTGAAAAGGGGGTCAATATGGAGAGAAGTAGCAAGTGTATTCGGTGCACTCTCTTGAGGCTATCCTGAAGACAAAAAGGCAAGAAAAAGAAAATATGTGAAAAATTACTAGAGAACAAAAAATGATGAGTGATGATTGTAAAAGGGGACTAATACGGTGTGTGAAGAGAAATCCATGCACTTGAGGCTATCAATTCCCAAAGTCATAGAAAAAAAAAGAAGAGTGGAGTGTTTTCCTTATTTCATTAACTCGAGTTTGGTAAATTTGAGTTTATAGTGCTTGAATTGGTTAAATGACTTGACTTGTATGATTTATGTTATCTATGTTTTTGCTTGAGAAGTGGAATAATTTTCATGTACTAGATATAAGCTTGTTTAACTTAACTTTGATGGCATTGGGATTATTTGATTTAATGTATGAGTTTACAAAGGTTTTTAAAGGGTGAATGAATAACAATTTTGTATCTAAGGTTGGAAGAAAATTATCGCTTTGTTATGGATGAATATGAAAAGAAATAAATTATTTTAAATGCTTTGTTTAAGTATTTACTTGAGGACAAGTAAAGATTCAAGTGTGGGGGAATGTGATAGGGCCTAAATTAGTCATATTTTTCCTAGTTATTTGAGGCTATATATTTTGTGATATATTTTGTGAAATAACTAGTCATATTCCTTCCTATTTGATATTTCCCTTATAAAAATATTTTTCTATAATTTTATATAAAAATAAGGAAAAATTGGAGCTAATTGGGTGATTTTCCAGAACAAGACCTGCACTAGCCCAGAAAGTGGAGCCAGCGCCGATTTTCCACTGGAAGAGCAGAGAAATTGAAGAAACAGAGTAATCTCAAATTGAAATTGCTTGGAAAAGGAAGCAATTGGCTCATGGCTCACTTGAGCCGACAACAAGAAGAAAGAAAAAAGACAGTTTCGATAGGGCCAAACAAAGGATAAAGAGAAGTAAAAAAAATAGCCAGAAGAAAGAAAAGCTAGATTTCGGTTGGCTGTGGGCTAAGAATGACTAAAGGCAGCAGTCGATAGCTTGGTTTGTGGCTCAAATCGAGCCGACACAACAAGGAAAGGTAGCTCGGATTTCGGCTCAGAAAAGCCGACAGCAAAGGAAAAGAAGGAAATCAGTTTTGGCTGGACAATTCTATTCAGCTCAGTGATGGCTCGACAGCAATTGAAAATTAGCTGGGCAATGGCTCGAAAGAAAGAAAGCTTCTGCACGGCTCAATTAGAAGCTGATTTCAGCAAATTCCAATTCAACAGAATTGTTCTTCTGCACAAGACGACAAAATACGACAAAGCACAAAATCAAAAGTCAAAATTGAAGTCCAATTATTTCTCAACTTCAACTTCAAAAGTCAAAGACTGTGGAATTACTTAGTTTTTTCTTAGGTTTTTATTTTAGACTTTTTATTACTCCTTTTTGGTTTTGGATTTTTAGGTAATTTCTTCTTCTTTACTTAGGACTCTTTTAGGAACTTTGTGAGCCTATAAATAAAGGCCAAGTTACCCTAGGAAAGGGAGGTGCACAATGTAGATATTTAGATATATTTTAGAGTGCATTACTAATATTTTCTCGAGATAAATAGTTCAAGAAGGGTTGTGCAAGAAGGTCTTCAAAGGAAGAAGAAGGAGGCTCGTCTATAAGTACTTTCTTTTACTTTCTTTTCTTTTTCTTGAACAATGATGTATTAATTGTTTTATTGTAATTTGATATTATTTTAGGTATTTATGATTTTTAGAGTTATTTTGATCTTTGATTAATTGATTTTTCTTTTTGGTATTTAATTACTTGTGCTTATTACGAGATTAATTGATTGGTTCTTTCTATTAACTCACTGAGACCAAAGGGGTTAATGGTGGTTGCAATTTATTAATTTCATATTTGTTCTCTGTTAACTCGCCGATACCAAGGGGGTTAATTGAAGCGGACTAGGTAATTAAATGTTAATTGATGTTTCCCGAGACCAAGGATTCATGGGTTAATTTCATGTTTTAAATTTGTCAAGACCAATGAAATTTAATCAAGGATTGTGTTTAATGCATCTTTTAGGTGAATTAGTTGAGACGAGGCCAAGTGATTTCATGGATTGACCAAAGAAGTGAATCTATTTTAATCCTTCATGATGCCAAGAAAATAATTAATTATGATAATGATTAGGTACTTTAAGATCATATTTGTCAGAATAATGGTTTAAGTTACATAGCTCTCCATCCTTGACATGTATATATTCTTTTATTTTTATTTTATTTTCCTTTTTATTTGTTTTTCACTTTATTGAGTCGGTTAAACAATGAAAGAAAAGTGATTAATGCATACTTGTTCCTTGAGGATCGACACTCGTTTGAACCCTATGCTATGTTTAATGATGAGTATACTTGCTCATATGTGTAATTTGGGGTTAATGTTTTAAGTTGAACTTGATTAGGAATGTGCTTATTTTTATATAATTTTTATACCCAACTAAATACGCATCACATAACTACTAGCACGTTATATGGCATCTTTGCTTGCCTAGTTTTACTATCTGTATGACTTAAAGCTTATCATTTTGATGTTGCATGTTCAAAATATATTACTAAATGCTGAAGACATTTTGCTGACTATGGGTTTGCATCAAATAATGCCAAAGGGGGATATTGTTAAAGTAATTGCCAAATTCCTTAGGAGTATTGAACTCTAATTTGGAAATTGCACAATTGGTAATTGGTAATGTTTGAGCCAAATATATTTGAATTGGATTAGGAAAATACTTCCAGAAGATCTCAAAGAATATTGAAGAGTATCTATTCAAAATTGTTGTGAAGACACGATATGAAGATTGAATCTTACTAGGATTGAATTATGAAGATATGAAAAATCTTAATGAGCACCTTTTAGGAAATGTTGTAATTCAATACAGAAATAAAGTACTTTATTGCCACTCTTATACAAAGCTCAAGGAACATCGGCTTATAAATATATGACTGAGAGTGAATTGTTCAGAAGAGTGGCTGAGCAATATAGAATGTTTTTCAAGAAATATTTTAAGTGATTTTGAAGCATACAAATTTAATAAGTATTATAGTTTTGATTGTCAATGTATGTTTCATGATTTAAGTTATTGTTGCATCTAAAACATATCATTAAGGAGAGCCTAAATCAATCTTATTTGTCTCAAATACCTTTCTAGTAGAAAGGTTGTTAATATAAAGGAAATGCCCACTATACTGAAATAACATAATTAAAGGAGTTCAATCAAGGAGTTGGGTCTTCAAATGCATTCAAGCATTTGATACAAGAGCATCAACAAGGTATTCTATTAGCCCAAAGGGCTTTCTCCTGTGTTTGATAAATGACAAACATGGATGTGGACTAACATGTTGATTTGTATGTGATAGGATTTTTAGATTATGGCAAGTTTGACCAAGGTTCTTCAAGTCTTACAAATAGAATTGAAAAGCGACTCATAGATAATGAAGGGCAAGAAGGATTGATCAAGTCAAGATCCAATCTAAAGGAGTTGCATACCATGAAGACTTTTGAAGAATTGTAGACTAGAAAATTATAGTTAAGGTATTATTTGTATTTCCTATGTCTTTTTACCTTAAGTACAATTTATTTCATATTGAAGCACCCAAAGTCATTTAAAAAAGAGCCTATTTTTTAATCCAAGTTTTAACCATAAAAAGAAATTTAGAAAAAAATCTTTTTTTTTTTATTGCTCTATAAAACTTTGGTTGAGTCATTTTGAATAAGCCTCTGAACCTAAAACGTTCATCCAAAGTCAGTTTCCAAAGTGCCTAAATCTAAAGTTGTTCAAAATATACTTCTTAGCATAAAGTGTTGTTTTGGATGCACTTTTCAGATGCACAATCTTTTATCCCATGAGTCTAAAATTTTGCAAAACCAAACAACAATAAAAGTCATTTTCAATCTTGATTTTTGGCCCTATAAAAGCCATTTAAACATGATTTTCAGTAAGGAGTTTGTGCTAACATCTTCAGAAATATCCTAACACTACTGAAAAACAAAATCCCCTCATCTACATTGTAACACCCCACTACCTACGTACCCTAAAAGAGGTGGGGATATCGCCCCGTCCTTAGGATAAGGGATTTTTATAACTAGGTAATAGAAAATATGGAAGGAAATAACTTAATAATAAATTTATTACAATCCCAAAATAATACTTATACAAGTCTTGAAACAAATAGAAGGTAACTAAAATCTCCAATGAATAAATATATCAAAATAAATCTTCCAAGCTCATGGCAACATAAGTAAATCAACCATCCAAGCAGGTCAACCTAAAGACACGAAATAAAAGGTGATGAGAAATATTTTCTAGTAAGTCCTGTATATGCTGATGAATATTTAAGTAAACATTTCACGTGTGCAAGTTTTGAACAAGTCACAACAAAAACTCTATAAGTCCAGAAATTTATCTTTCAACGTGAGTGGTGTATTATAAGCATTTGTAAAGTAAAAGTGCTCCACTTGTAAAGAAATAACCACTCAAATAAAGTTGACTATCAAACTGATTATCATGAATAGACATGGCACCACACTTTGTGCACCATGACAAGAGAACGATCAGGATGCCACACTTTGTGCCACGCTCTGTGCATTCTCTATCTTTGCACCCAAACTTACTGGTTGTCCACTCCAAAAAATAAACAGTCCACCTAAATTGTAATTGCTAGCTCAGACCGGCCTGATCAACAAGAATTGTCATCTTGTCTAGGCAGAGTTCACCCCTCAGAGGTGGCCTCCTAGTGAGAGACTTACCCAAACCTTCAAAAATTAGTCCTAGTAGTCTACCCCTATTGAGTACTCAACTTTAAACTTGTCTCATTTGGAAAAAGTAGAATTATCCAAAGAGTTTTCTTTGAAATAGCAATTATAGTTTACAAAACAACCTTAGGAAAAAAATTTGTTTAGGGAAAATTTATTGTTTTGCTTGAAAATTTATTTTTCTTGACTAAAAATTATTTTATTTTAGTAGAAGAATAAATTATCCATAATTTCTTTCCAAAGTACATATTCCACGACAATCCATGCATTTGATTTGCAGAAGCACTTTTGTTCACAAACATCTTTATGCAAGGACTTACTTTGATCTCTTGATTTCACTGGACAAAATAATCCCCCAAGTCTTGCTCAAGGCAATCTAACCCTATCGGGGGGTAAACAAGTGTATATGTCACCATTGGTGCACAACAAAACTGCATAGGTACAAATAACTTCCAACTTTACATACACATAATCAACAGCAACACTCAAATATGATGTAAATGGCTTAGGAGCTCTAAAAATAATTTAGAGGTTAATATTAATATAAGAATAATTTGATGCTACAGTAACATAAGTAAGTGATATAATTATTAATTAAGTATTACCAAAAATAATAACATTGTCAAAAGTATTGATAAAATATTGATAATTTTATAGACAATATTATTGCTATAAGGAGAATAAAATAGTAATGATGACAGTATTATGTACATATTTACATTTATTTATTTTTTAAAAGAAAAATAATAATGTTTAATAAAAACAGTATTAATAACTTTTATTATATTAATATTAACCATAGTATCATTAAATAAAAATATTATGGCTAATAGCGACAATAATAATACTAATTTTATTAATAGTTTTCTAAAATAAAGATGTTTAGTAATAATAATAATAGTAATATTAATAATATTTGTGATACTTAAAAAAAGCAATACCAATAATAATACTTATAACATTAGTAGTAATAATACTATTTAAATATAGTAATATTAGTAATAATGTTAATAATAAAAACAATGATAGTGATTTAAGTATCAAAAGTAGCAATAATATTACTATTAGTATTTAAAGGTAGTAATCATTTTGCTATTAATAAATAAAGTAGTAATCATACAAGTAGAGCAATAATAATAATTTTCATAGCAAAAGTAGTATAATTAGCCATATAAATATTTGCATGGTAATTGATAGCAAGATCAACAAATATTAAAGCTTTAGCAAAATCACAATAGCAACAATCTCATTCCACCATATCATCTCATGCTAGTATCATACAGTCCTCATTCACAAATATACTAGCAACATATCATAACCTCATGTTAAAATCAAAATCAAAATCTACTTCATAGAATAGTGCTAATGTACCTCTCAATCTATACATCATAAAATCATCCATATCATATAAACATGCACTTATTTTCCCAACACTACTAGATCATCCACCATCATATCAATAAGTCATTATCCTATTAATCTTGAGTTCAAAAATAAATGAGAGAGTTAGAACAAAATACTTGTTTGATGACCGTTTTGAATTGAAGGTGTTGTTTTGACAAATGAAGGGCCTTGAGTGCTTTGATGAGTCCTCTAATGATTGAAGTTGTCCAAAGATGGCCACCAATGATTCGGCCAAGAGAGCTAGTATGAGAGAAAGATTGAGGTGATAAAGAAAAGAATAGGAATGAGATAGTTGCACTTCTTTTACCTTTTTTGGTGTTCTTCTTATCTTGAACAAAATGGTTTGTTTGGTCCAAAAGAAGGATCAACTTTGATTATTTTGGCATTGTAAAGTGTACCAAAGGAAAGAATGTAATGATCTCTAGCTGATTTGAGAGTTTTAGAGTGGTTTAGGATGTTTAGAAGTGACTAAATGGTTGAAGGTGGGTAGTGTATATTTTTGGTGTTCTTGAGAGAATGGGAGAGAAAGCTAGATGAAGTGGAAGAGTGCTCTTGGATTGGTGATGGCCGAATGGCCTTGATTGATGGAGTGTTTCAGCTTACCTAGGTTATAAGGATTCTAGGTGTTGTTCAAATTTGAATTTTGAAGAATGGTTGGGGAAATAGTGAAGATTCTTGAGGTGGGATGTTGCTAATGGTGACCAACCTTCGAAGGTTTCTAACTCTTCAATAGAGACTCGCTAGGTTTGATTATGTCATAGAAGAAAATGAAGATGGTTCCTAGCTCTAGTGCTGGCCGAAAATAGGTTGTGAAGGAGGAGTGAAAATTCTGGTTTGCTATCTTAGTTAGGGAAGCAAAAGATGGAATTTAATTTTTAAGTTCAAAGTATTTTGAATGGAGTGAAGTTAGGAGGGGTTTGAGGTAATATGTTTGATAATGGTGACCAAGTGGTGGCTGTTTTTCAGCACTTCAGTGGTGGCTTTCGGCTGCCTAGTTTGTAGAAAGAAAATGATGATTGTTTTATGCTAGAGCTGATCGAAATAGCTAAGGTTGATGGCTGAAAATTCTGGTAGCATTTGAAGGAGTTGTTAGCTGAATTTGTTGAGCATTTGGTGGAGCAAATCAAGGTTTTCAACTTTCATGTTCAAAACATTTTGAATGGAGGAAAACAAGGAGAACTTTGAGGTGTAACTATGGTGATTTTTAGCTGCCATGTTGGAAGTAAAGAAAATGATCTGCTTGCTACTTCAAGAAGACCGTAAGGATGAAGAAAAGAAATGAAGGAAAAATATGATCATCTAATGTTTTATAAGCTGGAAAAATTTTGATAATTTATACTTATTTTGAGTAGAGAAATCTTAGGGAGTTGTTAAATAAGAATTCAAACAATTTTGAATGGATTTTGTAGCTAAGAAGTAGGAGGGTTTTGAGGTACTCCTGTGGTGTTTTGAGCCAGCTGCAATGGTGAAGAACAAGAACTAGTGGTGAAGATGATCCTTGGTCTTAAATGCTCAAGAGTTCAAAGGATAAATAGAGAAGGATTTTGTACTAACAATAAAGGACTGATTTTAGGTAGAGCTAGATATTTGTTTTTACTACTTGGATCCTTTGGTATTGTAGGCTAAAATGGTAAAGAAAATTTCCAGCCTTTGCACTCATAAAAGAAAACTACATTGCAAGGAAGCTCATAAGGATAGCTGGAATTTTTTGGTTAAAAGTAAAAAAAATAGTGACCAGAAAACCCTAAGAAATGAACAAGGAAAAATTTCCAGCTTTCTCAAAACCAAGATTTAGTTGCATCAAGTTTACATTGAGTGTAAAGTAAAAAATTCAATCTTTGTATAACCAGAATTTTCTTTCAAATTCAAGGTCTTTGAAACATTTCAAAATTCCACTCCCTAATCCCTTCCTAGAATTCGGCTAAGGTGGTTTTAGGTAAGTTGAAGTTTTTGAAAACCAAGGCATTTAGGAGTTTAAAACTTAAGATAATAGAAAGATTAAAAAAAAAATATATGAAATTTCAAACTTAAAATTATTAAGACATAAATAACAAAATAAGGGAAAGCTAAAATTCCACTAGATTCTCTTTAAGATAAGGTCACATGATTAGAAAATTACCAATGTACTTTCTCAAATCAATATTCCTAGATTCATGGAATGCAAGAAATAAAATTCAAATAGTAGTTGGGATAATTAAAAATAATACTTGGTTGATGGGATTTGAACTCAAGACCTTAGGAATTAATCATAAAGCTCTAATCCCTTGGCCACATTAATTCTTATTCTTATTTTTCCAACCTAATTCTCTTCCCTTTTACATCATAAATCTCTTTTTCTCTTATCTCTAAGAAAAATTTTCAAATTACCCCCAACACTCATCTAGCATAAATAAATTATAACTACCATATATAATAATTCTAAAACACATAAATTCATTTAGAAAATATTTTGATATGCAATATGACATGAAATGCAACCCATTCCTCTAATTATACGGTAGGTTTTTGTAGGGTTTTACATCCTCCCCTCCTTAAAAAAATTTCATCTCAAAATTCAGCGTGTATCTTTCTTTGAAGTCGGGATATTTCTGCTTCATCCATTCTTCTGCTTCCCATGTGGCATCTTATGCGCCGACATGCTGAATTGAAATCAAACCCATAGATATTTGGAACTTTGCCCAAAATCGTGATGTAGACCTCGAGTCTCAGTTAGAGACGATACTTTAGGGTACACCATGCAACTTGCTATCTCCCGTACATATATCCGAGCTAACTTCTCCATAAAGTCCCTTACACTTACAAGGATAAAGCGCGCTATCTTCGTCAGTCAATTAACCACTACCTAAATAACATCCTTTTGCGTCTTTGACATTGGTAAGCCGGTGACGAAGTCCATCGTTACCTCCTCCCGTTTCCATTGTGGTATTGTCAAGAGTTGCAATAATACAGGTGTCTTCTTGTGTATCGTGATGCTCCCATAACACTTTCACCTTTGGTATCTACTTATTCCGAAGAGTCTTAATGCTCCAATTTAGAATCTTAATCAGTTTTCTCCTATAACTCAAATCACGTGGCAATGGTAAAGGCTTGTCGTTAAAACATATTCTGGATCAGGATCATACATCTTTAGCTGAGATATATGAAACACGTCTCGTAATCTCAGCAAAATGTTTGGTAAGTCCAATCTATAGGTGACAGTTCCAACATTCTCCTTCTATTATTCGTATAGCTTTTCTACTAATTCTTAGTCGCCTTCATTCCTTTTCTTATTACTTTTACCTTATCTGCCATTTCTTGAACACGAACATTACCGATTTTGATAATCTGCCTATCTTCTATTTATCCTAATATAATGGTACTTGACATGTCTGGCTCTGCATCGCTTTATATAGGGCTAAACCAATAGAAGATTGGTAGATGCTGTTGTAGGCCTGTTGGCATGCGGCACGCTTTTAGTCCATTTATCAATAAGGTCCAGTATACATGCCCTAAACATGTCCTTCAGTATCTAAATAAGTTTTTCAGATTGGCTATCAATTTTGAGGATATGCTATAGCTCAGAACTTCCAAGTTGATCCCATTATCTCTAGGAACTTAGTCTAAAATCTTGTAGTGAACTTAGGATCCTACTTAGATTCAATACTTAATGACATCCCATGTAGCCTCTACCTTGGCTATGACTACTTAAAATCACCCCTGATTACTTCTCATTCCAAGAATAGAAATATACTTAACTAAACTTTCACTTACCAAACTTAACAGAAATTTATGCTATCTCCACTTTCTAACACCAATTTCGATTGTTCCATGTTCTTAATGGAATTCAAAGTGCATCAGGTGTTATCTGAAAAGGTACCATAAAATTATCAAAGAAGGATTGAAATCCTATGCATCTATTCCATAAGTAATAGAGCTTTTGTCAATCAGTATGACATCATCACCCGTCCGTAGTACCTATCCCCAATATTAGTTGCAATCTCAAGTATATCCCCTTCTTAAATTCATACTCAATGATATCCTTATCTCAAGTCTAACTTAGGAGTAACCATGTATATTCTTGATAACCAAACTATTCAATATTCTCCAATCTATACATAGTTTTGAAATTCCATCCTTTTCTTATACCATTACTACTGGGTCCTGTAGGCTACAACACTAGGTTAGATATCCTTAGTATTCCTTCAACAATAATTTATGAACCTTCGCTCCTAGTATTATGCTCTACACTTCCTTTATCTTACCTCTTCTAAAATTTAATCATACCTATTTGATCCCCAAAAATGTATTATTCTATCTCTATAACCAACTTAACTGCTTGCTTCGACAGTCATTCCTTGTCTAATATGCTACCATAATTCTCAAAAGAAAAACAAGTCAGATTCTCGATAAATTTTACTTCTCCAGCTAAAATTTCATCTCTCAGATCAAGCTTATAGATCCTTACTTCCTTGCACGATGAAGGATGCTTAACCATTTAATAAGAAAATCTATACTATTCACAGTTGATAGATTCGACTCTTATAGTCTAGCTTATCACAACTCAAATAAATAGTACACTACATAATATATATGCTATGCAGAACAAACACCAAAGAGAATATTCTTTCAGAAGAAATAAAGGATTAACTTGGCACTACTATTGCATCTGATCTCTCGTCCTCTTAGCTCAACCACCGTGGTCATCACTTATGGCTTTAGCTTAATTCCTCCAATAACTACATTTCTTCAGCTTGCTGAATTCGGTGGTAGGGTCTTAATTGGACCTGTCCAACTGTCACCTTAGTAGATCCCTCAGGTTCTATCTCTTGTTCTTCTTCATGCACTTTTCCCATATCTGGCTGTGAGTGCTCTATTGGCTTGTATTCAAGTATTGAAGATTTTTTGCCATGACTAGTTCTTCCTCTTACTGTAGTTTTACATCGAGGTGCCATCTTGCATAATCATTTCCATAATTATAGGTTGACAAATGCATACATATGCAAGCAAACATATAGTGCAAAGATAACATATATAGCTTTAGCTCACTTATTGAACATATGCGAGTATTTTTTCTTTGAAAGAAGTGAAATACTGAAAATTTTTATTGAAAATAAATCATACTTTAACACAAAAAAATTGGATATCACAGATGATACCTTTATAGGAATTAGATACTCATAGACAATAAAGTAAATATGGCCATGACCTCAATAAATAGATTCTTTAATCAACAAATTGCATCATAAACCTACTAAGTCTTCTCACTGCTCTAGTCGTTACTCGAGTAGTTAGAAATAGATTCTTCGAACCATTATTCTCTTCTCTTCTTGCAGTCTATTCCCTATTTGAACCTAAGTGTACAACCATTAGTTCCACTCTTCCTAGGACTCTCCTCCACCTTCCCTTTTCCATTGACCTTCACCCTTCAGACTAACTTCCGAAGTGCTCTCATACCCAGGATGAGTCTATCATTCTGACTGGGTCCCTCATCATTAGACTCCTCAAAGTCAAAGCTAAAAGGGGTAATGTCAAACTCTCCTATTGGTAGAGTCCAAGGAGGCACAAATGCCTCCTCCTTCTCCTCATCAAACTCTTCCATCTCCCCTTCAACTTCACTATCAGAATCATCCATCTCTTCTTCTCCCTCATCATCAACATCACCCAGTTCTTCACCTCCCTCACCATTAGTATCACCTATTTGCTCTCCTCTCTCACCACCTAAGTTAAGATCAGGAGTTTTCTCCTCTGCCTCTCTATCTGAGACTAAATCAACCATTGGTATAGGAGTGTCTACCACCTGCACATCCTCAACACCTCCCTCTTATATGCGTAACTCTAGCACAGCAACCTCAACCTCCATTTTTTCTTCCTTACCATCATTAGGCTCAATAAGGTTGGAAACCTCAATCTCCATCTTACAGTCACTATTCTCTAATTCAAACTAATTTGACCCAGGTTCAGGTTCCGTATCCGAGGAGGATAGGTCTACTATAGGAACTGGAGTAGGTGTTCTACCACAAATAAAAGACCAATCTCGGGTAACGGGCGCGAATCTCTTAACCATCCTACAAACAGAACATACAGATTAGTACTAGAGATTATAAAACTTAATGTAATGGATCCAAATATTGCCAATAGTTGCCTAAATCTAGGTTTTAATACCACTTGTAACACCACACTACCTACGTACCCCAAAAGGGGCGGGGATGTCGCCCCATTCTAAGAACAAAGGATCTTTATAACTAGGTAATAGAAAATATGGAAGGAAATAACTTAATAATAAAATTATTACAATCCTAAAACAATACTTATACAAGTCTTGAAACAAATAGAAAGGAACTAAAATCTCTAATAAACAAATACATCAAAATAAATATTCCAAGCTCATGGCAACATAATTAAATCAACCTTCTAAGTAGGAATGACATGAAGACATGATATAATAGGTGATGAGAAATATTTCCTAGTAAGTCCGGTGTGTGCTCATGATAATTTAAGTAAAAATTTCATGTATGCAAGTTTTGAACAAGTTACAACAAAAAATTTGCAAGTCCAGAAATTTGTCTTTGAACACTGAGTGGTGTATTATAAGCATTTGTAAAGTAAAAGAGTTCCACCTGTAAAGAAATAACCACTCAAATAAAGTTGATTATGAAACCGTGCATCATGAATGGACATGGCACCACACCTTGTGCACCATGACAAGAGAATGATCCGAATGCCACACTTTGTGCATTTTAATACAAGGAGGGCGTACGGCCCACTAGGCGAGATACTCCTTTATCTCTACACCCAAACTTACTGGTTGTCCACTTTGAAAATAAACAGTCCACCAGAACTATACATGGTGGCTTGGACCGGCCTGACCAACAAGAACTGTCGTCTTGTCTAGGCAGAGTTCACTCCTCAGAGGTGGCCGCCTACTGAGAGACTTATCCAACCCTTCAAAGACTAGTCCTAGTAGTCTACCTCCATTGAGCACTTAATGTTAAACTTGTCCCATTTGGGGAAAGTAGAATTATTCAAAGAATTTTCTTTGAAATAACAATTATGGTTTACAAAACAATCTTAGGAAAAAATTTGTTTAAGTAAAATTTATTATTTTGCTTGAAAAATTATTTTTCTTAACTAAAAATTATTTTATTTTAGAAAATGAATGAATTGTCCATAATTGCTTTCCAAAGTACATCTTCCATGGCAATCTGTGCGTTTGACTTGCAGAAGCACTTTTGTTCACAAACATCTTTATGCAAGGACTTACTTTGATCTCTTGATTTCACTTGACAAAATAGTCCTCCATGTCTTGCTCGAGGCAACCTAACCCTGTTTGGCGTAAACAAGTGTATGTATTACCATTGGCGCACAACAAAACTGCATAGGTACAAATAATTCCCAATTTTACATACATATAATCAATATCAACACTCAAATATAATGTAAATGGCTTAGGAGATCTAAAAGTAATTTAGAGGTTAATATTAATATAAGAATAAGTTGATGCTATAGAAACATAAGTGATATAAGTATTAATAGAGTATAACAAAAAATAATAACATTGTCAAAAGTATTGATAAAATATTAATAATTTTATAGATAATATTATTGCTATAGGGAGAATAAAATAGTAATGATGATATTATTATGTATATATTTACATTTATTTATTTTTAAAGAAAAATAATAATGTTTAATAAAAATAATAGTAATAATATTTATTATGTTAATATTTTCAATAGTATCATTAAATAAAAATATTATAGCTAACAACAATAATAATACTAATTTTAACAATAATAATAATAGTAATATTAATAATATCGGTGACACTTAAAAATAGCAATACCAATAATAATACTTATAACATTAGTAGTAATAACATTATTTAAAAATAGTAATATTAGTAATAAAAATAATGATAGTGATTTAAGTATCAAAAGTAGCAATAATATTACTATTAGCATTTAAAGGTAGTAATCATTTTGATATTAATAAATAAAGTTGTAATCATACAAGTAGAGTGATAATAATAATTTTCATACGAAAAGTAGTATCATTAGCCATATAAATGTTTGCATGGTAATTGATGATAAGATCAACAACTATTAAAGCTTTAGCAAAATTATAAAAGCAACAATCTCCCTATCTACCATATCATCTCATGCTAGTGTCACATAGTCCATTCACAAATATACTAACAACATACAATAACCTCATGTTAAAATCAAAATCCAAATCTACTTCATAGAATAGTGCTAATACACCTCTCAATCTATACATAGTAAAATCATCCATGTCATATAAACATGCATTTATTTTCCGAACACCACTAGATCATCCATCATCATATCAATAAGCCATCATCCTATTAATCTTGAGTTCGAAAATAAATGAGAGAGTTAGGACAAAATACTTGTTTGATGACCGTTTTGAATCGAAGGTGTTGTTTTGATAAATGAAAGGTCTTGAGTGCTTTGATGAGTCCTCTAATGGTTGAAGTTTTCCAAAGATGACCACTAATGATTCAGGTAAGAGAGAGAGTGTGTGAGAGAGCTTGAGATGATAAAGAAAAGAATACGAATAAGATAGTTGCATTTATTTTACCTTTTTTGGTATTCTTCTTGTCTTGAAAAAAATGGTTTGTTTGATTCAAAAGAAGGATCAACTTTGATTGTTTTGGCATTATAAAGTGTACCAAAGGAAAGAATATGATGATCTCTAGTTGATTGGAGGGTTTTAGAGTGGTTTGTGATGTTTAGAAGTAACTAAATGGTTGAAGGTGAATAGTGTGTATTTTCTGTGTTCTTGGTGTTCTTGAGAGAACGGGAGAGAAAGCTAGATGAAGTGGGAGAGTGCTCTTGGATTGGTGATGGCCGAATGGCCTTGATTGATGGAGTGTTTCAGCTTAGCCAGGTTATAAGGATTCTAGGTGTTGTTCAAATTTGAATTTTAAAGAATGGTTAGGGAAATAGTGAAGATTCTTGAGGTGGGATGTTGCTAATGGTGACCAATCTTCGAAGGTTTCTAACTCTTCAATGGAGACTTACTAGGTTTGATTATGTCATAGAAGAAAATGAAGATGGTTCCTACCTCTAGTGTTGGCTGAAAATAGGCTATGAAGGAGGAGTGAAAATTCTGGTTTGCTAGCTTAGTTAGGTGAGTGTTTAAGGAAGAAAAAGATAGAATTTAATTTTTAGGTTCAAAGTATTTTGAATGGAGTGAAGTTGGG
This sequence comes from Voacanga thouarsii, assembly GCA_026120185.1. Lineage (NCBI taxonomy): Eukaryota > Viridiplantae > Streptophyta > Magnoliopsida > Gentianales > Apocynaceae > Voacanga > Voacanga thouarsii. The sequence goes on from JANUWF010003397.1 coordinate 596,488, forward strand.
AGGGGTATGAGGTAATATTCTTGCAAATGGTGACCATGTAACACCCCTCCTTTATACTTTTGATTGGCTAGTATTTGTAATAGGATGAGAATTTGTACTGATATCCAGAACAAAAGCTGATCGGTGTAATGAGACGAATATTTTGTCGGGACTTGGATTTAATTATTGGATTTGTTCTACCCATACCCTAAAGTTTTAGAAGGATATTATCATTAACAAAATAAGAATTGAGGGTACTCTGGAAAGAGAAATTAGTCAGTACGATGAAACACACGTTTTGGTGTGAAATATGCTACCTGGAGTATCGGGGGTATTTTCGTCATTTTGACAGCAAATTTGACTAAGTAGAAGAGGAATTGAAGAATTTGAGTGTTACCAATGGATTCAGTGAAATTTTTGGAGTTGAATGGTGAAATAAAATATTTTTTCGTTACGGACCCGATTTTGGTCATTTATGATAAAGATAGGAAATCGCAGTTAAAAATGGACGTGTGGCATTGTGTGAATGGTGGATGAAAATAAGTGTTAAAATACCATTAGGGGAGTGAAATATTTGTGGGATTATTAAATTGCAAAAGCTTATTGAATAAGCTTAAGAATTATCTATATAAATTAAATCCACCAATAGGAATTTAGCTTTAAAATGAATATCCCACAATGTAATTAATGTTGGTTGACTTTGGGCACTAGAATGGTGGTGGAAGGGCTGTAAAACAGCCAAAAATTCATCCAAGATAAGAACAAAAGGAAGGAGAGGAAGAAAAGAAAGGAAAAGGAAAGAAAAGCTAGAAAAAAATAGAGAAAATTGGGAAAAATGAGAGAAGAAGATTTCTTGGAGAGAAAAAGAGAAACTTGAAGCATTTTTCAGCGAAATCAAGCTACAAACAAGGTAAACATTCAAGGTTTAAGAATTAAAGTTGTAGATTAAAGCATGAGGATTATTTTCATGTAAATTTTGTTGGTAAATTCATACTATTTATGAATTTTTCTCAAGAATTCAAGTTTGTTTATGATTTTGTGTGTGTAACACCCCGCTACCTAGGCCCGCTAGGGTCGGGGATGTCTCCTCGTCCAAAGGACAAGGGGTCTTTATAACTAGGTCACACAAATAAAATAGCGGAATAAAAATAATACTTTAACTTAATATTTATTACAACCTAAGGATAAATCCAAGATTAAATCCAAGAATTCCAAAAAAAAAAAAAAAAAAAAAACGAATCCATAATAAATATTATCCACTCTCAACTCCCCAAAGCAATACATAAAAAGGGTGATGAGACAAAAATCTCAGTAAGTCCGTGTGTGCTTTGAGTGTCGAGTGAAAACAGTTTGTGAATGCAAAGTATAAAATCTTTATAAGAGAAATACTAGCAAGCAATAAATATTAGTTAAAACCAAGAGTGGCGTTTTGGCTTTTCCCGCCATACACAATAATTAAAATCAACCACTCAAAAGAAAGGGTCATGGGTTACCACACGTTGGGCCCCATAACCGGTCAGAATGCCGACACTTTGTGCAGCCTGACAAAAGGTAGGTGATTGGCCTACCGGGCAAGATACTCCTCCTTCTCTATACCCAAACAACAACCGATTGTCCATTCCGACAAAACACAGTCACTTGACTGAAATAAAAACTGCTAGCTCGGACCGGCATAACTAATTAGTATTGACGTTTCTCTAAGTTGAGTTTATCTTCTAGAGGTGGCTTCCTGCCAGAAGACTCACTCTTGCTCTTCAAAATTAGTACTACTAGCCTACCCATATTGAGTACTCAACGTAACGTATCCCACTTGGGAGAAAATGAACAAAACACAGTTTCACGTGAAAATGGCAATTAAGGGTTTCCAAAGTCTTTGCCAAAATCAGTTTTAGAAAGAGTTTTAAGTTTGAGTAAATCTGCTTATTGATTTCCAAATAATTTGTTTGACTAAAATAAGAAAGAAGTCAATCCTCAATTGCCTTTATAGAAATGAGTGTCCTTGCACTCTACATTTGGCTTGCCATTAAAAAAAATCTTTTTTGCATCAAACAGGTTTTATGCAGGAGCTTACCTAATCCTTACTCACAATAAAGGTCTCCAACAACTGACCTAACCCCGCATGGGGTAAATATAAACCACAATCAAAGTCATGCCAAAATCCACTTTCACAAATAAAACTAACTCAACTCACTATTACCATGATTCTAGTGTCCCAAGCTTTAAGGCCAAACAATAAATTAAAAGGTTTATAAGCTAAGGCTAATTTGATATTTAAAATAATTAGTGTTTTGGGAAATAGGTACTAATAAGTTGAAGGGTTAAATCTTGCTAAAATAATTTAGAGTCTATTTGATGAAGGGTCCTAGGTGGTATTAGGTAAAATAATAATTTATTAATAATTATTGCTTGAAAATAATTGATAATTAAAATTAGTTGAAAATAAAGTTTAATGAGTCTTGATTGAAAGATAATAAATAAATTTTAATAAGATTCGGTTAAAAGATAATAATTAAATTTTAATAATAAATATTTTACTTGATATGATTATTTTCATAAAAGGCTTTATTATTTTATATAATATCTATATATTTTATTTTCTAGCAAAAGCTATTATTTATTTGACTAAAATATCCTTATTATATATATAATAATCCAAATCTACCCTTCCTGGGGTTTTTTCAAAATTACTAGCAAAAATCATAATATTAAATATTTTATTGAAGGAATAAAATTTTCTTAGGGACAACTAGATCATGATCATATTCCTATTGCTAACCACAATCATGAACATATACTCCCTCCAATTCATCAAATCATCCAAATCATGAATAAAAGCATAGATCTAAATTTATCAAGGCATGATCCAACCTTTACTAGCATAAATATAATTAGGGCTTCAACAATCATACTTGAATATAAATCCTATTCACCAACGGTGACATAATCTCTAACATGCTTGATCACATATATCACTCTCAACATGGAGACATGCATTAAACCCTAAAACATGATAATATCATCCAAGATAAATCATCACATGCATAAACTCCAACTCCATCATATACACACATTCACTCATGCTTCAAACTCAACTCATCACAGCAACACATGCTTAATCCACACTCATAGCCCATCTCCTTCCAATATCATCCTAGAGACATGAATCTAGAGCCTAAAAAGAGTGTTGAAGGGACTTACTTGATTGATGAGTACCTTGAAGGAGTTTCGAATGGATCTCAACTCCTAGATGTCTAAATCCGTCCAAGGGAGATGAGGAAAGCATAGCCATTGGTGAAGTCGTTTGGCCAAGAGGGAGAGGGTGTTCGACCAAGAGAGAGAGAGAGAGAGAGAGAGAGAGAGAGAGAGAGAGAGAGAGAGAAGAGAAGAAGAAAGTCCATTAGCATGCTTATTCATATACATATTCATTAGAGATCAAATATTAGCGAAGATGAAGTTGATTGAACAAACCTACCTTGAAGGTATTCTTGAGCCTTCACAAAAATTCTGATTTTTTGACCCAAAAGTGCAAGTTGGATTTTGGAGTTTGATGTTAAAAATGGTATGGATGGACTCACGGAAGTGAGTAAGTGAAATCTGGAATTTTTTTGAAAGAAGTTTGAAGTGGTTTGGAGAGGTATTAGGCGAAAGAAGGAGTAGGTGTTCTTGGTATTCTATGTTTGCTTGAAGGTTGAAGAGATTGGAGAGAGTTTTGGTTGAAGCTGCCGAAATTCTTAGGGATTAGGGTTGGCCGAACTCTTTGAGGAGTTTTGGCAATTGAATTTTCTGGTTTGATAGGAAAAGGAAAGGCTGGTTGTTGAAATCCTAAAAGAATAATTTAGTGAATCAAATTTGGAAACAAAATATGTAGAGAATATCTTGATCAATGGAGAGCTTTTGAAAGATGTGATGGCCGACTGTTTGATCAGTGTTTTTGGCTGGATGAAAGCTGAGTGAAGAAGGTTAATGGTGGCCGAAAGGAAGGAGTGCAATGGTGAAGGAAAGGTCTGGCTGTTTGAGGGACATTTTATGGAAGGTTGCTAAATTAATATTGCTAGAATTTTGGTATTCAATTAAGGCATGATTGCAGTGATTTGTTGGAGATATTTTCGGGCAGCCATGTCTAATTTTTGTGCAAAAGCTTGGGGAAGACAATGGAGTTCAGTTCATGGCTGTTTAAGAAAGGTTTGTGCAAAAGAAAGATGAAGTTTTGGCCAGGGCTGGAATGGAAAACAAAGCTGGAAAATTCTGTCCAGTGATTATCGCAAGTTGGAAAGAATTTCTGGGCAGATTTTCTGCCATTGTTCAGTCAATTTTACAGAAGATTTTAAGGGGATTTCAGAGGTCTTTCAAGGCTGGTTTCCATCCTTCTTTATGGAGGAAAAACATGGCTAAGGAGCTGGGTGAATCTGGAAGAAAACAGCTTGGTTTAAGACCACCTAAGCTGCGATTTTGCCCAGAAATTTTTCTGGTTTTGCATAGCATTTGTGCAGTCCAAAAATGGTCAGAAAAATTCAGATTTCAAGCTGATCGAAAGGGCCATTTTATGGCAGCATTTGGGAGGGAATAATGGCTGAGAATTTCGACATCTTGAAGGCACAAGAAGTTGGAAAATTTCAGTTCATTACATGAAGGAAAATGAACCTAGCTAGAGTGAAGTTTAGAAAGTTCACTAGGGGAGTTAATTCTCTTGGAATCCTTCCCCATCTCTTCCACATTTTTGGTCCATAAGATGTCTTTCACTAAGACATTTTGAACCTTCAAAGCCACAACACTTTACTAAAATTTCTGGAATGAAATTGGCTAGAACAAATGTGACCAATCTAACGAATTGAGAATTAAGGAAAATTAAGGATCAAGGAAGAATGAATTCCCTTAGGAATTTTGTGTAGGTACAAGAATAGGATTAGGGTACTCCTATCATGTCTCCCCTAGGATAATACCTTTACTCTACTCTAAAGCACTTAAGGCCAAAAATACAACCTTCCAAAGTAAAAATAAAATTTAATCATGCTAAAATTCCAATGATGGAATTTGAACCCTAGACCTTAAGAATTAATTCCAAAGCTCTAACCCCTACATCACAACAACTCTTTCTCTTATTTTCTCTCTAAAATATTTTTCCTATTTAATCCTCAAGCTATCTCCCTATTTTCACCTCAAGCAAAAATTACCATTTTGCCCTTCTTACTCAATACTCACAATTAAGCCTTCTAGGCCACAAAACACAAATCCAAAGCACATAATTTCATATAAAAACATATTTAAACATGTGATAAAATATGATATGCATCCCAACCCCCTTACTCTAAGGTTGGTTTCGATTGGGGTTTCACAGTGTGTGTGTGTGTCGGTTGGTGAGGAGGATTTTATGCTAAGTTTTATATGGTAATTAAAGATGTTTTCATGATGGTTTTATTGGTGGATCATGGCTGCAAAAGAATCATGTGAAATAGGAAGAAAAGCTAGACTAATTGTTAAAGGAAAATGAATGGTTATTGTTGTTATTTGAGAATGTTAATTGGTATTGGAAAATATGGTTTTACTGAGCTATATATGTCTGAAAATCAGAAGTATGAAGGCTGTTTTAGTAACATTTGAGGAGGATTAAGTGATATATAAGTGTTTGGATTGAAGGAGAACAAAGGAAAACATGAATAGTGAAATTGAGGTAAAACTATTGGGGCAATTTTTGCCCAGTACCGTGCCTCAGAAACCAGAATTTTGGAAAATGAATTTTACAGAAGTAAGTTGAGAGTTTTATGGTTGTTTTGGTATATCATAGAGCCAAAACAGAGTTGTGGATTAAAAGTTATGTCTGAAACAAAATCATATGTCAAAACAGAAAAATTTCAGAATTTTGCTTAGAACATGGACGAATTTTAGGATAATTAATTATGTGATTTTGGATAAAATAATTGGGAAAATATGAAGGGAATCCATTGTTTATGAAGGGAGAAAAGATGTGGAAAAATAAAAACAAATGAATTGAAAAAACGACAAAAAATAACGTGAACGAAGGTTGAACATTTTCCTTAATCGTCAGCTAACCGTTGGCTAAACGTCAGTTGGACGTCGACTACCCATCAGGCACGCCAGCTATTTTTTGGCCAAACACGAATTAACTAAAAAATGATGTTTGGTGTAGGTTTAGCGATAAACAGCCAATATAATGTCAAAAATAGAAGAGGTGGTGGTTACACCGCTGTAAACAAATAGGGTTATTTAGGACACGAGGTGCCCTTTGATTTTTAAAACCTTTTGAAAGCTAGTGTGCTTTGTTTCTCAATGAAATGCTATGTTTTATATTGTTTCAAAAACCCCTGAATATGTTTAAGGCTTCTTTGAGCAAGATTTATTTTTATGCCATTTTTAGCTTGAATGAATTTCATAGTTGGCTTGGAAACCTTAACGGACGATTAAAGCATGAATTTGTGAATGCAGTCCCATTTGGATTAAATACTTGGGATTTTTGAAAAATGGTAAATTTTTAAGATTGGGTGTTCATCAATTAATTGGAATGCCCTTATTGGAATATTTTATGGAAATGTGTTTGAAAACTTTAAATTTAATCCTGTTTTCGGATTAGAATTCTTAATTTCTTAAAATGAGTTCCTTTTTTAAATCAAGTATTTGAAAAATGATCCAAATGTCCTTATTGGAATGTTTTATGAAAACCTTTGGAGCTCGGGTATTCGGTAAATGACTAAAATATCCTTTTTAGAACTCTTGTGAATATTTTTCAAATTGAGTAAGGTTAAAATGACCCGAATACTCTCGGAATGTCTTTTGGAATCGGGCATAGGTAAAATGACCCGAATGCCCTTGGAAAATGACTTTTGTGATCGAGTAAGGGGAAAATGACCCGGATACTCTTAGAAACATGTTTTGATGTGTGAACAGAACTCTTTATCTTATTTCAACATGATTTTAAAAAATAATCTCTTGTGATGAGATTGACTTTTGGAAAATGACTTTTGATCCATGAAATTATTTTATTGGCTTGATGTGCCTATGGAATGAATTGATTGGTTCTGCGGAGCCTATGTGAATGATGATCTGACTTGCGAATCAGTGGATCAAATTCTAAAAAATGTGATTTTGCCCCAAAAAAATTTTGATTTGAAAACCTTGTGGGATCAAATAACTCTCTGGCCTGATTAGTCATAAGGGGTTGGTATAGGTAACGTTGAGTTCTTAGCAAGGACTTTAATCTTTGTACTAGCTCATATTAGAGGTAGACTATCCCAAGTAACCTAGCTAGTTCTGGAGATTGTCTTACTCCAAACAGGGCAACAGAACATTGAGATAAGTCATCCCGGCTTGCCGTTTAGCACCTGGCAATTGCCGCGCCTACAGACGTTTCTTATTTTAAGTCATTCACTGGATGTCGGGAGGGGACATTCGGTGCGTTTGACTCCTTACACCTCGATGGTTATTGACGTCAGGATTGGGACCCCTAGCTTATGGTGGCAAGTAAAAAATTATGTGTTGTGGTACACTATGTATGCTACGGTATACCTGAGTAGAAGAACGCTGCGGTGTACTTATTTTGGCGATACACGGTTGAGTACTGGATGCTACGATCTCAGTACAATTATATGTGGCGTCGATGGTAAGGATTGCAAGACTTGCATACAGGTCGACCTTTTGTTGGAGAAGTGCCTGTGATATGAAAACTGGGGTAATGATTTGAAATTTGAAATAAAGTTTTTCAAAATTGATTGAGTTCTGGATAAACTCTTCTTTAGAGAGTTTTGGAATTGTTTCCAGTGAACAAATAATATGCTATTCCACAAAAGTTTTATGTACCCTATTCTTTCATGAAGTATTAGCACACACGGGACTCACCAGGTGAGTCGCCACTCACATATGTCTTTTAACTTATCTTTTGAAGGATCCAGAGCTGAGCGGACCTACGGATAGAAGGACAATACCACAGAGTCGACAGTTTAGGCCTGGACAGCTTTTTTTTTTTTTTTTTTTATCTTGTACTGTATTCTGTTATAGATAGAGATGGCATATATTAAATACTCTGATATATGCAAAAGTGTGGCCATTAGTGTGGGATATTGTTGAGTCTGGACTTTATATATGTATTTACTCTGTTGTTTCCGTTATAAAGATCCCTTGTCTAGGAAACAGGACGGGGCAACACCCAGTGTTGATATGCTTCTGTTGTTATATTTAATAGTGGTGTTACAATTGGTATCAGAGCCTAATTTTATATAACTGTGGTATCGTTATAGGAATTAATAGAACCCTTTTATTGTATAGGTATGGTGGATAGGAGCAATATAGGCAAGCACCCAATGGTCGAGCGCGATGATGAAGGGAAGAAAGAGATAGGTGAGAGCTCGGGTGTGGAGAGGAAACCTACTCCCGAGAGATACTATCGCCATATGAGGAGGAGGTGACGACTTTGATAGGGTTGGTGGTGATATTGGGCCGCACCATCAGGATGATGATAAGGAGGATAGAATCCCTGATGGTGTAGTACTATCTAAGAATGATGACGAGGTGTTTGGTAGGGATGTACCTGGGGTACTTGAGGAGGAGATACTGGATTTGGAGTTATTGATATAGGAGAGGACCAGGAGGTACCTGTAGTTGAGGAGTCTAAGGAGGATTTAGAGATAGACCCAGAACTATTGGCTTGGTTGCAGCTAGATGCGGACGGCAATGAGGAGATTGATGCAGTGGAGTCTTATACAGTCTCGACTGATTCAAGACCTCCTGTATCTGACAGTGAGGATGATGAGTCGGAGAGAGAGATGTATATATATATAGTATGATATGTACAGTTTGGCCGGTGTATACGACTGTGTGCTTGGTACACAAATTTTGTACTGACTTCATGATAAAATAGAGTGAACATGTGTTATGTTTTGCTAATTGCACTGTGCTTATTTTATGGCTGCTTTTGAGCTATGTTACATTTGTTATCCCGGTGAAATCTTATGAACTGCATAGATGCCTCCTAAACGGACCTCCGCATGATCATCGTGAGTTACTTGAAATAACCCTGAACTAATGGTGGAGGAACTGCAGGCGGAAGGTCCCCACCTCACAACCTTGGATCACTCCATATTTCAAACCTTCCAAAGATGGCTGACACGATCCAACAACTGACTGAGGATGCTAGGGTAAATGAGGGTACAAGTAAGGAAAGTCAGCAAGGTGAAGTCAAGTCGGATCAAGCCCTTGAGCGCTTTTTGAAATTTCACCCTTTGCAATTTCAAGGGCGACTTAACTCAGAACAGAAGGCTGAAAAATTAGATTGAATAGATGGAAAAGATCTTTGCAACCCTAAATTATTCAGAGCAAATGAAGTGATATGATCTTGAGTGGGCTTTTTCTTGGTGTTGTGGGTGGTTTAGTTGGTTATGAGTTTAGCTCAACCAATGGGACCAAAAACAGAGATTTTTCTTGAGACAAAAGGAGAAAATGAAGCTAAGAATCTACTCTCTATCAAACCCTAGAAGAACTAGGCTTCAAAGACCCTCAAGAATAGTAGAAAGTTCTACTATAATCTTACCCCAATATCCTTGAAGTAACAAAGGTAAATAAGAACAAATAGAATCGAGAAAATAAGTACCCAAGTAATGGAATTCAAATAAACCTTAGAAGAACAAAGCAACTAAGACCTATTCAAGAAACTAATTTAGATTATCCAATAGATTTTTTAGACTCATTCATAAGGAGGACTAATCCTTAAGCATGGTCTTGAACAAGATAAATAAGGAGGCTAGGGCCTCTCAAGACTCTTTCTTTAAATTTGAATAAAAAAGTGTGAATTGTGTTGTCAAATCACTAAAGGTTGTATTTATACTATCCTCAAACATGGTTTTATGAGCAATTGGAAATCATCTTGAAGCTTCTTGGCCTTAAATCTTGTCATTGGTCCTTGCCCTTGCACGGTCACGCATTCTCCTTCTTGGTCTTGACCTCTATGATGAAACGGATTCTCATCATCTCCCCTTCATTGAAAAGGATTTGTCTCCAAATCTTTGCCATCATCTACATCTAAGGGAGAGAGGTAACTAACATTAAAAGTGGCACTAACATGAAACTCACTGGGTAAATCTATTTTATAAGCATTATCTCTAACTTTGGCGAGAACTTAGAATGGACCATCCCCCCTTGGATCTAGTTTGTTCCGTCATTGTGTGGGAAATCTCTCCTTGCGAAGGTGCACCCATACCTAATCGTCGGGCTCAAATGACACATTTTTTCTTCCTTGATTGTGTTTATAGGAAATCTCTTCATACTGCTTTCTTAGCTCTATTGAGGTTCAACCGTTCACTTATAGGCAAAGGAACCAAATCTAAAGAAGTTGGAGGATTAAAACCATATACAATTTCAAAAGGAGAATAAGAAGTGGTAGAGTGAATAGCCCTATTGTAAGCAAATTGAATATGTGGCAAGCACTCTTCCCAAATTTTCAAGTTCTTCTTGATTATGGTGCGCAAGAGTTGGGTGAGTGTTCGGTTGATGAGTTCCATTTGTCCGTCCGTTTGAGGATGAAAAGCTATGGAAAACAAGAGATTAGTACCAAGTTTGTTCCATAAAACTCTCCAAAAGTGGCTAAGGAGTTTTGTATCTCTATCTGAGACAATAGTCCTTGGAATCCCGTGCATTCTCACCACTTTCTTAAAGAATAAATCTACAATATAGGACACATCATTAGTCTTGGAACAAGCCACAAAATAAGCCATTTTAGAGAATCGATCAACAATCACAAATATGGAGTCCTTACCTCCATTGGACCTAGGAAATCCTAAGATGAAGTCCATTGAAATATCAACCCAAGGCACATTAGGTGTGGGCAAAGGAGTATAAAAACCATGTAGAAGAGATCTAGACTTAGCTCATCTACAAATAATGCATTGAGAACAATGTTTCTCCACACCCCTTCTCATTTTTAGCCAAAAGAAACGTTCCTTAAGGATGCTTAAGGTCTTTGCAATATCAAAATGCCCCATTAGTCCCCCACTATAGGCCTCCCTAACTAGCAACACCCTAATAAAACCTTTTGTCACACAAAGCCTTGCCTCCCTAAACAAGAAACTATCATGCCTATAATATTTAGCAAATGCACTTTTCTCGCAAGCATGGAAAATATCCCTAAACTCCTCATCATCAACATATAAATCTTTCACAAGTTCAAAACCAAGAAGTTTAGCATTCAAAAAGTTTAGTAGTGCATACCTTCGAGATAGTGCATCCGTTACCACATTTTCCTTACCCTTCTTGTATTGAATGACATAAGGAAATGTCCCAATAAACTCCATCCACCTTGCATGCCTCTTATTCAAATTTTGTTGGCTTTTAAGGTGTTTAAGGGTCTTATGATCAGTATGAATGACAAACTCTCTTGGTAAAAGATAGTATTGCTAATATTCTAAGGTCCTCACCAAGGCAAAAAGCTCTTTGTCATAAGTAGAGTAACTAAGGGCCGCCCCGGACAATTTCTCACTAAAGTATGGAATGGGTTTTCTATCTTGGGTCAAGACCGCACCTATTCCTACCCCGCTTGCATCACACTCTATCTCAAATGCCTTCTCAAAGTTAGGAAGAATAAGAATTGGAGCTTGACTCAATTTGTCGTTGAGGGTTTGAAAGACTTGTTTTTGGGCTTCCTCCCATCTAAATCCCACATTTTTCTTTACCACTTTGGTTAGAGGGGCTGCTATGGTGCTAAAATTTTGAAGGAACCTCCTATAGAAGCTAGCTAGCCCACAGAAACTACGGACTTGGGTAATGGTGTAGGGGAGGGCCAATCTTGGATAGCTTTTACTTTTCCCTCATCAACTTCAATCCCCTTAGCACTCACAACATACCCAAGGAATGTAATCCTCTCCAAACAAAAAGAGCACTTCTTAAGATTAGCATACAATCTCTCCCTTCGGAGGGCAACAAGCACATTTTGAACATGATTCAAATGATCCACATATGATTTGCTATAGATTAATATATCATCAAAGTACACAACAACAAATTTTTCAATGAATTCCCTCAAAACATGGTGCATTAATCGAATGAAAGTTCTAGGAGCATTAGACAATCCAAAGGGCATGACAAGCCACTTATACAAACCTTGTTTGGTTTTAAAAGCTATTTTCCATTCATCCCCTTCTCTTATTCTAATTTGGTGATAACCGAATTTCAAATCAATTTTAGAGAAAATGCATGCATCAAATAGTTGGTCAAGCAAGTCATCTAGCCTAGGAATGGGATAGCGGTATTTTACCTTGATGTTGTTGATAGCGTGACAATCTACGCACATACGCCATGTCCCATCCTTTTTGGGCACCAAGAGAACCAGAACTGCACATGGTGGATCTCTCTCACATGTCCCTTCTCAAGTAATGCCTCTACTTGCTTTTGCAATTCCTTAGACTCCTCCAGGTTACTTCTATAAGCCGGTCAGTTGGGAATGACGGCTCCGGGAACAAAGTCGATTTGATGCTTAATCCTTCTTATGAGTGGTAGTCCTCCGGGCACCTCCTATGGAAAAATGTCTTCAAATTCTTGAAGAATAGCTGCAATTTCATTAGGCAATGACAATGTAGATTCATTAGTAGAAAGATAAGAACCTTTGCATAAAAGAAGAATAACCGATTCTTTAGCTTTTACAGCCTCTATGACCTTACTTTCTTTTGCAAAGAAATTCACTTTTCTTTTACCTCTTCTCTCTTGTCCTTGCCTACTCCTATCCTTACTCGTTAAAGGTACTTGTTTGTCCATCCTCTCTCTCAACTCCTTTTCTCTTTTCTCTTGTTCTTTCCTCTTAATTTCTTGTTTTTGTTTGACATCTTGTGCTCCCTTTTTATTTTCTTTCTCCTTCATGATTCCTTGATCTTTGTTCACCTCACTAGGGGCCATGGGGGTGAGGGTAAACTTAATTCCCTCCTTGAGTACGTAATAAGTTTTCTTCCTCCCATTATGCTTTACATGCCTATCGTATTGCCAAGGTCTCCGTAGGAGCAAATGACCCACTTGCATGGGTACCACATCACATAGCACATCATCCTTATACTTTTCCATCTCAAAAGACACCAAAACTTATTTGTTTACTCTCATTTCCTCGCTATCGTTCAACCATTGCAATTTGTAGGGCTTGGGGTGTTTAATCCAACTCATGTCCAATTTCTCAACTAAGTTTACACTAATCACGTTAGTACAACTCCTACTATCCACAATGACACTACAAGAAGTCTTGTTGATTAGACATCTAGTGTAGAAAATGCTCTCTCTTTGTTGGTAATCTTGATCTTTAATGCCTTGTGAATTCAATGACCTTCTTATGACTCCCATCAAAGAGTATTCTTGACCAACAACATCCCTTTCATTACTTTCCTTTTCTCCATTTCCCTCTTGGTCTCCTTGGTACCTTTCTCCCTCTTATTCGTCGATAGAAACCTCACCATAGGGATTAGTATACATCATTCTCTTGCTTGGACACTCATGGGAAGTATGTCCATATCCAAGGCACTCAAAACACTTTATATCCCTATTCCTTTGTGGCCTCTTTATGGCTTTTCCCTTGTCCTTGTTCCCATCCTCCCTAGGCTTCCAATCCTCTCTAGGTTTCCAAGCCTCCCTTGGTTTGTTGAAGTCCATTTAAAATGGCTTAGGGGCTTCATCCTTTTTAATTGGCATCTTGCTAGTAGTGTTGGAGTTTGGAAATGGTGGTCTAGTAAATGCCCTCCTCTTTAATTGCCTCTCAATCTTTATAGCGGCATGTACTATATCCTCCAATCATTTATAGGGGTGCAATTCTACTAAATTGGCAACTTTCCTATTTAATCCTCCCGAGAACCTTGCCCTCGTTGCTCTAGGATCCTCATTGATTTGAGCTCTTATCAACATTACTTTCATTTCTTTATGGTAATCTTCCACACTCTTGTTCCCTTGCTTGAGTGGTTAGAGCCTTTGGTAAAGATCATTGTAGTAATAGTGTGGTATAAACCTTGCCCTCATCATATCTTTTAATAAATTCTAATTAGCCACGGTTTCCACTCCCATTTGTCTCCTTTGTGCACTAACTTGCTCCCACCAAACCAAAGCATACTCTGAAAATCCCAAAATATCCAACCTTACATTTGACCTCTCACTATAGGTATGACTTTCTAGGAAGATCTCCATCTTGCTTTCCCACTCGAAATATGCTTTGGGGTCACTCTTGCCATAGAATGTAGGCACTTTCAATTTGATATGGTTTAACTCCTTCTCCTCATCATTTTCTTCTCTCATACCTCTTTTATTGCCTTATCCTCTATTGTATTCCCCAAAGGCTTCAACTTGTTCCTCCTCATACCATTCATCAACTCCCTCAAACTCTCTTTCTAACCCCATTAGGTTGTTCCCACCATTCCTTCCTTGACCTCTACCTCATCCTCCTCTCATACCATGTCTTCCCCCTCTCATAGGAGCTTATTAGAATCCCCTGATAGAGTACTCATCCCACTCTTTCCCTTGTTGGGCATTTAACGGATGAGTATGGACATCACCATCCCTCATCCTAGGGCTAAGTACTTCAAATCGCTCTTGGCCTCTCATTTGTACGACTGTAGAAAATAGCCCAAGATGATTTATCAATTCCCTTGTCATGTTTTGAAACTCACTTTGCATAGTCCTCATCATTGCTTGCAAGTAATCATGCAAAACCCTAGCATCAATTGATTTTTCTTGAGGTCTACTAGGTCCACTTAAGTTAGGCCTAGAGATCTCTTGATCATGGGCCATGGTGGTAGAAAATTTACTTATTTATACCTGCAAAACAAAAGAGATTAGAGAGAAAAATAGATCCTCACTTTACTTCCTTACATGTTGGCTCTCAAAGGTTGGTCACTTCACTATTGTGTTTGCTCTCTTAGGCTCTTTTAGAAATAGGTTCACATTCTTGCATTTTTTCTCAATACTCAAGTTTTCTTGTTCAATCCTAATTCTCCCCAATAGCTAAGTATTTAGTCAAACTTAGTGAATTACACAAATCAATGGATTTTTCCAATTAGGGGGTCTTAGGAGAATTTCACCAAACACTTATTCAGCACCTCAAGCAATCAAATTTTAATCAGGAATTTTAAGAAATGTGGACTCAATCAACATAAGAACAAAAACTTGATGTGCAAAGAACAATTCTAAATAAGAAACAAACAAAAATTAGTAAGAACAACTAGAACTAGGATTATGAAGAATAAGGTATTCACAAGTGTGTACTAGTAAAGTTGAGTTCAATGAGCATAGAATTCAACAATAGAGTGATATACTAAGTCTCAATATCCCAAGGAATGAAAATTAAGAATCAAAGTTCCCAACTATAGCCAAAAGCATTCTCATAGAACATTTAACAAACACCTTAGCTGCAATCCCGTCACTTAAGAACAACCAATATTTTCACCCATATTCAAGTCAATTTTCACCACAAACACAAGAAAATTTTGTTCCCAAGGATTATATTAACATTAAGGAGTAATTTTCCAAAAGAAAAATCAAGATATAACAAAGATATCATAACCTTTTTGGAGCACGTTTTTGAGTTACGGGATTTCTCTGTTTTTTTTTTCTTCAACTTTGTAGGGCTCCTTTTCTTGCTTCTAAGCTCTGATTGGAATCAAATATTTTCCTTGCTCTGATAGAAAACTCTTTGATATGATCTTGAGTGGGCTTTTCTTGGTGTTATGGGTGGTTTAGTTGGTTATGAGTTCAGCTTGACCAATGGGACAAAAAACAAAGATTTTTTCTTGAGACAAAAAGGAGAAAATGAAACTAACAACCTACCCTCTATCAAACCTTTGAAGAACTAGGCTTCAAAGACCCTAAAAAATAATAGAAAATTGTACTATAATCTCACCCCCAATATCCTTGAAGCAACAAAGGAAAATAAGAACAAATAGAATAGAGAAAATAGGCACCAAAGTAATGGAATTCAAACAAACCTTAGAAGAGCAAAGCAACTAAGACCCATTCAAGAAACCAATTAGGATTATCCAAAAAATTTTGTAGACTCATTCATAAGGAGGACTAATCCTTAAGAATAGTTTTGAACAAGATGAACAAGGAGGCTAGGGCCTCTCAAGATTCTCTCTTCACATTTGAATAAAAAGTGTGAATTGTGTTGTCAAATCAGTAAATGTTCTATTTATACTATCCTAACCCTAGCTAAGTAATCCCTGAAGTTCTAGTACAATTTAGGTTCTTAATAAATCTTTACAAATACTTAAAATTGAGTAAAACTAGAGAAAACATAAAAAACGCGAGGCAACCGTCAGTTGCCCAGGCTACAGCCGGCAACGGTTAGGACTCTAATGCTGGTACCAATTGAGCAGTGTTTTCAAGCTGGTCGAATGCCCGAATGAAGCCGACGCCAGTTCTGATACTTAGGCCAGCGCCGGATGTCCACTGGAAGGCCGACTTGGTCAAATTTCGTCCGTATTTATTAACAGCTTGAGTTCTTATTGGGGTCCTTCTTGGATAGTCATCAAAATGAACTCTTGGTTAGCTTCCTCAACCTTTCAACCCTCTTCCATCCTTAAACATGGTTTTATGAGTAATTAAAAATCATCTTGAAGCTTCTTTGCCCTAGATCTTGTTATTGGTCCTTGCCCTTGCATGGTGATACGAATTCTTAATGGCTTTTCTTGGTGTTATGGGTGTTTTTGTTGGCTATATTTCAGCTCAACTCAAAGGAACAAAAAATAGAGATTCTTGTGACCAAAAAGGAGAAAACCAAATAACTACCTACACTCTTTCAAACCCTTGAAGAACAAAGCCTCAAAGACCCTCAAGATGAGTAGAAAGTTCTACTATAATCTCACCCCAATATCCTTGAAGCACCAAAGGAAAATAAGAACAAATAGACTAGAGAAAATAGGCACCCAAATATTGGATTTCAAACAAACCTTAGAAGAATAAAGCAACTAAGACGCATTCAAAGAAACAACATTGGATTATCCAAAAGACTTATAGACTCTTACAAAAGGAGGACTAACCTTTTAGCTTGGTCTTGAACAAGATGAACAAGGAGGCTAGGGCCTCTTAAGATTCTTTTCTCAAATTTGAATTAAAGTGAAGTGTATTGTGTTTTCAAATCACTAAAGGTGATATTTATACTACCCTAACCTTAGATAAGTAATCCCTAAGGTTCTATTACATTTTAGGGTCATAATAAGTCTTTTCAAGTAATTAAAATTGAAGAAAATCGGAGAAAACATTAAAAATGTGGAGCTGTCGGTGGCTGCCCAGGGTGGAACCGGTGCCGGTTTGGGCACTACAGCTGGCGCCGGCTGTGTTCTGCCTTCAGACGGTCGAAAGCCAGATGAATCCATTGTTGAGAAGAATGAAGTCGGCGCCAGCTTAGCTGCTTGGAGCCGGCGGCGACCGTCCTCTGGTGGCCTTCTTTTTGGTCTAGTTTCATCCGTCTTCATCGTCGGCCCTTATCCTTGCATGGCCACACCTCCCCCTCCTTTATCTTGACCTCCATAATGAAGCAGAGTCTCATCATATCCCCCTCCTTGAAAAGGATTCGTCTCCGAATCATTGCCATCATCTTCTTGGAATGATTTCACCATTGCCTTCTTCTTAGCTCCATTAAGTACCATTCGTTCACCTATAGGCAAGGGAATCAATTCAAAAGGAGTTAGGGGAATAAAACCATTCACAATTTCAAAAGGAGAATGAGAAGTGGTAGAGTGAAAAGCCCTTTTGTAAACAAACTTAAGGTGTGGCCAGCATTCCTCCTAATTGGTCAAGTTCTTCTTGATTATGGTCTGTAACAATTGGGTAAGTGTTCGGTTGATCACTTCATTTGGAAAAAAAAACTTCAAATTCTTGAGGAACAGCTGTAATTTCATTAGGCAAAGACAATGAAAAATTATTAGTAGAATCGTAAGAAGCTTTGCATAAAGGAAGAATAACCGGTTCCTTAGCTTCTATAGCCTTTATGGCCTCACTCTCTTTTGCAAGGAAATTCACTCTTCTTTTACCTCCCCTCTCTTGTCCTTACTTACTCCTATCCTTGATTATCAAAGGAACTTGTTTGTTCATCCTCTCTCTCAACTCTTTTCCCTTCCTCTCTTTTTCTTTCCTCTCGATTTCTTATTTTTACTTAACATCTTGTCCAACAATTTCCCCTTTATCACTTTTCTCATTCCCATTTCCTTCTTATTTTCCAACGTACTTTTCTTCCTCTTTTTCTTGGTTGGTAGAATCCTCACCATAGGGATTAGTATACATCATTCTCTTGCTTGGACACTTATAGGAAGTATGTCCATATTCAAGGCACTTGAAACATTTGATATCCCTATTCCTTTGTGGCCTCTCCAAGACTTTTCCTTTATCCTTGTTCCATCATTCTCTAGGTTTCCAATCGTCCCTAGGTTTCCATTCCTCTCTAGGTTTCCAAGCCTCCCTTAGTTTGTTGAAATCTCTTTGGAATGGCTTAGGGGCTTCATCCTTCTTAATTGGAAACTTGCTAGTATAGTTAGGGTTTGGAAGTGAGGGTCTAGTAAATGTCCTCCTCTTTAATTGCCTTCAATCTTCATGGCGGCATGTACCATATCCTCCAATCGGTCATAGGGGTGCAATTCCACCAAATTGACAATCTCCCTATTTAATCCTCCTAAAAACCTTGCTCTTGTTGCTCTTAGATCCTCATGGATTTGAGCTCTCATCAACATCACTTCCATTTCCTTATGATAATCTTCCATACTCTTGTTCTCTTGCTTGAGGGCTTGGAGCCATTGGTAGAGATCATTGTAGTAATGGTGTGGTATAAACCTTGCCCTTATCATATCCTTCAATAAGTTCCAACTAGCCACGGTTTCCACTCCCATTTGTCTCATTTGAGCACTAACTTGCTTCCACCATACCAAAGCATACTCCAAAAATCCCAAGATGGCCAACCTCACTTTGGACCTCTCACTATAGGTATGGCTCTCTAGGAATATCTCCATTTTGCTCTCCCACTCAAAATATGCTTGGGTCATTCTTACCATAGAATGTGGGCATTTTCAATTTAATATGGCTCAACTCCATTTCTACATCATTTCCTTCTCTCATTCCTCCTCTATTACCTCATCCTCTATGATGTTCCCCAAAGGCCTCAACTTGTTCCCCCTTATACCACTCATCAACTCCATCAAATTCTCGTTCTAACTTTTTCAGATTATTCCCTCCATTCCTTTCTTGGCCCCTTCCTCGTCCTCCTCTCAAGCCATATCTCCCTCTTCTCATAGGAGCTTGTTGGAATCCCCTAATTGAATGTTCATCCCACTCTTCCCCTTATTGGGCATGTAACGGAGGAGTATGGGTATCACCATCCCTTATCCTTGGACTAGGCACTTCAAATCGCTCTTTACCTCTCCTTTGTGCAATGGTAGAAAATTGCCCAAGATGATTTATCAACTCCCTTGTTATATTTTGAAATTCGCTTTACATAGTCCTCATCATAACTTGCAAGTCATCACGCAAACCCCTAGCATCAATTTGTTTTTCTTGAGGTCTACTAGGTCCACTTAGATTAGGCCTAGAGATTTCTTGATCATGGGCCATGGTGATGGAATATTTGCTTACTTATACCTTCAACACAAAGAGATTAGAAAGAAAAATAGATCCTCACTGCACTTCTTTGCGTGTTGGCTCTCAAGATTGATTACTCCACGCTCGTGTTTGGTTTCTTAGGCTCTTTTAATAATAAGCTCACCCTCTTGCCTTTTTCTCAACACTCACGCCTTCTTATTCAATCCCAATTCTCTCTAATAGCTGAAGATTTAGTCCAGCTAAGTGAATCACACAAATCAAAAGAATTTTCCAATTAGGGGGTCTTATGGGAATTTCAATAAACACTTGTTGGGAACCTCAAGCAAACAAGTTTTTAATCAAGAATTTCAAAAAAAAATTGGATTCAATCAACACAAGAACAAACATTAAATGCACAAGAAACACTTCTAAGAAAGAAACAATCATGAATTATCAAGAACAAAAAAAAAACAAGAACGACTAGAACTAGGATGATGAATAACAAGATGGTCACAAGTGTGCAATAGAGAAATTGAGTTCAATGAACATGGAATTCAACATTAGAGTGATATAATAAGTCCCAATATCCCAAAAAATAAAAATTAAGAGTAAAAGATCCCAACTATAGCAAAAAAAACTCTCATGGAACAATTATCAAACATTTTGGCTGCAATCTCGTCACTTAAGAACAACCAGAATTTTCATCCATATTGAAGCCAAATTTCACCACAATCACAAGATAAATTTGTTTCCAAGGATTATAACAACATCAAGGAGCAATTTTCCAACAGAAAAATCAAGATATAACAAAGATTTAATGACCTTTTTGGAGCAGATTTTGGAGTTACGAGATTTCTCTATTTTTTCCTTTTTCTTCACTTTGTAGGGCTCCTTTTTCTTACTTTCAAGCTTTGATGGGAATCAAAGTGTTCCTTGCTCTGATACCTAACTCTTTGATACGAATTCTTAGTGGCTTTTCTTGGTGTTATGGGTGTTTTTGTTGGCTATGTTTCAGCTCAACTCAAAGGAAAAAAAAATAGAGATTCTTGTGACCAAAAAGGAGAAAACCAAATAACTAGCCACACTCTTTCAAACCCTTGAAGAACAAAGCCTCAAAGACCCTCAAGATGAGTAGAAAGTTCTACTATAATCTCACCCCAATATCCTTGAAGCAACAAAGGAAAACAAGAACAAATATAATAGAGAAAGTAGGCACCCAAATATTGGATTTCAAACAAACCTTAGAAGAATAAAGCAACTAAGACCCATTCAAAGAAACAACATTGGATTATCCAAAAGATTATAGACTCTTACAAAAGGAGGACTAACCCTTTAGCTTGGTCTTGAACAAGATGAACAAGGAGGCTAGGGCCTCTCAAGATTCTCTTCTCAAATTTGAATTAAAGTGAAGTGTATTATGTTTTCAAATCATTAAAGGTGCTATTTATACTACTCTAACCCTAGCTAAGTAATCCCGAAGGTTCTATTATAGTTTAGGGTCATAATAAGTCTTTACAAGCAATTAAAATTGAAGAAAATTAGAGAAAACATTAAAAACGCGGAGCTGTCGGCGGCTGCCCGGGGTGAAACCGGCATCGGTTTGGGCACTACAGCCGGCGCCAACTGTGTTTTGCCTTCAGACGGTCGAAAGCTGGATGAATCCATTGTTGAGTAGATTGAAGTTGGCGCCGGCTTAGCTGCTTGGAGCCAGTGCTTGCCATTCTCTGGTGGCCTCCTTTTTGGTCTAGTTTCGTCCGTCTTCGTCGACAACCCTTGTCCTTACATGGCTACACCTCCCCCTCTTTTATCTTGACCTCCATAATAAAACGGAGTCTCATCACATGGTCATGCCTTCCCCTGCTTGATCTTGACCTCTATGATGAAACGGAGTCTCATCAGGAAGGTACAGCTTACTACATTCCAACTGAAAGAACCTGCCCAAGATTAGGACCTACCCAAGATTGGTGGGTAAGAGAGATGAATCAACGAGAATGGGAGTGGATAGATTTTAAGGCTAGTTTTAAGAAGGAATTTATTCCCATTTAGGTTGTAGAGAAGAAGGAGGATAAATTCCAAGTTGTTCGACAAGGAGGCCATACGGGGAGACAATATGCTGCTGAATTTACTAGACTATCAAAATATTGCCCACTTTTAGTTCACTCAAAAGCAGACAGGGTTAGACATTTTGTGAAAGGTTTACGACCAGAGTTGAAGAGAGTATTAGCAAGTATGGCTCCCACCAGTTATAACACTGCAATAGAAATGGCTTATAGAACTGAAATGGCTGATATTGAACATGTAAGCCAAAGGAACCAAGGTGAATTTTAGGACATGAATCAGAAGAGACCTAGATGGTCCCTATGGCTGGGGAAAAGGAAAATGCAAAGGAGGGGAGGCCCGACTAGCCCGATGGGAGGACCGCCCTCCATTAAATGCTTTAATTGTGGGGAAATGGGACATATGATTTTAAATTGCCCTCATCCACAAAGGATAGAAGGATAGAGCTAACCTAGAGGTAACAACCAAGGATAGAGTTCAGGATTTGAAAGAGGAAACCCAGGATAGGCTTCTACTTCCAGAACTGGATCCTCCAAACTACAAGTAAATGCTCAGGTGGTGGCTTTAGAAAAGACAGATAATCAGACTACAGTAGTGGAAGGTATGCTCCTTATTTTTTATCATACTGCTAAAGTATTGGTAGATCTTGGTTCTACCCATCCTTTTATTGCTAATTCATTTCTTGATTCTATGGAGATAAAAGGGAAAGAAATTTCATATGAAATGATTGTTAGTACTCCATTAGGAAAGCAACTGAATAATGAAAAAATGCATAGGAACTGTAAGATCTTGGTAGGAGATGAAGTATTGGAAGGAGATTTGATAAGTTTGCACATAAAAGATTATGATGTTGTCTTGGTCATGGATGGGCTGTCTCAGCATCATGCTCAAGTTGGTCGTAGACATAGAGTAGTACATTTCCATTGGTCTGGAAAACCTATATTGGAATTTGTAGATGAGGCTAGAAAGAAAAGTAATGCTTTTGTATCAGGACTCAAGGTCCAGAAGATGATGAGGAAAGGGTGCACAAAATACTTGACTTATGTAATTAAAAAACCAGGAGAGGTTAAGAAACCAAAGACATTTCTGTTGTGAATCAGTATTTAGATATTTTTTCAGTGGAATTGAAGGAGTTACCACCGAAGAGAGAGAGGTAGAGTTTTCTAATGGGTTAATGCCATCGGCAGAACCAATTTCAAGGACCTCTTATAGGATGGCACCTACAGAATTGTAGGAGCTTAAGAAATAACTACAGGAATTAATGGAGTAAGGGTTTATCCAACCCAGTGCTTCATAGTGGGGGAGTACTCATATTATTTGTTAAGAAGAAAGATGAATCATTACGGATGTGTGTAGATTATCTAAGATTGAATGCAGTGACAGTAAAGAATAAAAATCTGTTGCCCATGGTTGATGAACTGTTTGATAAGTTGCAAGGAGTTGGATGTTTCTCGAAATTAGACTTAAGGCAAGGATATTATCAAGTCCGAATTCGGGAAGAAGATATACCAAAAACTGCATTTAACACTCGATATGGATATTTTGAGTTTGTGGTGATGCCCTTTAGTGTTACTAATGCCCCTGCCATTTTTATGGACTTAATGCACCGAATATTCTGGCTGTACCTAGATAGTTTTGTGGATATATTCGCAGATGACATTTTGGTGTACTCTAAAGATCCCTATGAATATAGGCAGCACTTTTGGAAAGTCTTAGGGAAGTTAAGAAAGACTAAATTGATTTAAAAATTTAGTAAGTATGAGTTTTGGTTGCAAGAAGTAGCATTCTTGGGACATGTGATATCCAAGGATGGGATTATAGTAAATCTTGCAAAATTTAAAGCGGCGCCAAATTAGAAACGTCTTGAGACTCCGATCGAAGTTCGAAGTTCCCTGAGACTGGCAGGATATGATCGAAGATTTATTGAAGGAACTCTCTAAGATAGTTTCACTTAGAGAGTTCCTTGTGTTGGAACCAAGAAGCGTGAGAGAAATTTCTAGGAGTTGAGAGAAGGATTAAATTCTGCGCATGTTCTAATATCGCTAATGATGGAATCATTTATCGATATCGATATTGTATCTTGAAACAGTCTGCAACGAGACAAGATGTTTTAATGAAGGCACCTTGAAGTAAGTATACTACCCATCCAGGAACCATGAAGATGTATTAGGACTTAAAATGACATTATTAGTGGATTTGTATGAAGAAGGATATCTCAGATTTTGTAGCTCAATGTTTAACTTATCAGCAAGTGAAAGTCGATCAGCAACGGCCTAAAGAGTATTGCCGCTGTTACCTAACTCTATCATGGAAATGGAGTGAAATTACTATAGATTTCATTACAGGATTACCCATGGTAGTCGGACAATGAGATATTATATGGGTAATAGTGGATCGATTGACTAAGTCTGCCCATTTCATCCTTATCAATCGAAGGGATTTTCTAGAGAAGTTAAGTAAAATCTATATGGAGGAATTGATTAGACTTCATGGAGTACCCCCTAGTATTGTGTTAGACCAAGACCCTAAATTTACTTCGAAGTTTTAGACTAAATTGTAGCAAAAATACTAGACAACCGTAAAGTTTAGTACAATGGCACACCGGCAAATGGATGAACAGACAAAAATGAGTGAATAAGCTTTGAAAGGCATGTTGAGGGCTTGTGCTTTAGATTTTGGAACTATATGGATTGATAATTTAGCATATGCAAAATTTGCATACGAATTGGAATGGCCCCATTTGAAGCTTTATATGGAAGAAAATGTTAGTTCCCGTTATATTGGGAAAGTTTAGGACGGAGAACGGGCAAACAAGATGCTTTTGATCTTGAAAAGGTTCGATAGGTTGTAAAGATGATCAAAACCAAGTTAGAAGTAGCTCATAGTAGACAGAAAAGTTATGCGGATCGACGCGGGAGAGATTTGAAAATTACTAAAGGGGATCATGTACTCCTGAAGTTGGCTCCACAATGACAATTGGGAATCAAAGAACAAGAAAAGATGCTAGACCATACCCTATTGTCGAAAGGATTGGGAAAATAGCCTATTAATTGGAGTTACCAGTAGAACTTCAAATTATTCACAGCGTGTTTTATGTATCCCAACTTCGAAAGTTTATGGCTGATCCTGCCCACATTTTGAATGAAGTACCTATTGAGTTAACTCTATGCTTGAAGAATGAGGAAAAACCTATTAAGATTTTGGAGTATACTAAAAAGGTACTGCGGAATGAGAAAATTCCACTTGTACAAGTATCATGGAATCATCATTCTGTGTAAGATGCAACTTGGGAAATGAAAGTGAAGCTGCTAAAAAAGTACCCAAGTTTATTCCAAGTATAAGCCAATTTCGAGGACAAAATTTTTTGTAAGGTGGGGAGAATGTAGCACCCTACCTTTCTACTTTCGATTCGCTACTATTTGTAATAGGATGAGAATTTGTACCGATATCCAAAACAAAAGTTGATCGGTGTAATGAGACGAATATTTTCGTGGAATAATATTTTGTCAGGACCTTGATGTAATTATTAGATTTGTTCTACCTATACCCTAAATTTTCAAAAGGCTATTAATATTAACAAAATAAGAATTTAAGGATACTTTGGAAAGAGAAATTGGTCAATACAATGAAACACACGTTTTGGTGTGAATTATGCTACCCGGTGTATCGAGGACATTTTTGTCATTTTGACCGCACTCGCAACTTTGACCAAGTAGAAAAGGAATTGAAGAATTTGAGTGGTACCAAAGGATTCAGTGAAATTTTTGGAGTTGAATAGTGAAATAAAATATTTTTCCGGTACGGACCTGATTTTGGTCATTTCTTAAGAAAATAGGAAATCGTAGTAAAAAATGGACGTGTTGCATTGTGTGAATGGTGGATGAAAACAAGTGTTAAAATACCATTGGGGGAATGAAATATTTGTGGGATTATTAAATTGCACAAGCTTATTGAATAAGCTTAAGAATTATCTATTTAAATTAAATCCACCAATAGGAATTTAGCTTTAAAATGGATAACCCATAATGTAATTAATGTTGGTTGACTTTGGGCACTAGAATGGCGGTGGAAGGGCTGTAAAATAGCCAGAAATTTGTCCAAGAGAAGAACAAAAGGATGGAAAGGAAGAAAAGAAAGGAAAAGGAAAGAAAAGCAAGAAAAAAATAGAGAAAAATGGGAAAAGTGAGAGAAGCAGAGTTCTTGAGAGAAAAGGGAAACTTGAAGCATTTTTCAGCCAAATCAAGCTACAAAAAAGGTAAACATTCAAGGTTTAAGAATTAAAGCTGTAGATTAAAGAGGATAACTTTCATATAATTTTGTTGGTAAATTCATACTATTTATGAATTTTTCTCTAGAATTCAAGTTTGTGGATGAGTTTGTGTGTGTTGTGTGTGTGGTGGTTGGTGAGGAGGATTTTATGCTATATTTTATATGGTGATTAAAGATGTTTTCATGATGGTTTTATTGGTAGATCATGATTGCGAAAGAATCATGTGAAATAGGAAGGCAAGATAGACTAATTGTTAAAGAAAAATGAATGGTTATTGTTGTTGTTTGAGAATGTTAATTGGTATTGGAAAATATGATTTTTATTGAGCTAAATATGTTCAAAAATCAGAAGTATGAAGGCTGTTTTAGTAACATTTGTGGAGGATTAAGTGATATATAAGTGTTTGGATTGAAGGAGAACAAAGGAAAACACGAATAGTAAAATTGAGGTAAAACTACTGGGGCTGTTTTTGCCCAGTACCATGCCTTGAAATCCATAATTCTGGAAAAGGGCTCACACAGAATTAAATTTAATAGTATTGTGGTCATTTTAGTATATCATAGAGCCAAAACAGAGTTGTGGATTGAAAGTTATGTCCGAAACAAAATCTTGTGTCAAAATAATAAGATTTCAGAATTTTACTTGGAACATGGACGAATTAAAAAATGATTAATTATGTGATTTTAGATTAAATAATTGGGGAAATATGAAGTGAATCCCTTGTTTATGAAGGTAAAAAGGATGTAGAAAAATAAAAACAAAAGAATCAAACAAACGATGAAAAAACAACGTGAACGAAGGTTGAACATTTTCCTTAATCGTCGGCCCCCGTTGGCTAAACGTCGGTTTGACGTCGACTACCCGTTGGGTACGTCTGCTGGACATCGGCAAACCGTCGGCTATTTTTCGGCCAAACACAAATTCATCTGAAAACGATGTTTGGTGTAGGTTTAGCGATAAACGGCCAATGGAACGTCGAAAACAGTAGAGATGGTGATTAAACGGCCGTGAACGGAAAGGGTTACATAGGACATGAGGTGAGTCCCATTGATTTCTAAAACCTTTTGAAAGCTAGTGTGCTTTGTTTCTCCATGAAATGCTATGTTTTATACCATTTTAGAAATTCCTGAATATGTTTATAGTTTCTCTGAGGAAGATTTGTTTTTATGCCATTTTGGACTTCAATGAATTTCATAGTTGGCTTGGAAACCTTGACGGAAGATTAAAGCATGAATTTGTGAATTCAGTCCCATTTAGATTAAATACTTGGGATTTTTGAAAAATGGTAAATTTTTAGAATTGGGTATTCATAAATTGATTGGAATGCCCTTATTGGAATATGTTATGGAAATGTATTTGGAAACTTTGAATTTAATCCTCTTTTCGGATTAGAATTATGAATTTCTTGAAATGAGTTCCTTTATAAAATTGAGTATTTGAAAAATGATCCCAATGTCTTTATTAGAATGTTTTGTGAAAACCTTTGGAGCTCGGGTATTCGATAAATGACCGAAATATCCTTATTGGAAATCTTATGAATATTTTTCGAATTGGATAAGGGTAAAATGATCGGAATACCCTTAAAAAGACTTTTGGAATCGGGTATAGGTAAAATGACTCGAATGCCTTTGGAAAATGACTTTTGTGATCGAGTACGAGGAAAATGACCCGGATACTCTTGGAAACATGTTTTGATGTGTGAATAGAACTCTTTATCCTATTTCAACATAATTTTGGAAAATAATCTCTCGTAATGAGATTGATTTTTGGAAAACGACTTTTGATCCTTGAAATTGTTTTATTGGCCTAATGTGCCTATAGAATGAATTGATTGGCTCTGTGGAGCCTATGTGAATGATGATCTGACTTACGAGTCAGTGGGATCAAATTCTGAAAAATGTGATTTTTCCCCAAAAATGTTTTGATTTGAAAATCCTGCAGGATTAGATAACTCTCTGGCCTGATCAGTCAGAAGGGGTTGGTATTGGTAACGTTGAGTACCTAGCAAGGACTTTGATTTTTGTACTAGCTCATGTTAGAGGTAGACGACCCCAAGTAACTTAGCTAGTGCTGGGGATTGTCTTACTCCAAACAAGGAAACAGAACATTGAGATAATACGTCCCGGCTAGCTGTTTTGCACCTGGAAATTGCCGCGTCTGCGAGCGCTTCTTATTTTGAGTCATTCACTGGATATTGGGCGGGGACACTTGGTGTGTTTGACTTCTTATCGCCTCGATGGTTATTGATGTTAGAATTGGGACCCTTAGCTTATAAAGTAAAAGATTGTGTGCAGCGGTATACCTGAGCAAAAGTGTGCTGCGATATACCTGAACAGAAGTATGCTGCGGTGTACTTATTTTGGCGCCGCACAGTTGAGTACTGGAGGCTACGGTCTCAATACATTGATATGTGGTGCCGAAGCCAAAGACTATAGGACTTGCGTACAGGCTGACCTTCTGTTGGTGAAGTGCTTGTGATTTGAAAACTGGGGCAATGATTTGAAATTTGAAATAATGTTTTCCAAAAATGATTGGATAAACTCTTCTTTAGAGAGTTTTAGAATTGTTTTCAATGAACAAATGATATGCTATTCTATAAAATTTTTATGTACCCTATTCTTTCATGAAGTACTAGAACACACAGGACTCACCGGGTGATTCGCCACTCACATGTGTCTTTTAACTTACCTTTTGTAGGATCTAGAGCTGAGCGGACCTACAAATAGAAGGATGATACCAAAGAGTTGGTAGTTTAGGTCTGGATAGCTTTTCTTTTAATCATATACTGTATTATGTTATAGATAGTGATGGCATATATGAAATATTCTGATATATGTATATGTGTGGCCATTAGTGTGGGATATTATTGAGTTTGGACCTTATATATGTATTTACTCTATTGTTTCCGTTACAATGACCCCTTGTCTGGAAAACTGGATGGGGCGACACTCGGTGTTGATATGCTTCCACTGTTGTCTTTAGTAGGGGTGTCACAGACCAAGTGGTCACAATTTTTCAGCACTTTAATGGTAGCTTTCGGCTGCCTAGTTTGCAGGAAAAAAAATGATGATTATTTTATCTTAGAGCTGTTCAAAATAGCTAAGGTTGATGGCTGAAAATTCTAGTAGCATTTGAAGGAGTTGTTAGCTGAATTTGCTGAGTATTTGGTGGAGCAAATCAAGGTTTTCAACTTTCAAGTTCAAACCATTTTGAATAGAGGAAAACTAGGAGAACTTTGAGGTGTAGCCATGGTGATTTTTAGCTGCCATGTGGAAGTAAAGAACATGATCTGCTTGCTACCTTAAGAAGACTATAAGGATGAAGAAAAGAAATGAAGGAAAAATCTGATCATCTAATGTTTTATAAGCTGGAAAAATTTTGATCATTTATACTTATTTTGAGTAGAGAAATCTTAGGGAGTTGTTAAGCAAGAATTTAAACTATTTTGAATGGATTTTGTAGCTAAGAAGTAGGAGTATTTTGAGGTATTCCTATGGTGTTTTGAGCCGGATGCAATGGTGAAGAACAAGAACTAGTGGTGAAGATAATCCTTGGTCTTAAATGCTCAAGAGTTCAAAGGTTAAATTGAGAAGGATTTTGTACTAACAATAAAGGACTGATTTTGTGTAGAGCTAGATATTTGTTTTTGCTACTTGGATCCTTTGGTATTGTAGGCTGAAATGGCTAAGATAGTTTCCATCTTTTTCACTTATCAAAGAAAACTACATTGCAAGGAAGCTCATAAGGATAGCTGGAAGTTTTTGGTTACAAAGTAAAAAAATAGTTACCGAAAAACCCTAAGAAATGAACAAGGAAAATTTTTTAGATTTTCTCAAAACCAAGAATTAGTTGCATCAAGTTTTCATTGAGTTTAAAGTAGAAAATTCAATCTTTGTATAACCAGAATTTTCTTTCAAATTCATGTCTTTGAAACATTTCAAAATTCCTCTCCCTAATCCCTTACTAGAATTCGGCCAAGGTGGTTTTAGGTGAGTTGAAGTTTTCAAAAACCATGGCATTTAGAAGTTTAAAACTTAAGATATTAGAAGGATTTATAAATAAAGAAATTTCAAACTTAAACTTGTTAAGACATAAATAACAAAATAAGGGAAAGGTACAATTCCACTAGATTCTCTTTAAGATAAGATCACATGGTTAGAAAATTACCAATGCACTTTGTCAAAACAATATTCCTAGATTCATGGAATGCAAGAAATAAAATTCAAAGAGTAGTTGGGATAATTAAAAATAATACTTGGTTGATGGGATTTGAACTCAAGACCTTAGGAATTAATCACAAAGCTCTAACCATTTAGCCACATTAATTCTTATACTTATTTTCCCAACCTAATTCTCTTCCCTTTTACATCCTATGTCTCTTATTTTCTCATCTCTTAGCAAAATTCCCTAATTACCCCCAACACTCATTTAGCATAAATAAATTATAACAACCATATATAATAATTCTAAAACACACAAATTCATTTAGAAAATATTTTGACATGCAATATGACATAAAATGCAACCCATCCCTCTAATTCTAGGGTAGGTTTAGGTAGAATTTTACATACATTGTGCTTCAAAATGAGATATGTTGTTCTGAAAGTAAAAAAGGTAAAGCTGCTTTAGTTGGTGTATATCTACTCAATCTGTGAGCTATTTCTATACTCTCTCTTTAATCTGAATTGTGTCAAGGTTTGAGAAGTAAAACTCAATTGGGGTGATATTTGATTTCTGGGTATATAGAGCTTATGAGTAAAACTAAGTATGGTGACCCTCTATTGTAATATTGGTATTACCTACCACCATTGATTTGGGAAAAATGCTTTAGTGGCTGGGTTGAAATCTTTAAGTGCATGCTTAAAGAAGTGGATGTAGATCATTTGAGGATCGAACCAATATAAATAATTGGGTCTACTCTCTTACATTTATTTGGAATCCTATGATTGTAATTTCACTGTTCATATGATTAGAAAACATAGCAATCCTATCTGCATTTATTGATTTGGTTAAAGATATTTATGTCGAAGAGTGAATTGGTTGATGATGCATTATCTATCTTCTTTGACAAAGTTTCTTGTCCCATCATTTAGTAGACCTTTGAAAGATCCTTGACTGGATTTAAAGCTGCACAGAAAAGCTCCTCTTTTAAAACATACCCATTTTTTGTTTCTTTCTAGATGTTCGAAAGACTTTGAGAATTTTTATTTGTTTACTATAAACCTTATTTACCCCCAAAGTTTATCAATTGGTGTTAGAGCATTGGTCTACACTATTTTCAGCCTAACAACCTAGTAGGAAAGATCTAGATAGGAAACACTTTGTCTCTACCATACATTGAAGGGTCTACAACAAACAATCCACCATTGTTCAATGGAAGCAGTTATACCTTCTGGAAAAATAGAATGAAGATCTATGTATTCTCAATCAATTTTGAGCTATGGAATCTGATTGAAAAGGGACCATTTAGCCCTTTACAAAACTATCGAAGGCATAAAATTACCTAAATAGTGTGATGAATATGACAGTAAGGATACTTCGAAAATGACCTTGAATTTTTAGGCAATGAATATACTATGTTGTGCCTTGATGCTAATGAATACAACCGGGTTAGTGATTGTGATTCGGCTTATAAAATGAGGAAATTACTTGAAGTCACCTATAAGGGGACAAATCAAGTAAATGAATCAAAGTTATGACTCTTGGTCCATGACTATGAGCTATTTACCATGAAACTAAATGAGAACATAACTGATATGTTCACTAGGTTCACAAATATTATGAATGGATAAAAGGCATATAGGAAAATCTATTCCATTGGAGAACAAAATAGGAAAAATACTCGATGTCTTGCCAAAAAGCTGGCAGCCTAAGACTTTGGCTGTGACTTGAATAACTTACCAACCAAAGAACTGAATGGGTCTCTCTTAACTCATTAAATGAAACTTAAAAAGTTTCAAGAACATGTTAATGATAATAAAGGCAAAAGAGGAATTGCCATAAAAGCTGGTGATGATGAAGCGAACAGTGAACAATCTGAAAGTGACTATGGCATTTATTTAGACACCGAAAAATCGTCAATGGTTGCTAGAAAATTCAGGAAGATGTTTAGAATAAGAAACTTTAAAAGGGGCAAGACATTTGTCAAAAAGAAGGAACAAACTTCATCCTTCAAACCTCAGCGTTATGAGTGTAAAAGTACGGAATATTTTGTTGCTGATTGTCCAATAGCAAAAGAAAAGAAGGTTAAGAAAAATAAAAAGAAAAGAAAGGACATTAAGACAAAGAAGGAAAAGGGCTGTTCGGGACTTGGGATCAAGTTGGATCCGA
This sequence comes from Voacanga thouarsii, assembly GCA_026120185.1. NCBI lineage: Eukaryota > Viridiplantae > Streptophyta > Magnoliopsida > Gentianales > Apocynaceae > Voacanga > Voacanga thouarsii. Next base: position 628,646 of record JANUWF010003397.1, read on the forward strand.
AACTGAAGAAAAATATGAATCTGTAACTGAAATAGCAAACATATACTTCATGGACATAGGAGAAAATGTAAATCTTACTCCTGCTAATTTTGTATCTGAATTACATTATTCTGCTTGTGAAAATTCTGATGATCTGAATAAGCTTCTTGTTGACATGTTCCTTGAACTTAAAAAGATGTCCAAAAGAAATAAGGAAATGAAAATGAAGATTGATTCCTTGTTATATGACAATGCTAAGCTCTTGAGTAAGAATAAAGCTCTACTTGATTCTATTAATTGTTCAAATATTAAAAAGGTTGTTATCTCAACTTCTTTATATTGTATGTCACTTGAGAACAAATGCTTATGTGACAAAGTAATATCTCTTGAAATTATTCTTAGTGATTTTGATGACATGAAAAAGAGAGTTAATGATCTTACTACATGTATTGAGAAGTTTATGAATGGTAAAGACAATCTAAATAGATTGCTTAGAATGCAACGTGTAGCTGGAGATAGAAATGGTCTTGGATATGGGCATGTGAATGATAGGGGTTAAAATCATCACTATTTTTCTAGTTATTTGAGATTGTTTTGCAATACTTTTGTTGTAATAACTAGGCAAATTCCTTCCTAATTAACATTTTACTTGTAGAAAGTATTTTTGACAAATTTGTGCAGGTTTGAGTTAATTTGGAGCAAAACTAGAGATTTTCTAGAACACACTAGGCGCCAGGTCCATTCTGGTCGGCCAATTGAAATAGAGCAAAAATTGAGGAAGAAAACAGAACAGACCTGACACTAAGTGGGTCTACCGAACCTAACGCTAGGTTCGCTCTAGAGTACGAAAATTCTGTGTACATGATAGGGCCTAAATTAGTCATATTTTTTTTAGTTATTTATGGATTCATGATAAGTTCCCTCATACCAAAAAAAGAAATGGTTAATGATACAATCAACCAACAAATTATGAATTAATAATTCCGTCGCTAGGATTCGAAGTAACTAAGAACTTCGAGTTGAAGCAATATAGTATTAGTGAATCATCTGAATTATTTTTTAGTTTGAGTCTTTGTGAATCCGAGGCTATTTTGTGGGGCATTTTGTTCAATAACTGGTCATATTCCTTCATATTTGAGATTTTACCCTTGAAAGGTGTTTTGTGCATTATTTCAGATTTTAGGGGTAAAATAAGGCAAAAATGACGCAAAAAAGAACAGCGGCAATGCCGGACAGGTAAGAGGAAGCAGCACCGGCCACATGCTGTTGGCACGTACTTTGAGGAGACAAAAATTGTTGAAACAGGACCGGAACAGAACCGAACCGGACCCGGCTCTAGCAGCCACGGCAGCGCCAGCTGTACTCTGGAAAACATTACGAGGAAGTTAAGAAAAAAATCGGCGAACAACTGAAAAAATAGAACACAACTGGCACTAGCTCTAGCAGCCCAGGTGGCGCCGGCTGTCCCCGAGGATAAAGCGAAGCCTTGATTTTTGCACGTGGTTTTTGGTAATCTACAGAATTTTAGTATATTCATATTTCTACTCGGCCAAGAACCTTACACCAACGAGTTTAGGCACTTCCTAAGCCTATAAATAGAGGAAAACCATAAGAGAAAAGGGGGAATTTGTGGATCATAGCAGAAAGTCACTCAAATCAAGGAAGAATTCCACCAAATCAAAAAGGGTTGTGCAAGAAGGTTTTCAAATGAAGAAGAAAGGGGCTTGTCTATGAATGCTTTCTTTTACTTTGTTTTCTTTTTCTTAAACAATAATGTGTTAATTGTTTTATTGTAATTTGATATTGTTCTAGGTATTCATGATTTTTGAAGTTATTTGATCTTTTGATTAATTGATTGTTCTTCTTGGTATTTGATTACTTGTGCTTATTACGAGATTAGTTGGTTGTTTCTTTCCATTAACTTATTGGACCAAGGGGGTTGATGGTAGTTTCAATTAATTAATTTCATATTTTGTTGGCTATTAACTTACTGGACCAAGGGGGTTAATTGTTAAGAACTGGTAATTAAAAGTTAATTGATGTTTGCCGAGACCAAGGATTCATTAATTAATTTCATGTTTTAAATTTACCGAGACCAAGGGAATTTAATTAAGGAATGTGTTTAATACATCTTTTGGTTGAATTAGTTGAGACGAGACCAAGTGATGCTAATTTATCTAGAAGATAGGGATTTCATGGATTGACCAAAGAAGGGAATCTATCTTAATCCTTCATGATGCCAAGAGAATAATTAGTTTTGATAATGATTAGATACTTTAAGATCATGGTTGCCAAAATAATGGTTTGAGTTACATAATTCTCCATCCTTGACTTGTATATATTCTTTTATTTTATTTTATTTTATTTTATTTTTGTTTTTATCTCTTTTTCACTTTATTGAGTCAGTTAAATAATGAAAGAAAAGTGATTAATGCATACTTGTTTCTGGAGGATCGACACTCATTTGAACCCTATGCTATGTTAATGATGAGTACGCTTGCTCATATATGTAATTTGGAGTTAAAGTTTTAATTTAAACTTAATTGGGAATGTGATTATTTTTTTATGATTTTTATACCCCAAATAAATACGCATAAGTACAAATTTAGGATTTTTTCAATGATTTTGGTATTTTCTAATTCCTACTTGGTCAAGACTCCTCAATCAAGAGAAAACACAAGAAAAAAAGGACGTGAATACAAGAGCATAAATTCCAATCACTCATTAAAGGAGGAATTCATTCAAGAAGGGTTGTTCAAGAGAATTTTCAAAGGAGAACAAGGAGGCTTGTCTATGAGTACTTTCTTTTACCTTTGTTTTCTTTTTCTTAAACAATTATGTAGCTAATGTTTCCATTGTAATTTGACATTGTTTTTGGGATTCATGATTTCTTGAGTTAATTTAGTATTTTGATCAATTGGATATTTATATTGGGATTTGATTACTTGTTTTTCTTACGGAGTTGATTAATTAGTTTTTGTTATTAACTTGCTTAGAAAAGGGGTTGGTAATGACTTCAATTAAATAATTTCATATTTGTTATCTCTTAACTTGCTTGAAAAGTAGGTTAATTGTCTAGAATATAGGTAATCCAAGGTTGGTTGATGATTGCTAGAATATGGATTCATTAACTAATTTCATATTTTAAATCACCTACAATATAGGGGTTTATATGAGGATTGATTTTAATTCATCTTTTGGATAAATTGGTTGAGACAAAATATGTTCACTAATTTAATTAGAAGATAGTGATTCTGTAAAGTGCAAATAAAGTGGGTCTATTTTAAATCCTTCATGAAACCAAGATAATAATTGATTGTGATATTGGCTATGTAATTTGTTGTCATGTTGTCAAGAGCTTTTGTCTAAATTACATATTTTCATATCCTTGAGTTGTATATATTTCTTTAATTTTCTTTTTATTATGTTATCACTTTATTTGGTCGGTTAAACAATGAATAAAAAGTGAGTAGTGTTTACTTGCTCGTTAATTCCCTATGTTATGCTTGCGATGAGTATACTTGCTCGTATATGTATTTTGGGATTAATGTTTTAATTAAAACTTGACTAAGGGATGGATTTAAAATTTGATGATTTTTATGCACAAAAAATTTACTTATCAAGTATTTAGCGTCGTTGCCGGGGAACAATATCGTGAAGGCTTGGTTTTTGTTGATTTAACCATGTTTATGTATTTATATGTCAATATGTGAATATGTATATATATTCCTTGTATGAATAGGTACCATATTTTGTTTTCTTGTATATTTGTAATTCAGTGTCCCTACATGTTGTAATGTTTTCTAACTTAATTTGTGAACATGTAACTTAACTAATGATGCGTAAATTTTGGATGCATAAAAATCATCAAATTTAAATCTATCCCTTAGTCAAGTTGTAATTAAAACATTAATCTCAAAACACATATACGAGTAAGTATACTCAACGCAAGCATATCATAGGGAATTAACGAGTATCGATCTTCAGAAGAATAGGTACACACTACTCACTTTTCATTCATTGTTTAACCTATCGAATAAAGTGATAAAAGAATAAAAGGAAAAATCAAGAAATATTTACAACTCAAGGATGTAAAATATGCAATTTAGACAAAAGCTTTTGACAACGAATTACTTAGCCAATATTACAATCAATTATTATCTTGGTTTCATGGAGGATTTAAAATAGACCCACTTTGTTTGCAATCCAAGGAATCACTATCTTCTAGTTAAATTAATGAACATATTCTGTTCAACCAATTTACTCAAAAGATGCATTAAAATTAATCCTTATATAAACCCCTATATTCTAGGTGATTTGCAACATGAAATTAGTCAATGAATCCATATTCTAGAAACAATCAACCAACCTTTGATTACATATGTTCTAGACAATTAACCCCTTTTTCAAGCGAGTTAAAAGATAAAAAATATGAAATCAATTGAAGTCATTACCAACCCCTTTTTTCAAGTAAGTTAATAAGAAAAACTAATCAAACAACTCTGTAAGAAAACAAGTAATCAAATCCTAAGATAAATAATCAACTGATCAAATTACTAAATTAAATCAAGAAGTCATGAATTCCAAAAACAATGTCAATTTACAATAGAAACATTAAGTACACAATTGTTTAAGAAAAAGAAAACAAAGGTAAAAGAAAGAACTCATAAACAAGCCTCATTCTTCTCTATTGAAAACTCCCTTGAACAACCCTCCTTGAATTGGAGAATTCCTCATTCTTTGAGTGATTAGAATTTATGCCCTTCGATTCACCCTTTCTCTTGTGTTTTCTTTGGATTTTATAAGCTTTTTTTATGCCAAAATCATTACTTGAGAAGTCTTGACCAAGTAGGAATTAGAAAATACTGAAATTATTGGAAAATTTCTAAATTCATGCACAGAATTTTCGTACTCCAGAACGGACCTGGCACCGGGTCCAGTCAACCAACCTGGCACCAAGTGTGTTTTGTTTTCTTCCTCAATTTTTGCTCTGTTTCTACTGGCCAACCCAAATGGACCTGGTGCCTGGTCCACTTGCCGGACCTGTCATTAGGTGTATTCTGGATATTCTCCAATTTTTGCTCGAAATTAACTCAAACCTGCACAAATTTGTCAAAAACACTTTCAACAATCAAAATGTCAAATAGGAAGGAATATGCCTAGCTATTACAATAAAAGTATCTCAAAACAACCTCAAATAACTAGGAAATAGTGATGATTTTAGCCCCTATCAATTTCCCTACACTTGAACTTTTGCTTGTCCTTAAGCAAAACACTTTAGCCAAGAAAATCATCAAAAAAACACAAGCTTTTATTTTTCCACAAATTTTGAAACATAACAATGATTATAACTTTTCTTCAAACTTTAGATAAAACATTTGTCATTCACACCATTTGAAAACAATTCAAACATTGAAACATTTGACAAGACATCTATAATACCCCACCTTTTTATCTTTGACTAGCTACTATTTGTAATAAGATGAGAATTTGTATCAATATCCAGAACAAAAGTTGATCGGTATAATGAGACGAACATTTTAGTATGATAATATTTGGTCGGGACCTGGATGTAATTAATAGATTTGTTTTACTCGTACCCTAAATCTTTGGAAGGCTTCTATTATTAATAAAATAAGAATTTAAGGGTATACTGAGAAGAGAAATTGATCAATGCGATGAAACGCACGTTTTGGTGTGAATTATGCTATCGGGTCACAGGGGGTAATTTTGTCATTTTGACTGTGCCCGTGTCTTTGACCACAAATTTGACCAAATAGAGAAGGAATTTAAGAATTTAAGAATTACCAATGGATTCAGTAGAATTTTTGGAGTTGAATGGCGAAATAAAATATTTTTCCGTTTCGGACTCGAATTTTAGTTGTTTCTGAGAAAAATTCTAAAGTGCAATTGAAATTGAAACAAGCAGCATAATATGATTGGTGGATGAAAATAAGTGTATTTTAGTTATTGGTTAATGGGGCCAAGTGTTTCTATTTAATTGGTTGTGATAAGTTGAGATAAAAGTTTATAAATATTTTTACTAAGCTTATTTAGCAAGATTTTCATAAGCTTCCTTAATAAGATTTTGACCTCACTAATTCCAATTGACCATGTGATATATTAGCCATAAGAATGGAGGTGGAGAGGCTGAAATATAGCCTGAATTTCGTTGGCCTTGCAAGAAGAAATAGAGGAAAATTTTTGTGGAGAAAATAAAAGTGGTTGGTGTGGAAGAATTTCATTGGAACACACCTTAATACATCCACCATTCAATTAAACCACAACAAGAAATGGAGGGCCAAGATTGAGTGATAAATGGAGGTCAAGAGAGGCTATAAAAAAGCCATAAAATTGTGAGCTAAGAGAGAGAAAACTAAGAAAAAAAGAAAAATGAGAGAGAAAGAAAGAAAGATGTGTGTGTGTGTGTGTGTGTGTGTGTCTTCTTGGAGCACAAATAGCCTCAAATACAAGGTAAAACCCTACCTCTCTTGAATTAAAGTTATTGTTGGGTGAATGATGATTATGATGATATGAATTTTAACATGAAAACATGACTTTCATGTATTAATTTCATATCAAAGCTAGGGTTTGTCAGCTTTTGTGTAAGAACTTTATATATGCTTGTATATGTGCCAGCTGCCTAAGGGCCTTTGAATGATGTTTTGTGTGAGGAAGAACTGAATAATTATGGTGGTTTGAACGCTTCTTTTTGGTTGGAAAGATGATGATCCAAGTAGAATAAAAATGAAAGTTACTTGGTAGTAACTTGATAGGAAACATGAATAATACTAGCTTTTGATTAGGAAACGTGAATTTGTGTTGGATAAATGTGACCTTTGTGAGCCATTGGGATCTGGGAATCAAAGAATTAAATATTATTTGAAGGATAATTGAATGATATTAATGATTCTAAGGTGTTAAAGATTAAAGGAGAACAAGGAAAAACATGAATAGTAAAATTGAGGTAAATTGGGGCTATTTTTGCCCAGTATCGTGCCTGAAGAACAAGAATTCTGGAAAATAACTTATACAAAATTAAATTTAGGAGTCTTATGGTCGATTTGGTATATCATAGAGACAAATCAGAGTTGGGGATTGAAAGTTATGTGCAAAACAAAATGATGTGTCAAATAGTAAAATTTCAGAAAAGTAGTCTGAAAATGGATGAATTTAAGGATTATTAATTGTGTGATTTTGGATGAAATTAAGGGAAAATATGAATTGAATCCTTTGTATATGAAGGGAGAAATGTTGTGGAAAAAGGAAAATGAGAGAATTGATCAAACGACCAAAAAAAAAAAAAAATGATGAGAACAGAAATTGAACGTTTTCCTTTACCATCGGCTAACCGTCGACCTCGTCGGCTAACATCGGTTAGACATCGGCTACCCATCAGGCACGTCAGCTGGACGTTGGCTACCCATCGGCTAATTTTTGACCAAACATGAATTGACCCAAATACGATATTTGGTGTAGGTTTAACGATGAATGGCCAACAGAACGTCGAAAATGATAGAAACGAAGGTTGAATGGCCATGAATAGAAAGAGTTGCTTAGGACACGAGGTGAGTCCCTTTAATTTCTAAAACCTTTTGAAAGCTAGTATGCTTCACTTTTCCATGAAATGCTATATTTTATACCATTTTGGAAATCCCTGAATATGTTTATAGTTTATCTGAGCAAGAATTATTTTATGCCATTTTGAGCTCGATTGAACATCCTAATTGGCTTGGAAACCTTACTAGATGATTAAAGCATAAATTTTGTGAATCTAGTCCTTTTTGGATTAAATCTTTGGGATTTTTAGAAAATGGTAAACTTTTGGAATCGGGTATTCGTAAATTGACCAGAATGCCCTTACTAGAACATTTTATAGAAATATGTTTGGAAACTTTGAATTTAATCCTCTTTTGGGATTAGAATTTTAGATTTCTTGAAATGAGTCCCTTTCGGAATCAGGTATTTGGAAAATGATCCAAATGTCCTTATAGGAATGGTTATGATAACTTTTGGAATCGGATATTCAGTAAATGACTGAAATATCTTTATTGGAATTCATGTAAATATTTTTCAAATTAGGTAAGGGCGAAATGACCCAAATACCTTTAGAAAGTCTTTTGGAATCAGGCATGGGTAAAATGATCCGAAGGCCCTTGGAAAATGATTTTTGTGATCAAGTATGGGGAAAATGACTCGAATACTCTTGGAAACATGTTTTGATGTGTGAACAAAACTCTTTATCCTCTTTCAACATGATTTTGGAAAATGATCTCTCGTGATGAGATTGACTTTTGGAAAATGACATTTTGATCCCTGAAATTGTTTTATTGGCCCGATGTGTCGTTGAATGAATTGATTTGCTCTGCGGAGTGTATGTAAATGATGATCTGACTTGTAAGTCAGTGGGATCAAATTTTGAAAAAAATTATATTTTGCCCCAAAAATGGTTTTCTTGATATGGAAAATGGTTTCTTGATGTGCTCAAGTATGAGCTTTTTTCCTGAATTCCTAGCGTATGCACTAAGTTGAATTCCTGGTGTAAGCACTAAGTTGAATTCCTGGCATATGCACTAACTTGAATTCCTAGCGTATGCACTAACTTGAATTCCTGGCGTAAGCACTAATTTGAATTCCTGGCATATGCACTAACTTGAATTCTCTTCTTGGTAGTACGCTACGGTGTACTTACCTATCTGGCGACGCACAGTTCAGTGCTATAGGCTGTGGTCTAAGCACAATGATACGTGGCACCGAGGGTGAAGCCTTGTAAGCTTTGTATACAGGCAGTCCTTTTGTTGGAGGAATGTCTGTGATGTGGAAATTGGGGCAATGATTTGAAATTGAAACATAGTTTTCCAAAAATGATTGAATTTTGAATAAACTCTTATTTAGAGAGTTTTGGAATTGCTTCTAGTGAACAAATGAAACGCTGCAAGAGTTTTATGTACTCTGTCTCTTTTCTAAAGCACTAGCACACACAAGACTTATTGAGTGATTTTCACTCACACGCGTGTTATTTCCTTTGAAATAAATTCAGGATCAGAGGTACAATGAAAGCGCGGTGGATTCCCAGAGGCTTATGCTACATCTTGGACCAGTTGTACCCATGAGTGTATATATCAGAAGCCAAATTCTTGTGCTTTTCTATTTTGGAAAAAATTTCGCTGCTTGTTGAACAATGTTCGTTGTACAGACCTCTTGTCTCAACAATCAGACTGGGCGACATCCCACAAAGTATAAGCTCACTACGCTATGAAAGTATAGGGTGTTTCAACATTACAAAACTCTTTGAAGTCAAATTAATCAAGTGTATACCTTAGTCTAAGAAAATTATTTCGCCCTTTAAGTTAAAAACATAGATAACATGAATCCTCCAAGTCAAGATATCTACTAAATCAAGCAAAAATTGCACAACTCAAGTCTTGATATAAGGAAAGCACTCCAATCTTTTTCTCTGTATTTTTTTTTCAATGACGTAGGGAATTGATAACCTCAAGTGCATGGATTTCTCTTCACACATCATATTAGCCCTCTTTTAGCTATCACTCATCAATTTTTTTCAACAATCTTTCTTCTCTTTTACTTTTGGGAATTCATAGCCTCAAGAAAGTAGATTTCTCTTCACTATCTATATTGGCCCCCATAATCAAGCAAAAATAATTTTTTTTCTCATCTTCAAAGAGGAAACACAACTCATTTTTCTCAATTTTTCAACACACAAGAATATTCCACAAATTTTCTCAATCTTTCCTCTCAAAGATCTTTTATCAACTCACATTTATCATCACAACTCAAAGCTAAGCTAAATTTTTAACTCACAATACAAGAGTTAGCCAATAAACTTTCCCCATATTAATCATATTTTCCATATTCAAACTAACTAAGTTAAATAATACTCAAACACCAATGCATAAACAAGATTAATCAAAATTCTCAAGTCTTGATCCTATCTAATAAAAAAATTGTGGAAACATTTATATGACAAAAAGAATATGTTATAATTCTTTTTCCTACTTCAAAGTCTTGACAAAAATTCATATTCAAGTAAGAAAAAGAATTATAACATTTCTTAAAAAATTAAAACCACAAAAATATGAAAAATTTCACACAAAAATGATATGGAAAATATTTCTTCAACACCATTCTCCCCCTACACTTAAATCGAACATTGTCCTTAATAGCCAAAGATATAATAATAAAAGCAAAGCCAAGAAGACCAAAATCAATAAAGAGGAAGAATAAAGAGAAGAGAGTACTTTCATTACATCGTAGGTCCACCATGTTTGAATCCACCACAAGGAGTAGTCATTAGAAAAGTCACAAGAGTTCCTAATATCAAAAGAAACAAAAACAAAAAAACATAAATCTAGAAAAAGAAAAAGAAACAAAGGAAAAGAAAATAAAACAAAGCAATTAAAAATATATCTTAAGAAAAGTCATGGATCGTAGAGGAAAGTCATGGAGCGTCTAAAGTTTCACCAAAATAATGCTTCACCCTATTTCTATTAACTTTGAACATACCATTAACCGGGTGAGAGACTTCAAGAGTACTAAAAGGAAAAACCTTAGTCATCACATATGGCCCTAACCATCTTGATTTCAACTTACTCAAAAAGAGGCATAAGCGAGAATTAAACAAGAACACTTATCACCTTCTTTGAATGCCCAAGATTGATCAATATATTTGTCATGACACTGTTTTACTTGCTCTTTGTAGATGAGAGAATTATCATACACAACTATGAGCAATTTGTCCAATGCATTCAAGTGAAGTAACCTAGATTGTCGAGCAAGCTCAAGATCAAAGTTAACAAGTTTGATAGCCGAATAAGCTTTATGTTCAATTTCTACAGGTAAATGACAAGATTTCCCATATATCAATCGATAAGGGGTACCAAAGGGAGTTTTGAAAGCAATCCTATAGGCCCAGAGCGTATATCTAATATCAAACTTCAATCCTTTCTTATGTGATTAACTACTTTTTTCTAAAATTCTTTTTAATTCTCTATTAACCACCTCAATTTGGCCACTTGTTTAAGGGTGATAGGGGATAGCATACTTATAAGTAACCCCTAAATATTTGAAAACTTTATCTAATTGGGTATTACAAAAGTGGGTTCCCCAATCACTAATGAGTACCTTAGGCACTCCAAATAGAGTGAAAAGCTTTTAAAGAAATTTTACCACAACCTGAGCATCATTAGTAGGCAACGCTTGTGCCTCCACCCACTGAGATACATACTCAACGATAACTAAGATGTATTTGTTACTCGAAGAACTAGGAAAAGGTCCCATGAAATCAATTCTCCACCAATCAAAAATTTCGCAAGCTTGAAAAATTTGTAAGGGCATCTTATTAGATTTAGAAATATTACCTGTACATTGGCTCCTATCACAATTTTGAATAAATCTATAAGAGTCCTTGGTGAGTGTAGGCCAATAAAGCACTTTTCTTGCGGTCTTGTTAGCTTGGTAATGGCCTCTCACGGGTCCTTCATGACTATGTTTTAAGATGTTTGCACTTTCCATGGAATCCATACATCATTGAATAATTTGATTCATGCACCACCAAAACAATTAGGGATCTTCCCAAAAGTAATGTTTTACCTCGGAGAGGAATTTTTTCTTTTGTTGCATAGTAAAATCTTTTGGAAAAATTCCTACAACCAAGTAATTAGCAAAATCTACATACTAAGGTGTTTGTGAAATCTTACCATCAACAAGTAGAAGTTGTTCATCTAGAAAGGTGTCATGAATGTCTTTTTCAGCCAAAAGCTCTAGGTTGGAATTTTCCAACCTAGATAAATGATTCGCAACTAAATTTTCTGCTCCCTTTTTATCTCTGATCTCCAAGTCAAATTCCTACAACAATAAAACCCATCTTATCAATCTTAGTTTAGAATCATACTTGGTTAGTAGGTACTTAATGGTGGAATGATTCGTATACAATATGATTCTGGACAAAATAAAATAAGAACGAAATTTATCAAAAGCAAACACTATTACAAGCAACTCTTTCTCCATTGTGGTGTAATTCTCTTGTGCCGCCGTAAGAGTTTTGCTTCCATAGTAAATTGGTTGAAAATACTTATTCCTCCTTATCTGAGCATTGCGCCAACTGCACAATCACTTGCATCACACATTAATTCAAAAAGAACAGACCAATCTAGTGTAATTAAAATAAGAGAATTGATCAATTTCTTTTTAAGCACATTGAAAGCATTAAGACATTTTCATCAAAATAAAAAATAGCATCTTTTTCAAGTTCAGAGGTAAGAAGTTCAGAAATTTTTGAGAAATCCAAGATGAACCTCCTATAAAAACCGGCATGACCAAGAAAGCTTCGAATAGCCTTCACAGAAATGGGAGGAGGGAGTTTCTCAATTGCCTCAATCTTGGCTCTATCAACCTTAATTCCTTTCCTTGAAATTTTGTATCCTAAAAAATTCCTTCTTGCATCATGAAGTGGTATTTTTCCCAATTAAGCATAAGATTGGTCTCTTCACACCTCTGAAGCACCTTTTCTAAATTAGCTAAACACAAGTCTAAAGAATCACCAAAAACAGAAAAATCATCCATAAATACCTCTATTATGTCTCCCACAAGCCCTTCAAAAATAGCCATCATACACTTTTGAAAAGTTCGGGACCATTGCAAAGACCAAAAGGCATACGTCGATATGCAAAAGTACCAAAAGGGCATGTAAAGGTAGTCTTCTCTTGATCATTCGGTGCTATGGAAATTTGAAATTACTCAAAAAGCCATCTAAAAAATTATAAAACTCATGTCTTGCTAATCTTTCTAACATTTGGTCAATGAAAGGGAGAGGAAAATGGTCCTTCCTAGTTGTCTCATTCAATTTCCTATAATCAATGCAAATTCTCCAACTGGTTATCAATCTAATTGAGATCAACTCGTTTTTTTTCATTTGGGCTCACATCCATTCCTCCTTTTGTTAGTACCACTTTTATTGGACTTACTCAAATACTATCGAAAATAGGGTAAATAATGTCGGAATCGAAAATTTTAATTACCTAACCTTTCACCACATCACTTATATTTAGGTTCAACCTACGCTGGGATTGCACTATGAGTTTGGCTCCTTCTTCCAATAAAATTTTGTGAGTACAAAAGGAAGGGCTAATTCCCTTAATGTTTGTGATTTTCCATGCACTGACTCCCTTATATTTTCCCAATAGACTAATCAACTTGGTCTTTTGATTACAAGTAAGGTCTTTTGTGATAATTACGAAAAAAATTTCTCCTTTAGCCAAAAATGAATATTGCAAGTACCCGAGGAGGTCTTTTAAGTCTAATTCTGGTGGTTCCTCAATGGATGACTTCATTCTTCCCTAACTGCTTTTTTCAATTTCCTCAAATTCTCCTAACGTTTGGTCCTTATTTGAATCCTTGAAATATACCATGGATTGTTCTATATAGCATTGGACAAATGATTCCTGCATAAAATCAAAGATAGGTTCATCAAGAATATCAATCCTTAAACAAGAATCATCATAAGAAATAGGATGTTGCATGCTTTTATGGATTTTGATAATAACATCCTCATCCCCAACCCTAAGTGTCAACTTTCCCCTATAAACATCAATTAATACTTTGGTAGTTGCTAGAAAAGGTCGACCTAGGATTAAAGGAACTTTAGAATCTTTATCCATATCAAGAATAACAAAATCCACAGAAAATATAAATCTATTCACTTTAAGTAATACATATTCCACTATTCCCCTATGAGATTTGATAGATTAATCCGCAAGTTGAATACTCATCCGAGTGGGCTTGGGCTCACCTAGGCCTAGCTTTTTGAAAGTTTTGTATGGTAAAAGATTAATGCTAGCACCTAAGTCTGCTAATGCATTACAAAATGTAAGAGTTCCAATAATACAAGGAATAAAAAAACTCCCTGGATCACTTTCTTTTCGTAGTAAAGTCCATTGGTCCTACAAGATAGCTAAGCATTCTTCATTTAAAACCAAAGTGGATAATTCCTCCAACCTCTTTTTGTTAACAAGCATACTCTTGATGAATTTTGCATATTAGGGCATATATATCAGAGCCTCACTGAGTGGAATATTTATGTGCAGTTGTTTGAATATTTCTAAAAACTTGTCAAATTGTGCATCTTTTCTTGCTTTTTGTGTGCGAGTAGGATAAGGTATTGGTGGCTGAAAAATCTATTTTTTTTAGTCAGTTTTTCAAAAGATTCAACAAGAGTAGTTGGTTCTAACCCATCTTCTTTAGATGGTACCGGTTCCATGCTAGAATCGGGTAGCTCCTTACCACTTTGTACTATAATGGCTGTAGAATCATGTTGTGTTTCCACCTCTAATGGTGATTTTCTTAGTAGATTTGTTAAAACCAAATCTACCTTTCTATGTTTCTAATCATTTCCTCAAAATTTTCAAATGTCTCATTTATGTCGTGAAAACATTTAGTTACATGGGTGGCAAATTTTCCTAATACCCCTTCTAAAGTAGTGGAGTTAGACGATCGAGATATTACCGTTCCATATTCCAGTTGGCCATCTCACCTACATAAAGGACACTGTTAGTACTATATGTAGTGTAATATTAAATCAAGTTAGTTAAGGTACATGTTCACAAATTAATTTAGAAAAAAATTACAAAATGTAGGGACCTAAATTATTGACATACAAGAAAACAAAATATGGCACCTATTCATACAAGGAGCAGATATAAATATTCACATATTCACATATAGGTACATATAAACATATGAATATGGTTAAATCAATAAAATCCAAGCTTTCATGATATAATTACCCTGCTGCGGCACCAAAAACTTGTTGCGTAAATTTTGGTGTAGAAAAATCATCAAATTTAAATCCATCACTTAGTCAAGTTTTTAATTAAAACAATAATTCCAAAATACACATATGAGCAAATATAATCATCGCAACCATAGTATAGGGAATTAACGAGTATTGATCCTCAAAAGAATAAGTACATACTACTCACTTTTCATTCATTGTTTAATCGACTTAATAAAGTGATAAAAGAATAAAAAGAAAATTCAAGAAATATATACAACTCAATGACGTAAAAAAAAATGCAATTTAGACCAAAAAAAATTTGACAACATAACAGTGAATTACTTAGCCAATACACAATTAATTATTATCTTGGTTACATGAAGGATTAAAAATAGACCCACTTCGTTTGCAATCCATGGAATCACTATCTTCTACTTAAATTAGTGAACATATTATGTCTCTACCAATTTACTAAAAAGATGCATTAAAATCAATCTTTATATAAACCCTTATATTCTAGGTGATTTACAATATGAAATTAATCAATGAATCCATATTCTATCAATCATCAACCAACCTTTGATTACCTATGTTCTAGACAATTAACCCCCTTTTAAAGCACGTTAAAAGATAACAAATATGAAATTAATTAATTAAAGTCATTACCAACCTCCTTTTGAAGAAAGTTAATAATAAAAACCAATCAACCAACTCCGAAAGAAAAACAAGCAATCAAATACCAAAAATAATAATCAATTGATCAAAATACTAAACTAACTCAAGAAGTCATGAATTGTAAAAACAATGTCAAATTACAAGGGAAATATTAAGTACACAATTGTTTAAGAAAAAGAAAACAAAGGTAAAAGAAAGCACTCATAGACAAGCCTCCTTCTTCTCCTTTGAAAACTCCCTTGAACCCTCCTTGAATTGGTGAATTCCTTATTCTTTAAGTGATTGGAATTTATGATTTTCAATTTAACTTTTCTCTTATGTTTTCTCTTGTTTTTATAAGCTTCTTTGATGCCAAATTCATTGCTTGAGAAGTCTTGGCCAAGTAGGAATTAGAAAATACCGAAATCATTAAAAAATTCCTAAATTCGTACACAGAATTTTTGTACTCTAGAACAGACCTGACGCCGGGTCTAATCGACCCACCGGGCGCCATGTGTGTTCTATTTTCTTCTTTAATTTTTGCTCTATTTCAACTAGCCGACCAGAATGGACCTAGCGCCTAGTACAGATGGAAGACCTAACGCTAGGTGTATTCTGGAAGTTCTCTAGTTTTTGCTTGAAATTACCTCCAATCTACATAAATTTGTCAAAAACACTTTGCACAAGCAAAATGCCAAATAGGAAGAAATATGCCTAGTTATTACAACAAAAGTATCTCAAAATAATCTCAAATAACTAGAAAAATAGTGACGATTTTTGCCCCTATCAACTAACCTGATTTAATATTACACTATGCATAGAACTAACAATGTCATTGATGTAGGTGAGATGGCCAATACCCCTTCTGAAGTAGTAGAGTTGAACGGTTGAGATATCATCTCTTGAGACATAGGACGGTATTCTAACATGTCTCAAGAGATGATATCTCAACCGTTCAACTCTACTACTTCAGAAGGGGTATTAGGAAAATTTACCACCCTTGTAACGAAACGCTTTCACAAGATAGATGAGACATTTGGAAAATTTGAGAAAATGATTAGAAACATGGAAAGATAAATTTGGTTTTTAATAGATCTAGTGATAAAATCACCATTAGGGGTGAAAACACAACATGATTCAACTGTCATTACATTATGAAGTGTTAAGGAGCTACCTAATCCTAGCACGGAACTAGTACCATCTAAAGAAGACGGGCAGGAACCAACCTAACTTTGTGAACCTTTTGAAAAACAAACTAAAAAAAAAAAAAAATAGATTTTCAACCATCAGTACCTTACTCCAATCGCACATACAAAGCAAGAAAAGATGCACAATTTTGACAATTTTTTAGAAATATTCAAACAATTGCACATAAACATTCCACTGAGCGAGGCTTTGGTACATATGCCCAAATATGCAAAGTTCCTCAAAAGCATGCTTGTTAACAAAAAGAGGTTGGAGGAATTATCTACTATAGTTTAAAATGACGAATGATCAGCTATAAAACAGGACTGATGGACTTTTGCCATGAAAAGAAAGTGATTCAGGGAGTTTTTCTATTCCTTATCTTGTTGGGACTCTTAAATTTTGTAATGCATTAGCAGACTCAGGTGCTATCATTAATTTTTTACCATACAAAACTTTTAAAAATCTAGACCTAGGTGAGCCCAAGCCCACTAGGATGAGTATTCAATTTACAGATAGACCAATCAACTATCCTACGGGAATAGTAGAAGATGTATTGGTTAAAATGGGTAGATTTATATTTCCTATGGATTTTATTATTCTTGCTATGGATGAAGATTCTAAAGTTTCTTTAATCCTAGGATGACCTTTTCTAGCAACTGCCAAAGCATTAATTAATGTTCATGGGGGAAAGTTGACAGTTAGGGTTAGGGATGAGGAAGTCATTATCAAAATCCATAAAAGCATGCAATATCCTATTTCTTATGATGATTCTGTTTAGAGATTGATATTTTTTATGAACCAATCTTTGACTTTATGCAGGAATTTCTCCGATGCTATATGGAACAATCCATTGCATATTTGAAGGATTTAAATAAGGGCCATGAGTTGGGAGAATTTGAGGAAATTGAAAAAAGTAGATTGGGAAGGATGAAGTCATCCATTGAGGAACCACAGGAATTAGACTTAAAAGACCCTCCCGGGCACTTGGAATATGCATTTTTTGCTAAAGTAGAAAAATTACTCGTGATCATAGCAAAAGACCTTACTTGTGATCAAAGGACTAAATTGGTAAGTCTATTGGGAAAATATAAAGGAGCTATTACATGAAAAAATTCAGACATTAAGGGAATTAGCCATTCTTTTTATACTCACAAAAATTTGTTAGAAGAATGAGCCAAACCCGTAGTGTAACCCCAACATAGGTTGAGCCCGAATATGAGTGATGTGGTAAAAGGTGAGGCGATTAAACTCTTAGATTCCGGCATCATTTACCTTATTTCTTATAGTCTTTGGGTAAGTCCAACATAAATGGTACCAAAGAAGGGAGGAATAACTGTGAGCCCAAATGAAAAAAATGAGTTGATTCTAATGAGATTGGTAACCGATTGGAGGGTTTGCATTGATTATAGGAAATTGAATCAGGCAACTAGGAACGACCATTTTCCTCTCCCTTTTATTGACCAAATGTTAGAAAGGTTAGCTAGACATGATTTTTATTATTTTTTAGATGGTTTTCCCAAGTACTTTCAAATTCCCACAGTACTGGAAGATTAAAAGAAGACTACCTTTACATGTCCTTTCGGTACTTTTGCATATCAACGTATGCCTTTTAGTCTTTTCAATGGTCCTGGAACTTTCCAAAGGTGTATGATGGCTATTTTCGAAGGGCTTGTGGGAGACATAATGGAGGTATTTATGGATGATTTTTCTCTTTTTGGTGATTCTTTTGAATTGTGTTTGGCTAATTTGGAAAAAATACTTCAAAGGTGTAAGAAGACTAACATCATGCTTAATTAGGAAAAATGCCACTTCACGATGTAAGAAGGTATAATTTTGGGACACAAAATTTCAAGGAAATGTATTGAAGTTGATAGAGCCAAGATTAAGGCAATTGAGAAACTCTCTCCTCCCACTTCCGTGAAGGCTACTCGAAACTTTCTTAGCTATGCCAGTTTCTATAGGAGGTTTGTGAAATCCCAAATGAACCCAACCTTAGAGTAAGGGGGTTGGGATACATATCATACTTTATAGCATGCATAAATATATTTTCATATAATTTATGTGCTTTGGATTTGTGATTTGTAGCCTAGATGGCTTATTTGTGCTTGTTGAGTAAGAAGGGCAAAATGATAATTTTTGCTTGAGGTGAAAATAGGGAGATAGCTTAAGGATTAAATAGGAAAAATATTTGGGAGAGAAAATAAGAACAAGAGTTGTTGTGATTTAGTGGTTAGAGCCTTGGAATTAATTCTTGAGGTCTTAAGTTCAAATTCCATCATTGGAGTTTTAGCATGATTAAATTTTATTTTATGTAGGAAGGCTATATTTCGGCCTTGCATTACTTAGTGAAGAGTAGGAGTGTTGTCCTAGGGGAGAAATGATAGGAATATCCTAATCCTACTCTTGTGCCCTACAAAAATTTCTAAGGGAATTCATACCCTTCTTAATCCTTAGTTTTTCTTACTTCTCAATTCATTAAGTTGTTCAATTTATTCAAGCCAACTTTATTCCAAAAAAATTCCAGCAAGGTTCTATGAGGTTTAGGTTTCAAAAATGACTATGAATGAGTTATCTTGTGGCCGAAAAAGAGAAGGAGTTTTGGAAGGATCCCAAGAGAATTTATCTCCATGGTTGAACCTTCAAAACTCCAACCTAGCTGTGTTCATTTCCTTCATGTTGTAAACTGAAAATTTTCAATCTTCTTGTCCAGTCCAAGTGTTGAAATTTTCAGCCACCTTTACCTCTCAAATTCTGCCAGAACAATGGTCAAACCACTCTGCTTAGAGATTGAAAATCATAGCCAAAATCGAGCTGCACAAAATCTGTGCAAACTAGAAAATATTTCTGGACAATTTCACAGCTTTGGTGAGCTTAAACCAAGCTGATTCTTCCAGTTTTTCACCCAGCATCTTAGCCACATTTTTCCTCCATAAAGAAGGCTGGAAACCAGCCTTGAAAGACCTCTGAATACCCCTTCAAAACCTCTGTGAACTGACTGAACAATGGTAGCAAAATCTGCCTAGAATTTTCCATCAAACTTGCGAAAAAAAACTGGACAGAATTTCCCGCTTTCTTCCTTCGTCCGCCTTAACCGAAACTTTCACCATTTTTCTGTGCAAACTCCCCTTGAACAGCCATGAACTGAGTTTTATCATCTTCCCCAGCATTCTGCTCCAAAAACCAGTCCATGGCTGCTCCTAAAAACTCTCCATCAATCACTCCAATCAAACCATTGATTGAAGTCCAAAATTTTAGCAATCTATTTTAGCATCTTCCATGAATTAAACCTCCAACAACTAGAAAATCCTTCCACCTTTGAACATCATATTTTCGGCCACCATTAAACTCCTTCCACCAGCTTTCATTCTAGCAGAATCCCTAGCCAGCCAACCGGCCATTACAGCTTCCAAAAGCTCTCCTCTATCAAAGATCTTCTTACCATATTTTGTTTCCAAAATTGATTCCCTAAAATATTCTTTTAGGATTTCAAACAACCAGCTTTCCTTTTCCTCTCAAATCAAAAAATTCAACTTCCTAAACCCTCCAAATCAGTCGGCCACTCCTTCCTACACAGAATTTCAGCCAACCCTCTCCCTATCCTCTCCATTCTCTCAAAACCAAGAACACCTACTAAACATCCTCACGCCTAAGATCACTCCAAACTTCTCCAATCTCCTCCAAAAACTCCAGATCATACCTACTCAACCCCTCGAAGCCACTTCTGCAATTTTAACACCATACTGAAATCCAACTCTCTCTTTTGGTTTAAAAAACCAGTATTTTTGTGAAGGCTCAAGAACACCTTCAAGGTAAGCATGATCAATCACCCCACATTCTCTCATCTTCAACTTCTAATGAATGTATGTATATATAAGCATACTAATGGACTCTCTTTCTCTCTCTCTCTCTCTCTCTCTCGCTCTCTCTTGGCCGATTGGCGACTTCAACCATGGCCATGTTTCCTTCATCTCTCTTGGTCGGATCAAGTCCCTAAAAGTTAGGATCCATTCGAAACTACTCCAAGGTACTCATCTATCACGTAAGCCTCTTCAACCCTCTTTTTAAATTCTAGATTCATGTCTCTAGAATGATATTGGAAGGAGATGGATTATGATTAGGGTTTGAGCATGTGTTGTTGTGATGAGTTGAGATTGGAGCATGAATAAATGTGTGTATATGATGGAGATGGGATTGATGCATGATGATGATTGGTCTTGGTTAGGTTATATGATGTTTTAGGGTTTTGTTGCATGCTCTCCATGTTGTGAGTAGTATATGTGATCAAGCATGTTAGAGACTATGTCACCATTGGTGAATAGGGTTTATGTTTATGTATGATTGTTAAAGCCATGATGATGTTTATGTTAGTAGAGTTTGGATCATGTCT
Source organism: Voacanga thouarsii (assembly GCA_026120185.1). NCBI lineage: Eukaryota > Viridiplantae > Streptophyta > Magnoliopsida > Gentianales > Apocynaceae > Voacanga > Voacanga thouarsii. The sequence continues at coordinate 649,645 of JANUWF010003397.1, forward strand.
TGGTAAATTTAGATTTATGCCTTTATTCATAATTTGGATGATTTGATGAATTGGAGTGGAGTATATGTTCATGATTGTGGTTAGCATGTGGAAATATGATCATGACCCTGTTGTCCCTAAGCTAATTTTATTTCATCAATAAAATGATTAATACTATGACTTATTCTAGTAAATTTTGAAAACCCTAGGAAAATGTGGATTTGGTCTTATATATAAAATATTGATATTTTAGTCAAAAAAATGATAGCTTTTATTAAAGAAATAAAATATATAGACATTATATAAAATAATAATATCAAATAAAGCCTTTTATATAAGTAATCATAATAAGTGAAATATTAATTTTGTAAGTTTTATATTCATAAATACTATTAAATTTTATTTATTATCTTTTAATCAAAACCTATTAAAATTTACTTACAACTAATTTTAGTTACCAATTATTTTCTAACAATTAATTATCAATAGATTATTATTTTAAATAATTACATCTAGGTCCTAAGACCCTTCATCAAATAAACCCTAATTTACTTTTAGCAAGATTTAGACTTTCTACTTATAGTACCTATTTTCCAAACCCTAGTTATTTTAATATCAAGTTAGATTTATTTTATAAACCCTTTTATTTGTTATCGAGCCTTAAAGCTTGGGACACTAGGGACATGATGGTAGTAAGTTAAGCTAGTTTTGTTTGTGAATGTGAATCTTTGGCTTGAGTCTAATTATGGCTCATGTTTAACCTAGGCGGGGTTAGGTCAGCTGTTGGAAACCTTTACTTTGAGCAAGGATCAAGTAAATTCCTGCATAAAAACCATTTGATGCAAAATGATCATTATGGCAAGTCAAATGTAGAGTGTATGGACACTCACTTCTGTAAAGACAATTGAGGATTGTCCTCTTTCTCATTTCAATCAAACAAATTATTTGAAAAATCAATGAACAGATTTACTCAAATCCTAAAACTCTTTCTAAAACTGATTTTGTCAAAGACTTTGGAAATCCTTAATTGCCATTTTCAAGTGGAACTATGTTTTGTTCATTTTTCCCCAAGTGGGTAGTTACGTTCAGTACTCAATAAGGGTGGACTGCTAGGACTAGTCTTTGAAGGGTTAGGGTAAGTCTCTCAGTAGGTGGCCACCTCTGAGGGGCGAGTCCTTCCCAGATAAGATGTCAGTCCAGTAAGTTGTGTCGGTCCGAGCTAGCAGTTTTCAGTCAAGTGGACTGTGTGTTGCCGGAATGGACAACCGATTTTGTTTAGGTATAGAGAAGGTGGAGTATCTTGCCCGGTAAACCGATCACCTACTTTTTGTCAATCTGCACAAAGTATGGTATTCTGACCGTTGTATGGTTATGGGGCCCAACGTGTGGTAACCCATGACCCCCTTTTTTAGTGGTTGATTTTATTGTACATGTATGGTTGGAAAAGCCAAAACGTCATTCTTGATTTTGACTGTTGTTTATTGCTTGCCACTATTCCTCTTATGAAGATTTTATACTTTGTATCCATGAACTATTTTCACTGGACACTCAAAGCACACATGGACTTAGTGAGATTTTTATCTCATCACCCTTTTTACCATGATTTCAGGTCGATCCTACTGTGGAGATAAGTAGCTAGTGTTGTCCGCTTTGGAAGAGATTTTATTATTTATTTTTATGTAATGCTTGAGGAGCTGAGAGTGAATAATTTCATTTCTAGATTTGTTTTTTTTTAATTCTTGGATTGTATAAGTTTTAAGTTTTAAGTTTATTTTATTCCATTGTTTTGAATGTGTGACCTAGTTATAAAGACCCCTTGTCCTTCGGACAGGGCGACATCCCCGGCCCTATTGGGCCTTGGTAGTGGGGTGTTACAAGGTTTATCTTGGATTTCTAAAACATTTCTAAACCTCTTACCTCTTTACTTGAAAAAGATGCTGTTTTTTATTTTGATGAAAAATGTCTCCATGCTTTCAATGCACTTAAAAAGAAATTGATCAATTCTCCTATTTTAATTATACTGAATTGGTCTCTTCCTTTTGAATTAATGTGTGATTGAAGAGTAAATTTTGGGTGTATAAAAATCATCAAATTTAAATCCATCTCTTAGTGAAGTTTTAATTAAAACATTAATCTCAAAATACACATACGAGCAAGTATACTCATCGCAAGCATAGCATAGGAAATTAATGAGTATCGATCCTCAAAGGAACAAGTACACACTAATCACTTTTCATTTATTATTTAACCAACCAAATAAAGTGATAAGATAATAAAATGAAAAAAAAAGAAATATATACAACTCAAGGATGTAGGAATATGCAATTTAGATAACAATCCTAGAAAATATGACAACAAATCATTTAACAACTATCTCAATTAATCATCATCCTAGCATCATGAAAGAATATAAAGCAAAGTTCAATCGTTTCCCAAGTCATTATTCACTGATATAGACTCCACTTCTTTCCCAATCCATGGGATCACTATCTCTTGATTAAATTTACAAATTCTCCAATCAAACCAATATAACTAAAAGATGCATTAAACACAATTCTTTATAAACATGAAATTAGTCAACAATCCTATACTCTAGGAGAAATTAACTAGTCTTCGATTACATAGGTTCTTTGGTCTTAACTTCGTTTTCCAAGTCTGTTAAGAAATAACAAGTATGAAATCAATAAAATTAAATCAACTCCTAACGTCGTTTCCCAAGTTAATTAGAAGCAAAACTAACTTCATTTATTCTTCTATAATCACAGGCAATCAAACACCAAGAATGATAGAAAATTGATTAAATATCTTAATTAATACAAAAATTATGAATCCCAAAATATTGTCTAATTACAATAAAAATATTAAATAAATCATTATTCTAAAACAAAAACAAAGGTCAAAGAGAGAACTCATAGACAAGCCTCATTTTTCTTTCTGAAAGACTCTCTTGAATAATGCTCTTTGATGTGATGAATTCCTCCTTTTATGAGTGATTTACTAATTTGATCCTTGAATTCATACTCTTATCTTATGTTTTTCTTATTTAAATAAGCTTCCAAGATGATAAAATTCGTCTCCTATGAGTTTTGGGCCGAGTATAGATTGAAAAATACCAAAACTTTTGGAAATTACCAAATTCGCGCAAAATTTAGAAAGGTCACCGATGTTGCACAGAGCGGAGCTGGCGTCGGCTCGGAGGATCACGGCTGGCGCCGGCCATGCTTTGGTCGGCCCAATTGTGCTCTGTTTTTTTTCCCAAAATTTCTCCTATTGTCCAAAATGGGGCCGACACTAACCTGGCACTGACGGTGACAGTTTTGTCATTTTTTCGTCGATTTCTGCAATAAAATCCCAAAATGCCTTTCCAAGGATAAAATATCAAATATAAAGGAATATGCTTAGTTATGTAAACAAATGTATCACAAAATACCCTCAAATAACTAGAAAAATATAGATAAATTTTGCCCCTATCACAATCCCCCACACTTGAACCTTTGCTTATTCTCAAGCAAAGCCCTTAAACAAAGAAAAACAAGACATTCTTTCAAAAAGTTCACTTAGACAAAATCATATTACCTTTCAAACTTTAGATATGTTCTTGTCATTTCTTTCAACCCTTTGAAATCATTTGCAAAACACAATACCAAAGAAGACATATCAAAGCCCTTGCAATTGAATTAAACATGTTTATACACTAGTATACGAACATTATTTCGCTCTTCAAGTAAAAATATAGATAATATGAATCATACTAGCCAAGCTATCTACCAACTCAAGCATTATACATCTAAAAATTGCATAAATTAAGTCATGTTTTGAGGAAAACACTCAAAAAAAATTTCTCTCAATTTTTGCAATGACTTAGGGAATTGATAGCCTCAAGTATATGGATTTCTCTTCACACACCATATTAAACCCTTTATCGTCATCACTGACCATTTTTTCAACAATCTCTCTTTCTTTTTCCTTTTCTTTTTTTTTTCTTTTGGGAATTCATAGCCTTCAGAAAGTGGATTCTCTTCACTATTCGTATTGGCCCCATAATCAAGCAAAAATAATTTTTTTTTCTCATCAACAATAATCATCTCATTTTTTTTTCTCAATAACTACAATCAGAACAATTGTCTACAATTTTTTCACGATACTTTCTCATTCCTCAACATAGCTCAAAGTCAAGTAAAATTTAATCCCATAATACAAGAGTTAGCCAACAACCTTTCCTATATTCCTCACATTATCCGTATTTAACCTAGATGGGTCAAATAATACTCAAACACCAATGCATAAACAAGATTAATTCAAATTCTCAAGTTTTAACATATCCTATACAATAAATCATTTTAATGTCAATAAAAATCCACCAAATGAATGACACATTCAATATCCAAAGAAGAAAGATAACCATAACCTTGCTAAGGCATTGAAACCACAAAAATTTGAAAATTTTCGAAAAGGATATTGACAATACTCTCAAAACTAAACTCTCCCCCACACTTAAATTTGACATTGTCCTTAATGGCAAAAAATATGACAAAGAAGGCAAAGCTAAAAAGACCAAAAATAATTAAAGAGGGAGAATAGAGAAAAGAAAATACTCCCATTGCAAATTAACTTCAACATGTTCAAATTCATCATAAGGAGGCAGAAGGAAAAGTGTACCTAAAAGAAAAAAAAAAGCAAAAATAGAAGCATATATCTAGCACAAGAAAAGTAAAATAAAGAAAAAAGTAACTAAAGCAACTAAAATGAATTTCTAAGAAAGATCATGAAAATATAAAAAGAAAAGACGGCCAAAGAAAAGAAATACATAGGAGTGGGAAAATACTCTATCCTCATCATCATCATCCTTAGTAGTGGCCCCATGGCTATTATCGCCTCCTTGAGTGCCCGAAAATTGTTGCATCCATTGCGTCCATTGAGTATCTTGAAGTCTAGTGAGGGCCGCCAAGGATTCACAAAGCTATAGTAATACCTCTATTTGGGTTTCCATGCTAACTCTCAAATGTTCTAATTACCCTCACACTTCAGCCACAAAATCACCCCTATATTAGGTTTGGGAACTACTAGCACAAGCTTGAGGTGGTGATGCCAGATGCTCTTCTTCTTCGGGTAGAAGGTCGACTTGTCCTAGATACTGCACATCAAAAGGTTGTAACCACCACCTTACCTCTATACTATACTAATAACCACAGCTAGTAAGTGTCTGCTTAGTAATTGTATCGCGCTCCGTGGTGGTTTCAGTAAGTTCCCCTCCAAGCTAATGCTAAAAGCTTCAAGAATTTTCATTATCACGGAGGACAAAAGTTTTTGTAGAAAGGTGAGAATAGACCACATCCCGCATGGATTGAATGATTAAAGGAGTAAGTGTGATAGGTAGAATGTGCATCATTCTATGAACAATGTATAAGTTAATAACATGGGACTTATTAAACCCATTAGCTTTTGGAACAATATTATAAAAAAAGATATAGACTAGGGTGTGTAAGTTGGCTTTAAGATTATTATTAGAGTAAAAACCTACTTGCCCTATGGAACCTTTTCTATACAGTCTCAAGGCAGCTCTAGTATCACTCACTTTCCACTAAGAATCAGATAATATCTTTTGGTTGTTGTGATCTACAGCTAACCAAGGACCTTCATCATTTACACAGAGGATGGTAGTTAATCTCTCTCTATCTAGAAAAATGGGGGGTGCCCTTTACTCTAGTCTTAATAGTCTTAAGATGGTTAGTGCATTTTTGGACCATGTTAGCATAAAACGCTTTGATTAGAACAGGGAAATAGGGTCCTTTAGGCTGAATAATTGGTCCCTACCCCAAATGTCTAAACATGATGCCTAACTTTAGGGCACGGTCTAGTAAGGGTGTGAAAGTGCATTCGACTATAATCTTATTGGCAGCCCTCATAGTATACCACGCTTAGCAAGATGGATCAATGAAATTAGTAGAGTGTAAGAACAATGGGTCAATGGAAGTATGAGTAGAGAAAGATGAAGCTCTAGCCCGTTTAGACAATTGACCCCTTTCTCTAGGCATGGTGAAAGGATATGAAGATGGCTAAGCAAGAGGATGACTAAGTTACCACCCCAATGTTACAGTAACACTCAATATACTAAAATCACCACAACAAAACTTCACACACTATCCCACACTCCACAATCTTTGACTAATCTAATACAACCACAATCCACAACAACACTTAACCTAACATCCTTTCAAAACCTGCAAGAACAACAGTAGAATACCATAATGTAAACCATTACATGTTTCCCAATGACTTCACAACCTGATTAGAGCATGACAAACATGTCTATATTCCTAGATAAAAGCAATGTCTAAGCTTATCACATGAATTCATCAACAAAACAATTGTCATAACCAGGAATATACCATCTATGATCATACTATGGACATGTTGATGTAAAAATAACCCAAGAATCATACTCTCATTCTATTCCATTCATAATAATGCAAGGAATATAAGCTAATTCAACTATCAATTCCTAGACATGCAATTTTCGGCCAAAAATAGGAAAATTCCAATTGCAAGAATTTAATCGTAGGAATGCAAGAAAAATCATACCTTTGTATTCTATAATGCATGGGCAATCAAAAGATGCAATCTTTTCAATGAAATCCTTGCTTGATAGAAGGGATTTGAAAGTGGGTTTTTGAAGAAAAAGATGAGATTTTTCAATTTTGGATCCTTAAATTCAACAAAAACAACAGAATTTTATGTTAGATTGATGATTTTGAAGGAAAAAATGGAACTGGTGGTGTTTAGGTATATAGAAACGGTGCCAGGTTGAGAGAAAAATTGAGGAAAGTAAGTTGTTTAGAAAACAAAGTGGCCAATTTGGCCACTTTTATTGTTGTCCCCGACAAGAGCCGAAGCTGACGTCGGTTCCTTGTAGTCGGGCTGATGCCAGCCCTGCTCTAGGCCTGAATATATATATATATATATATATATATATATATATATATATATATATATACATACATATATATATATATATGAAAAATGGAAACTACAAAATTATGAAGAAAATATCATTAAAAAAACCATAAATCAAAATTACATGTGGATGAATAAAAGCACACAAGAATTAAATAGATGTCCCAAAGTAAAAATAATGAATTAATCAAAATAATTTCTTTCCAAGATCAAGATCATGTGGATTAGTTTCAGTGTTCCCTGAAAGTTCCCTGAAAGGGATCCCACTTAACAATCTCCAAGGAGTTTGGTCAGTTGACTAATTTGATTCTCGAGGTTGTGCATGGATACCTCCAAGTTTCTTGTGGTGACATCTACTCCTTGAAATCGCATCTCCATACCGCTTACCAATTGATTTACCAACTCTTCCAATGGTTGCTTAGGTGGTGGTGCATTAAAAACCAAAGGGATTTGAGTCCTTTGGTTCCCAAAATTAGAAGAAGCCTGTCTAGCTTGGGTTTGACTATTCCATGTAAAGAGAGGATAATTCCTCTAACCAGGATTATAAGTGGTGCTATAGGGATTATTACCTTGTCGACCGTTGCCCACAAATGCAGCTTGTTCTAATAATTCTTGTGATGACCCCATATGTTGGCATTCATGGTTTGGATGTCCTTCCCCACAAAAGTCACAACTTACACTTATTACCTGCCCTTAGAGAGGAGACATTACCAATTGATCCATCTTTTGCGCGAGTACCTCCATGTTTACCTCTAATACTACTATTGTATCCACTTTGTGTACCCTGATATGGGTTAAAATCACCATTCTTTTCCTAATTATTTGAGATTATTTTAAGATACATTTGTTGTAATAACTAGGCATATTTCTTCCTATTTAACATTTTACTTGTAAAAGGTGTTTTTGGCAAATACATGCAGATTTAAGGAAAAATCGAGCAGAAAATGCACGCAGCCAGAATAGACCTGGTGCTAGGCCCACCCAGTGGACTAGGCACCGAGTCCATTCTGCTCCAGCAGCAGAAATTAAGCAAGCTTTAGGGGTTTTCCAGAACAGACCTAGAGCTAGGTCTAGCAAGTGCACTTAGCGCCGGGTCCACTCTGTTTGCCAAGGAGAGACGACAAAAAACAGAATAAAAACAGAGGAAGAACAGAGTGCACCTAGCGCCAGGTGGATCAAGGTACCTAGCACTAGGTTCTCTCTGGAGGCGAAAATTTTGTATGCGAAATTAGGGCTTATCCAATAATTTTGATATTTTCCTACTCCTACTAGGCCAAGACTTCCTCAAACACGAAATTGGTATCCAAGAGGCCTATAAAAGCACGAGAGAATGCAAGGGTTTGAGATATACAACATAGAGAGGTGAATTAAAAGGCAGAAATTCTGAATCTTTCATTGAATGAGGAATTCACACAAATTAAAGAGGATTGCTAAAAGAAGTCTTCAAGGAAAAAGAAAGAAACTTGTCTATAAGTGCTTTCTTTTCTCTTTGTCTTCTTTTTCTTTAGCAATGATTTATTCAATATTTTTATTGTAATTTAACATTATTTTAGGATTTATGATTTTGTGTTAATTCAATTATTTGATTAATTCTTTCTCATCTTTGGTATTTATTTACTTAATTTCATTGGTTATTGATATGAGTTCTTCTACTTGACTTGAGATGATGATGTTATGAGTTTCGTTGCATTGATTTCATATTTGTCTAATCTTAATGGACTTAAGCGACAAAGTTAAGATTATAAGACAAAGTAATCAAAAATTAGTTGATTTCGCCTTGAACAAAGAGTTATTAGCTAATTTCATGTTTATAAGGAATTAAGCTTAAGGCATGTTTTGGTTATGATTTGCATGATTGGCAAATCTATAAATGTAATCAAAATATAGGATTCTATGGATTGGGAAATGAAGTGTGATTTATCTAAGTAGAATCATGACTTGTGAGACGATCAAATTTTACTTTATATTCCTTAATGATGTCAAGATGATAATCAATTGAGAGAATTACTAATTGGTTCGTTGTCATGTTTTCTAGGATAATTGTCTAGATTGCATAAACCTACATCCTTGAGTTGTATATGTTTCTTTAATTTTTATTTTTATTCTCTTCTCACTTTATTTCGGTCGGTTAAATAATGAATGAAAAGTAATAAGTGTGTACTTGTTCCTTTGAAGATCAGTACTCGTTATTCCCTATACTATGCTTGTGATGAGTGTACTTACTCACATGTTTTTTTTTAGATTAATGTTTTAATTAAAACTTGATTAAGGGATGGGTTTAAAATTGATGATTATATATATCCAAAAAATACGCATCTAGGTTTTGGCGCCGTTGCCAGGGAACAATATCATGAAAGCTTAGATTTTATTGATTTAACCATGTTAATATGTTAATATGTTTATATGTGAATATGTACATATGTTCCTTGCATGACTACGTGTTATATTTTGTTTCTTGTATACTTATATTTTAATGTCTCTATGTGTTGTAATTCCTTTTAATTTAATTTGTAAACATAGCCTAACTATCTAACTTCTAAATTCTATAATCTCAAAATTTTTTTATCTTATGCAGAACTTGATCTTAGTTTATGACCAGGTGATCCAAAGATGAGATAGTCGACCTTGACCCAAGAATCGAGAGAACTCTCACTAAGATCCGGAAGGTTATGAGCGAACGGGTAAGGAAAGCAATGGAGGTAAATCAACCTAGCGATGGTGGTAACGGTGGAGTTAATAGGCATGTTATGATTGACTTTGTAAAACCAACAATCCTAGGTATAGGCTCTAGTATCGCATGGCCTAGGATAGAGGCCAACAATTTTGAGATAAAATCCAATGTGATTCAAATGATCCAGAATATAGTTCAATTTGATGGGTTACCTAAGAAAGATCCTAATGCCCACATTGCGAGCTTTCTATGTAACACCACACTACCTAGGTCCAAACAGGGCCGGGGATGTCACCCCGTCCAAAGGACAAGGGGTCTTTATAACTAAGTCACACAAACAAAAGTAAAACAATAATTCAAAATTAAAAACTTATTACAAACCAAAAATTCAAGACAAATTTGAAATTTAAATTCTTCACGCTCAACTCCCAAAGCATTACATAAAATAGATAACAGAATATCTTCCAAGCAGGCAACAACTAGCTATTCATCCCCACAGTAGGATCGACCTGAAATCATGGTAAAAATGGTGATGAGATAAAAATCTTAGTAAGTCCGTGTGTGCTTTAAGTGTTTAGTGAAAGCTGTTCGTAAATGCAAAGTGTAAGAACTTCATATAAAAAATACTGGCAAGCAATAAACAATGTTCAAAATCAAGAGTGGCATTTTGGCTTTTCCAACCATACATGTACAATAAAATCAACCACTCAAAAAGGTGGTCATGGGTTACCACACATTGGGCCCCATAACCATACAACGGTCAGAATGTCACACTTTGTGCAGACTGACAAAAGGTAGGTGATCGGCCTACCGGGTAAGATACTCTTCCTTCTCTACATCAAAAGAAAACCAGTTGTCCACTCCAGCAACACACAGTCCACATAACTGAAACTAGATAGCTCGGACCGGCATGACTAAGTAGAACTGACGTTTCTCTAATTTGAGTTCATCTTCTGGAAGTGGCCTCCTGCCAGAAGACTCACTCTTCCTCTTCAAAACTAGTACTACTAATCTACCCTTATTGAATACTCAACGTAGTTCATCCCACTTGGGAGAAAACTGATAAAACATAGCTTTACTTGAAAATGGCAATCAAGGGTTTCCAAATTCTTAGTCATAATTAGTTTTAGAAACAATTTAGTGTGTGAATAAAACTGCTTGTTGTTTTTCAAATAATTGGTTCGACTGAAACAATAAAGGAAACAGTCCCTAATTGCCTTTACCAAATCAGTATTCACAAACTTTGTGTTTAGCTTGCCATAACAACTTTTGCAACAAACAGGTTTTATGCAAGAGCTTACCTGATCCTTTGCTCGAGATAATATAAAGATCTCCAAAAGCTGACCTAACCCCGCCTGGGGTAAACATAAGCCATAATTAAACTCAAGCCAAAATTTGCTTTCACAAATAATCCTAGTTCAACTTACCGCAATCATGACCCTAGTGTCCCAATCTTTAAGGCTAGATAATAAATAAAAGGGTTTATAAAATAAATCTAGTTTGATATTAAAATAACTAGGGTTTGTGAAATAGTCACTAATAAGTTGTAGGTTTAAATATTGCTATAAATAAATTAGGGTTTATTTGATGAAGGGTCTTAGGTCCTAGGTGATATTATTTAAGACAATAATATATTAATAATTAATTGTTAGATGATTGGTAAATAAAATTAGTTGTAAGTAAATTTTAATACATTTGATTAAAAGATAATAAATAAATTTTATTATTATTTATGAACATAAGACTTACAAAATTAATATTTTCCCTATTATGATTATTTATATAAAAGGCTTTATTTGATATTATTATTATACAATATCTATATATTTTATTTCTTTAACAAAAGCTAACATTTATTTGACTAAAAATCATTATTTTATATAATAGTCCAAATCCACATTTTCCTAAGGTTTTCGAAATCACTGGAAGGACTAGTATTGATTATTTTATTGATGAAATAAAATTGGCTAACTTAATTAGCTTAGGGACAACAAGGTCATGATCATAATTCCTATTGCTAACCATAATCATGGACATGCACTCTACACTAATCAACAAAACATCCAAATCATGGATAAAAGCATAGATCTAAATCTACCAACACATGATCCAAACTCTATTAAACATAATCATGTTCATGGCCTCAACAAGAATACAAGAATATAAAACCCTATTCACCAAAGGTGACATAATCTCTAACATGCTTGATCATTCATGCTACTCACGACATGAAGGTATGCCACAAACCCTAAAAAAAACGCCATACATTCAAGCAAGGCAAATCATCTCATGCATCAATCCCATCTCCATCATACAAACACATTCATGCTCATACTTCAATCCCAACTCCATCACAAAACACATGATCAATCTCCAAATATATTCCAACTACATCCAAGAGACATGAATCTAGAATTTAAAGAGGAGATTGAAGAGGCTTACTTGAACGATGACTACCTTGAAGACGTTTCAAGAGAATCCTCTTGCTAGGAAGGCTTGATCCGTCCAAGGAGAAGAAGAAAAATGGCCATGGTTGGGGTAACCATTCGGCCGAGAGAGAGAGAGAGAGAGAGAGAGAGAAAGAGTTTATTAGTATATATTCATTAAGATCAAAGATGGATGAAGGTGGAGTTATTTGTTCATGCTTACCTTAAAAGTGTTCTTGAGCCTTCAAGAAAGTTCTAGTTTTTTATCCAAAAGTGAAACTTTAATTTCAACGTTTGATGTTAAAAATTGCAGGAATGGATTCAAGAGGTTGAGTAGGTATGATCTGGAGTTTTTAGAGAAGATTGGAGAGTATTTGAGTGGTCTTAGGCGTGAGAATGGTGGTAGGTGTTCTTGGAGATTTAGAGAGAATGGAGGAAGCTGGCCGAAATTCTTCTTGGTAAGAGTTACCGATTGGTTTGGAGAATTTTGGTAATTGGATTTTCAGATTTGGGAGAAAAAGGAAAGTTGGTTGTTTGAAATTCAAAAGGAATAATTTAGGGAATAAATTATGGTAGTAAATATGGTAAGAAGTTCTTGATTGATAGAGGTCTTTTGGAAGCTTCAATGGCCGACTGAATTGCTGGAATTCTGTTGAGATGAATGTTGTTTGAATGAGTTTTAGGGTGGCTGAAATATGGTGTACAATGGTGAGGGAATTTTCTGGATGTTTGAGGCTTAATCCATGGAAGGTTAATAAAAGAAATTGCTGGAATTTTAGGCTACAATTGTGGGCTTGATTGCAGTGATTGATGGAGGGATTTTAGGAGCAGCCATGGAGCTTTTCCGTGCAAGATAATGGTGAGGAAGATGAAGTTCAGTTCATGGCTGACCAAGGTGGGTTTTACAAAAAAATGGGATGAGTTTCGGACAAGGGTGAAGAAAGAACAAAACTGGAATTTTCTGGTTGGTTTTTTTCGCAAGGCTTGCTGGAAATTCTGTGCAGATTTTTCTGCCATGCTTCTGCCAATTTACAGAAGGTTTGAAGGGGTTTTGGATGGTCCTTTAAGGCTGGTTTCCAGCCTTCTTTATGGAGGAAGAATAAGATTGAATTGCTGGTTGAAAAGTTGGAAGAAACAGCTTGGTTTTTGGCTCACCAAGCTGCGAAAACTGTCTAGGAATTTTCCTGGTTTGCACAGCTTTTGTGCAATCCGATTTTGGCTGAAATTTTCAGTCTTCAAGCTGAGGAAATTGGTTGTGTTTCTAGCAGTATTTGAGAGGGAAAGATGGCTAAAGATTTTGACAATTGAAACGATCAAGAAGTTGGAAAATTTTCCAGATCACTACATAAAGAAGATGAACACACATAGGTTAGAGTTTGAAGATTCAACCATGGAGATTAATTCTCTTAGGAACCTTCTATAACTCTTCCCCATTTTCGGTCAACAAGATATCCTCACATAGACATTTTCGAAACCTCAATATCACAGAACTTTGCTAGAATTTTCTGGAAATAAAATTGGCTTGGATAAATTGAACAACCTAGTTGATTAAGAACAAAGGAAAGCTAGAGATCAAGAAGGGCATGAATCCCTTAGAAATTTTTGTAGGGCACAAGAGTGGAATTAGGACATTCCTTTCATGTCTCCCCTAGGACAACATTCCTACTCTTCCCTAAAGCATGCAAGGGCCGAAATATAGCCTACCTAACAAAAAATAAAATTGAATCATGCTAAAACTCAAATGATGGAATTTGAACTCATGACCTCAAAGATTTATTCCAAAGCTCTAACCACTACTCTACAATAACTCTTGTTCTTATTTTGTCTCCCAAATATTTTTCCTATTTAATCCTCAAGCCATCTCCCTATTTCCACCTCAAACAAAATTACCATTTTGCCCTTCTTACTCAATAAGCACAATTAAGCCACCTAAGCTACAAATCACATATCCAAAGCATATAAAATCATACCAAAATATATTTATGCATGCAAGAAAATAGAATATGCATCCCGACCCCCTTACTCTAGGGTTGGTTTTAATTGGGGTTTCACATTTTAGAGATATGTGACACATTTAAAATGAATGGTGTTTCTGAAGATGCCATCAAGCTAAGACTCTTTACTTTTTCCTTGTGAGATCCAACAAAATCATGGCTAAAATCTTTGCCCATGGGATCCATTATTACTTAGAACGTGCTAGCTGAAAAATTCTTGGCCAAATATTTTCCACCAGCTAGAACTTCCAAACTTAGGACTAACATTTTTTCTTTCCAACAATTAGAGGCCGAAAACCTATATGAGTGTTGGGAGAGAAAATGTTGAGAAAATGTTCTCACCATGGATTCGAGTTGGGGATGCAAATGCAGATCTTTCACAGTGGGTTGAGCTTTGCTACGAGGTAATTAGTGGATGCATCTGCAGGAGGCTCCATTAATTCCAAAACCCCAAAAGAAGTATTTGATTTAATTAAAAATCTGGATACAAATAACTATGTCTGGGAGAGTTCTTGGTTTAGAGCTCATGTACAAAGAGTGCGTAAGGTAGATACAATGGCGGCTTTAGAGACTAAGGTGGAAGCACTCACCCAGAAAATGGATTAATTGGTAATGCCTCCTTCCTAAGAGTAGGTAATGAGTGTGACTTGTGATTTTTTTGGAGAAGGGCATCCAAACCATAAGTGGCAAAATATGAGGTCTTAATAAGAAGCATTGGATCAAGCAACATTTGTAGGTAATAGTCGGCAAGGTAAGAATCCTTACAGCAATACTTACAACCCAGGTTGGAGGAATCACCCTAACTTTTCTTGGAATAACCAAAACCAACCTCGCAAGCTTCTGTGAATTTCATGATGCAAAGGACTCAACCACCTCTACCATATAACGCCCTACCAGCAAAACCATCCTTGGAAGAATTGGCCACCAAACTGGTAAGTGGGATAGAAACACGGTTCCAAGAAATTGATGCGACTACGAGAAACTTGGAGGTGTTTATGCACAACCTTGGGGGTTAAATTAGATAATTAGCCAAACCCCTTGGTGATCGTCAACTGGGATCACTGCTAGATAACACGGAGACCAACCCACCAGACCAAGACTGTGGGAAATGCTGATTTTGAATTGCTTTAGTTTTTGCTGAACAATCTTTTTAATTCTTATCTATTTTCATTTATTTAGATGTAAGACTGCATGCTTCGTATGATTTCATGTTCCGTTACCTTTATTTTCATAAAAATGCATCTTTGAAAAAAAAAATGTGATTTTTTTTGCCAGAACTGACCTGGCGCCAAACCTAACCCGTGGCCTGGGCACCAAGTCAGCACGACTCGATAGTGAAGTGTGAGCAGAACAGGTCCAGCGCTAGGCCCAGTCCATGGGCCTGACGCCAGGCCCATTCGGCCACCACACTTAAAGCCAGACTTCTTGGCCATTTTTGTTCAAAAAACTCTCATCCCTCTCAAATGTTCTCTTAACCCATCACCGGGTTCATCTTCAAAACACTGCCAGATCACTTTCTATACCTCCAAAACATAAAAACTTTACTTTGTTCTTGAAAGTTTAGATCAAAACAAGGAAAAATCTAATCTTTTCACCCAAAACCTATTTTTCAATCCTTCCATTTTGAGCATGATTTTTTCAAACTTTTTTTATAGAATCAATGCCCATGCATTGAAGATCATTATGGTATGAATTTTCTACACTTTCTACGGTCAAATTTTTTCTCATGAATTTTAGGTAGTTTTCTATGCATTTTTTGGTGAAAATTCTTGGATAGGTTCTAGTGAAGGACTTGATTATTAAGATTGCTTTCTTTGAGCTTGCATTGGCATGAGAATATCATAGATACTACCTTATGACTAATGCCATTGATATTTTACACCTTTTTGAAAGTGATTGTGCATGCATGCTTTGTGATTAATTTTTGGGAGAAAGGATATTTGTTCTATGTTTCACTTAGCCTTAGGCTGATAAGCTTTGTATTGTGATATAAATGGCATGGCTGATTGAGCATTGTGATTCTAAGCTAAATATGGCATCATTTGATCAAGCTTGTTGATATGGTGTTTTGGATTGGCATATGCCTTATTTTCTTGTAGGTTTGTTGGAGGACATTGAGTGGTGTTTATTGATTATCTTATGGAGTTTTGTGTTGAGTAGTGGTGGTGTTGTATGGTGTTGTGATTGTGAGATGGTTGAGAATTGAGCATTTTGTTGTAAAAAGTGAGTTGAGAGCCTTATATTTTTCTATTCTACTATCTTTTTTTATCGCTTCATGTCTAGACGACCTAGAGGGTTAGCACCAAGGGCAAAGAGAGCTCGAGAGGCATCTTCATCCATACCCTTCTTCAAGCCTCTACCTACCCAACCTACCCAATTTTCTAATCCCATATGCTAAATTTGGTATGACGGGCACCAACACAAAAAGATAATAGTAGAAAAGTGATACAAGCCATTTTTAGGCATTTCCCTATAGCTTTCTACTATGTTTAGGTGCTTAAGGTGTGAGCTCATCATTAGAATGGAAGGTCCTTATTGTCCTGTGTGGGTGAGAGAATTTTATGCTAACGTGCAGGACAAAAAGAAAAATACTCTCTAAGTCAACTCTACCATGGTCAAAGGGATTCCAATTAATTTTGACAGGGCTAGACTAGTTAGAATTTTGGGAATCCCATATGAGGGATCATGGATAGTTATGGACAATAATAACCAAAATATCTTCTCTTAGCTTACCTGGGATGTGGGGGCGGTAAGGGCTAGTTTTTGTATGAGAAGAAAAAGGGAAATAGGTCAATATCAATATTACTCCAACAATGACCTTGAGGCTCAGTGGCGTACCCTAGTCTATATCCTTGCTTTCAATATCTATCCCAAGGCTAGTGGCTGAAATGAGTCGAGGATCCTTGACCTTTATATTCTAGATAAGATGAGGAGTTGTGAGCCTATTCCCCTTACTCCAATTATCATTAACTCTATGCGTAAGGTTGTGGCCTCTATCATTGCAGCCAAAGCACTCAAATTCCCTTTAGTTATTATTCGTATTTTGAGAGACTTTGGAGTATGACTGGATGGAGAATTGGGTGAATCCACTACAAACCACGATCTAGTGATGGAGCATACTTTGGTTCAGTACGGGTATCGCTATAATGAGAGGGCCAAGAGGTGGAAGAGGTCAAATAAGGTGCAGTACCCCGGAAGGGAGGAGCTTCCCCCTAATGAGGAGGAGGAAGAGGCGTCACCTGCTAGACTAGCCCCTCGTGCCACTAGCTCCTATTCACGCATAGATTTTGAGGCACAAATAGAGGCACAGATAGAGAGCTAAGGACTATCCTCCTTCGGCTCCGCGATTCCATTACCAACATTCGTCACCTCTAGGATGTTCAAGATCAAAAGCTGGCCACTTTGATCTAACACGTTACTAGTGCATCTTCCAGTCGCGAAATTGACAATGATGACAATGATGATGATGAGGATGACTCTTAACTCACTCTTTTGTATTTTATTTTATTTTCTATTTTATCTTTTTCTTTTGAATTTTAATAACCTTTACTAGCTTGTAGGCATCTTTTCTTTTCTTTTTTGTTTCTTTTATTTTATTTTTTACTTTCTTTTTCTAGATTTATGTTTTTCTTTGTTTTGTTTCTTTTCTTTTAGTAGGTTCTCTTATAATGACCCTTCCTTGAGGTGGATTCACACCTGGTGGCACGACAATGTAATGGAAGTATCTTCTTTACTTTATTCCTCTTCTTTATTCATCTTGGTCTTCTTAGCTATACTTTTATTCTTTTATCTTTGGTCATTGAGGACAATTTCCAGTTTAAGTATGAGAGGAAGGGGGGGGGAGGAGAATAAAGGTTGAAGAAGTACTTTTCCATATTATTTTAATTTGTGATAAATTTTTCAAAAATTTTAGTTGTTTCATTTTTAAGCAAGGTTGTAATTCTTTTTCTTACTTGGATATAAGTTTTGTCATTCATTAGGTGGAATTTGATAAAATTGGTTTTATTGGATAAGATATTTGTCAAGACTTGAGAATTTTGATTAATCTTATTTATGCATTAGTATTTGAATATTATTTGACTTATCTAGTTGAAATATAGAAGACATAATGAATATGGGAAGAGTTTATTGGCTAACTCTTGTATTATGAGTTTAAATTTTGCTAGCTTTGAGTTATGATGAAAAAAAATTTATGAGTTGAAAAATGATCTTTGAGAGGAAAGATTGAAGAGAATGCTGAAAAATATTGATTTGAGTTGAAAAAAATAAAGAGTAGAAACAACACTATTGTTGGTGTGAATTGAGAAAAAAATGCTCTTACTAATGATCATTGAAGACCTTTAGTTGAAAAGGGAGTCAATATCAGGAGAAGTAGCAAGTGAATTTGGTGCACTCTCTTGAGGCTATACCGAAAGCAAAAAGGTAAGAAAGAGTAAGAGAAAAAAATAAAGAAATGGTAAGAAAAAAAATGATGAGTGATGACTAAAATGTGGGCCAATACGTTGTGTGAAGAGAAATTCATGTACTTGAGGCTATCAATTCCCTAAGTCATTAAAAAAATTTGAGAGAAAAAAAAAATTAGAGTGCTTTCCTCATATCATAACTTGAGTGTGCAATTTTTGGATTTATAATGCTTGAGTTGGTAGATGGCTTGACTTATGTGATTCATGATATCTATATTTTTACTTGAAGAGTGAAATAATTTTCTTAGACTAAGGTATGTACTTGATTAATCTGAATTCAAGAGTTTTGTGATGTCTTGTCCAATGTTTCAAAGTTTGTATTGTTTTCAAAGGGTACGAATGACAAGGGTGTTGGGAAGTATGCCCTCTTAGACTAGGTTTTTGATGTAAATATCAAATATTTTAATAAAAGAATTTATTTTCAGAAATCATTTGTGAATTTACTTTTTTATTTGTGCACAATTTCGTTTGGAAAAGACTCATTGTGCTTAAATAAGTGATCTATGTGAATGGTGGTCTTTTACAGTAAGTTATGGATCACGGGTTGTTTAACACATAAAACATTTGTTCTTAACCAATTGATGAGAATGAGAATCTCATCATGTTTAGGTTATTATGTTATGAATTCCAAATAGGGAATGGCTTTCCTTTGGCCAGTGAGTAGTCCACTTACTTTATGACATAAGCGTATTTCGAATACGTAGAACATGACCTACAGTAGTCGTTTCTTAAAGTACTATTTGGTAGAAACCTAGACTACTACTGCTATAGCGTGGACTAGTGCTCTACGACTTGAGTATGAGTTGGTGGTCTGACGAAACTGCAAGCATGTGCTTTGATATGCTTTAGTTGAGATTCTATTGTAGAACCAATATACTTGTATATTGGGTATATATAACTAGTTAGTTAAAAAAGACTTTTACAAGATAGTTTCTACACAATATCTCCCTTTGTAGTTGTCTGAATGATCTAAAATGTCCAAGGCCTTAGGAAACATAACTTGGATGTTTGCTTTAGGGTATCTCCCTTGGAAAGCGGAAACACTCCAGGAAGTCGTGAATCATTGGACTAGAAGCCTAAGGATGGTAGATGTCATTTAGAGAGGTGTTAGTACACTTTTTCCTCTCTAAATATACGACGATGTATAGATGGATATTTTAGTCATTTCACTTGTAAGTCGAAGACTTTGCTAACGCAGCATTGTATTTGGGGTTAATATTTTTTTTATGGTGATATTAGGAAATATTTAAAATGCAAAATACAGCTATTTATATAGTAGTGGTGTTTTAGTCATTTTAGTCGCCCAGGCGATGTGTCTTTTTAGTCTTCGGAATAGCCCGTAATTCCTAATTAATTTTGGGTTAAGGAATTGGTCTCAGTTAAAAAGGATTTTATTTTATTCAGGAAGTCTAATTTATTATTAAACTGGAATAAAAATAAATAAAAAGGAGTTGAGAGAGATTTATTATCTGGTTTAATTGGTTAATTAATTATTCAGGGCCAAGGTCTAGTTTGAATTATTAGAAAATTAACATGGGCTTAAACTAGAGGGGAATAAGCTTGTTTAATTATTTATGTATATAAGCCCAACCAAGAAATAAAAAATTAATGTTTAATTATTTTGGTTCATTTGGGCTCATTAATTATTTATTGGGTTATTTCTACAAGCCCAAAAAATAAATAATTAATGTTTATTATTTTGGGCTTTTTAGGTCCAAGAAAAATAATAAATATTATTTTGGCCCAATAGCCTGGACCATAGAATTTTTTCCAGATACAGTTCAGAAGAGTTTAAAGTTAAGCCAAACTTACTCTGTTGATAACATCCGGATTTTTGAAATATCATATCCCGGGGGATATTATTATCAGATATCAAATACCTTGTTTTGGCTAGTGAGACTCACGCCTCTTGTGAAAAAGAAAAAAACCATATTTTCCCCTAAGCTCTCTCTCTCTTTCTCGTGACTCTCTTTCTCTTATTTCTGTTCTTGGCTTTTCCTAATCAATGGTTAAAGGGTCAAGAACGTTGAGACCACTCTCCTTGCCTCTTTTTTTCACCAACAAGGATTGAGGCAGTGGAATATTCCCTGATCCGAAAAGCTTGGTATTCATGCAAACAAGGTGTAGTAGGAGAATAGCGGGTTTTCAACCGGAAGCTTCATCAAGCGGAGGCAAAGGAGCCATTCCTGTGGTCCAATTGATTCCTTCACAGCCAAAGAAGCTTAGAGCACACAGAGGTATGGATTGAATGCTTCCTTCTTGTTGTTAAGCTTTGATTTTTGCTTCTGTTTTTTTATTTTCTCCCGCACAGCATGCTCCTCTGTTTTCCAAACAACAAAGGGTTGTATCTAATGTTTGAAAGGAATACATGATCTTTGCTACGGTGAAGAAATTTTTGGAATGAAAAAGAACTTGTGTTTTCTTGATAATTTTTCTTAGACTAAAGTGTTTTGCTTTAGGACAAGCAAATGTTCAAGTGTGGAGGTATGTGATAGGGGTTAAAATTACCATTCTTTTCCTAGTTATTTGATATTGTTTTAAGATACATTTGTTGTAATAACTAGGCATATTCCTTCCTATTTGATATTTTACTTGTAAAAGGTATTTTTCGCAAATATGTACAGATTTAAGGCAAAATCGAGCAGAAAATGCACGAAACTAGGATAGACCTAGTGCCAGGCCTATCCAGTGGACCAAGCGCAGGGTCCATTCTGTTCCAACAACAAAAATTGAGCAAGCTTCAGGGGTTTTCTAGAACCAACCTGGCGCCAGGTCTGGCAAGTGCACCTGGCACTGGGTCCATTCTGTCAGCCAAGGAGGGACGGCCAAAAATAGAGTAAAAATAGAGGAAGAACAGACTACACCTAACGCCAGGTAGGTCAAAGATACTCGGCACTAGGTATGCTCTGGAGGCCAAAATTCTGTACGTGGAATTAGGGCTTATCCAATGATTTTAGTATTTTTCTTACTCCTACTCAGCCAAGATTTCCTCAACCTCAAAATTGGCATCCAAAAGGCCTATAAAATCACGAGCGAACACTAGGGTTTGAGATATACAACATAGAGAGGTGAATTAAAGGGCATAAATTCTGAATCTCTTATTGAAGGCGAAATTCACCCAAGTCAAGGAGGATTGTTCAAGGGAGTTTTCAAGGAAGAAGAAAGAGGCTCGTCTATGAGCGCTTTCTTTTCTCTTTCTCTTCCTTTTCTTTAGAAATGATATATTCAATATTTTTATTATAATTTAACATTATTTTAGCATTCATGATTTTGTGTTAATTTAGTTATTTGATCAATTTTTTGTCATCTTTGGTATTTGTTTACTTGATTTCATTAATTATTGATGCGATTTCTTCTAATTGACTTGAGACAACGATGTTAGGAGTTTCATTGCATTGATTTCGTATTTGTCTAATCTTAATGGACTTCAGCGATGAACTTAAGATAATAGGGCTAAGTGATCAAAGATTAGTTAATTGCACCTCAAACAAAGGATTATTAGCTAATTTCATATTTATAAGGAATTGAGCTTAATGCATGTTTTGGTTATGATTAGCTTGATTGGCAAATCTGTTAATGTAATCAAAATATAGGATTCCATGGATTGGAAAATGAAGTGGGATTTATCTAAGTGGAATCATAACTTATGAGACGATTGAATCTTACTTTATATTCCTTTATAATGCCTAGATGATAATTAGTTGAGAGAATTGCTCATTGGTTCATTGTCATATTTTCTAGAATAATTATCTTGATTGCATAAACCTATATCCTTGAGTTGTATATGTTTCTTTAGTTTTTCTTTTTATTCTTGTCTCACTTTATTTGGGTCGGTTAAACAATGAATGAAAAGCGATTAGTGTGTACTTATTCCTTTGAGGATTGATACTCGTTAATTTCCTATACTATACTTGCGGTGAGTATATTTGCTCACATGTGTATTTTGGGATTAATATTGTAATTATAATTTGATTAAGGTATGAATTTAAAATTAATGATTTTATATACCCAAAATATACGCATCATACCCCATGGACACGAGCTCTTGAATTTTCAATCAAATCAAATACCTCTTCCAGGTTTTAGCATTAATGGAGCCTCCTATAGATGCATCAACTAATTGCCTAGTAGCAAAACTCAAATCACTATGAAGGATTTGCATTTGCATACCCAACTCAAACCTATGATGAGGACACTTTCTAAGCATTTCCTTAAACCTCTCCTAATACTCACAAAGGTTTTCAGATTCTAATTATTAGAAGGAAAAAATATCAGTCCTCAGTTTGGATGTTCTAGCTGGGAAAAAATATTTGGTCAAACATTTTTCAGCTAAAACATTCCAAGTAGTAATGGATCCGGTTGGCAAAGATTTTAACCATAATTTCACTCTAACTCTTAAGGAAAAAGGAAAAAGCCTTAGTTTGATGGCATCCTCAGAAACCCCATTCATTTTGAAAGCGTCACAGATTTCCAAAAAACTTACAAGGTGGGCATTAGGATTTTCCTCCCATCAAATTGGACCATGTCTTGAATCATTTGAATTATGTTGGACTTTATTTCAAAATTGTTAGCCTCTATTCTAGGCCTCATGGTACTTAAGCCCATACCCGAGATTGCAGGTTTCACAAAGTCATCCATAGTCTGCCTACCATTACCACTATTACCGCCATTGTTAGGTTGGTTAATCTCCATGTCTTTTCTTACCCTTTCGCTTACAACCTTTTGGACCTTGGTGAGGATTCTCTTAATCTCAAGATCAAGATCTACTATGTCGGCCTTGGATCATCGCATCGTAAACTAAGGGTAAGGTCTACATAAAAAAGAAGAGAGTGGGATTATAGAATTTACAAGTTAGAGAGTTAGTACATATTCACACATTAAGTTAGAAGCAATTACAACATGTAGGGACATTAAATTACAAATATATAAGAAAACAAAATATGGCACCTATTCATACAAGGAACATATGTACATATTTACATATTCACATATAGACATATAAACATATAAATATAGTTAAATCAACAAAGTCCAAGCTTTCGTAATATTGTTCCCCAGCAACGGTGCCAAAAAATTAATGCGTAAAATTTGGGTGTATAAAATCATCAAATTTAAATCTATCCCTTAGTCAAGTTTTAATTAAAACATAAATCCTAAAATATACATACGAGCAAGTATACCCATCACAAGCATAGCATAGGGAATTAACGAGTATCGATCCTCAAAGGAACAAGTACACACTAATCACTTTTCATTCATTGTTTAACCGATCAAAAAAGGTGATAAGATAATAAAAAGAAAAATAAAGAAATATATATAACTCAAAGATGTCAGAATATGCAATTTAGATAACAATCCTTCAAAACGTGACAATGAATCATTTACAACTATCTCAATTAATCATCATCCTAGCATCATGAAGGAATATAAAGCAAAGTTTAATCATTTCCCAAGTTATTATTCACTTATATAGACTCCACTTCTTTCCCAATCCATGGAATCACTATCTCTTGATTAAATTAACAAATTTCCCAATCAAACCAATATAACCAAAAGATGCATTAAACACAATTCCTCATAAACATGAAATTAGTCAACAACCTTATACTTTAGGCAAAATTAACTAGTCTTCAATTACTTAGATTCTTTGGTCTTAACTTCATTTTCTAAATCCGTTAAGAAATAACAAGTATGAAATCAATAAAATTAAATCAACTCCTAACGTCATTTTCCAAGTCAATTAAAAGCAAATCTAACTTCATCAATTCTCCTATAATCACAAGAAATCAAACACCAAGAATGATAGAAAATTGATCAAATAGCTAAATTAATACAAAAATTATGAATCCCAAAATATTATCAAGTTACAATGAAAATATTAAATACATCATTATTCTAAAAAAAACAAAAGTCAAAGAAAGAACTCATAGACAAGCCTCCTTCTTCTTCCTTGAAGTCTCTCTTGAACAAACCTTCTTGATGTGATGAATTCCTCATTTTACGAGTGACTTACTAATTTGATCCTTGAATTTATACTCTTGTCTTATGTTTTTCATGTTTAAATAAGCTTCCAAGATGCTAAAATTCATCTTCTAAGAGTTCTAGGTCGAGTATAGATTGGAAAATAACAAAACTCTTGGAAATTACAAAATCTGCGCAAAAATTAAAAAGCTCACCGACGTTGCACAGAACAGAGCTGGCACTGGCTCAAAGATTGCTGTTGGTGCCAATCGTGCACTGGTCGGCCCGATCATGCTTTTTTTTTCTAAAATTTCTCCTGTTGTCCAAAATGGGGTCGACACCAGCTCTATAGATCACGGCTGGTGCCTGCCGTGTACTAATAGGGACGGTTTTGTCATTTTTTCGTCATTTTCTGCAATAAAATTCTGAAACTCCTTTTTAAGGGTAAAATATCAAATATGAAAGAATATACCTAGTTATGTAAACAAATTTATCACAAAATACCCTCAAATTACTAGAAAAATATAGTTAAATTTTACCTCTATCAGTGATGCAAATGATTATGCAGTAGGTGCAGTACTTGGACAAAGGAGGAACAAGCATTTTCAACGAATTTAGTATGCAAGCAAAACTCTTACAGCGGCACAAGAGAATTACACCACAATGGAGAAAGAGTTGCTTGCAATAGTATTTACTTATGATAAATTTCGTTCTTATCTTGTTTTGTCCAAAGTCATTGTGTATATGAAACATTCTGCCGTTAAGTACCTACTAACCAAGTATGATTCTAAACCAGGATTGATACGATGGGTTTTATTATTATAGAAATTTAACTTGGAGACTAGGTAAAAAAAAGGAGCGAAACATTTAGTTGCAGATCACTTATCTAGGTTGGAAAATCCCAACTTAGAGCCATTGGCCGAAGAAGACATCAATGACACCTTTCCAGATGAACAACTTCTACTTGTTGATGGTAAGATTTCACAAACACCTTAGAATGTGGATTTTGCTAATTACTTGGTTGTACGAAAGATTTTACAATGCAACAAAAGAAGAAATTCCTTTCCGAGGTAAAGCATTACTTTTGGAAAGATCCCTACTTATTTTGATGTTGTGCGGATCAAGTCATTTGACAATATGTGGATTCCGTGAAAAGTACAAACATATTAAAATATTGTCATGAAGGACCCACGAAGGCCACTACCAAGCTAACAACACCGTAAAAAATGTGCTTGAGTCCAAATTTTATTAGCCTATACTCTTCAAGGACTCTCACATGTTTGTCCAAAATTGTGATAGGTGCCAACGTACAGGTAACATTTCTAAGTCTAACGAGATGCCCTTACAAATTTTTCAAACTTGTGAAATTTTTTAATGTTGTAAAATTTATTTCATGGGCCATTTTCCTAGTTCTTTGGGTAACAAATACATTTTAGTTGCAGTTGAGTATGTATCTAAGTGGGTTGCGGCACAAGCCTTGGCTACTAATGATGCTCAGGTTGTGGTAAAATTTCTTAAATAACTTTTTACCCGGTTTGGAGTACCTAAGGTACTCATTGGTAATATGGGAATCCACTTTTGTAATACCCAATTAGATAAAGTTCTCAAACATTTAGGGGCTATTCATAAGTTTTCTACCCCCTATTGCCCCTAAACAAGTAGCCAAGTTGAAGTGGTTAATAGAGAATTAAAAAGAATTTTGGAAAAGGTGGTTAATCACACGAGAAATGATTGGAGTTTGAAACTAGATGATACACTTCGAGCCTATAGAACTGCTTTCAAAACTCCCCTTAGTACTACCCCTCGTCAATTTATATATGGGAAATCTTGTCGTTTAGCTGTAGAAATTGAACACAAAGCTTATTGGGCTATCAAACTTGTTAACTTTGATCTTAAGCTTGCTGGACAATCTAGGTTACTTCACTTGAATACATTGGACGAATTGCGCATGGCTGCATATGATAATTCTCTAATCTACAAAGATCAAGTAAAACAGTGGCATGATAAACATATTGATCAATCCTGGGCATTCAAAAAAGGTGATCAAGTGTTATTGTTTAATTCTCACTTACAACTCTTTCCAGGTAAGTTAAAATCACGATGGTTAGGGCCGTAGGTGGTGACCAAGGTTTTTCTTTTTGGTACTGATATGATCTTGGGAAGCTCCAAAAATGTGGGTTAAGCACAAGAACAAGAACTCTAACAAACTCACACATAAGAACACCAAAATGCAAAAAAAAATAATACTCTTGTGATAATGTGAATCTATCCTACATCAAAAATACCTTAACACCTTTATCTAACTATAGATTAGAACACCAAGAATAGAAATTTGAAGGCACCTAACTCAATACTATCAAACACACTAGGCAACTTAACACATAGAATAGAGATAAAGTTTAGATTATCCCTTAAGATTTTGAGACAAGGTCAAATGTGGGACTAAATCATTTGATTTAGTCTTGATATTTAATGGAATCGCCTATGAGGATCACCCTCAAGAACTCTCTCTCTAGAGAGAAAATCTAATTTCCTTCCTAAATTACCAAAGTTTTTTACAAGAGTTATAATAGCATATTTATAGTGGCCTTGACCTAAACTACTTAACCAACTAAACCTAAATATTAATTGGCCTTAATGCATATTTTGAGGCTCTATTACATGCCTTAAAAATAGGCTAAAACATAATAAAAGTCATGAAAATTTAATTAAAAATAAAACATAACAAAACAAAACAAGAAAATTCAAGAAAATAGGGTTGGGCCCGAATGGACCTGATGCCAGGTACTTTGGGTCAACCTGGCACCAAGTGTGTTCTGGAAACAAAACCCTGATCCAGTATGGACTTAACGCCAGGTGTGCTAGTAAACCTGTAGCCAGGAGCATTCTGGTCACCATCCCTCTTTTATTGTACTTTAAAACTTGCTCTTTGGACCTCCGTTCTATTTCTTTGTGTTTCCTTGATCCTCCAAATTGAATGTTAGTCATCTTGAGCTCTTCTTGATACTCTTTTGGCCTTCAATCCTTATATAAAGATTGGCTTGATCCTCCACATGGATTGTTACTTATGTTATGCATCCTTTAGCCCTTCCTTTACTATCTTTCTCTTCAAAACTCTTAGCTTGTATACTTGGATGGCTTGAAAATCCTCTCGAAACTTCTTGAATGTTAAATGTTTCCATAGAGATTTGAAGCAAGTGTTAAATTTCCATCCCCTTCTTTAGATGTGCCTTGTTGAGTGGATAGATTCCTATCATTTTCCCCTTCTTTAAGATGATTCATCCTTGAATCGATGTGCCTTGTTGCTTGTACGCATCTCCCTACATAAGAATTCAAATAAGAGAGTTTTTGTGAAAGTAAAATTTCAGGCTTTTATTCCACAACTCCTGCCTTGTTTCCTCTCTTCTCAACCCAAATTTTTTCTCTCACCTTACTTCACTGTTTGTCCTCCCTATTGTTGTTTTCACTTCTCGAAACCCAAGTTGGCACTTTTGCTTTACCTCCTTGCTCCCTCGTGTGTTCTCTCTCTTCCCTTGTTTTTGCTTTCCTTTTCTTCTTTTGTTCTTCTCTCATTTTCTCTCATCTCTTGCTCTTGTTTTTCCCTTTCTCGTTTTTCCCTCTCTTTTTGTTCTCTTCTCTTTTTAACCACACAAGCTTCATCAATTTCCCTTATAACAGCAATTAATGTATATAATTTCTCAAGTGTATCTCCATCTCTTTCATCCACTCTATCTCCTCCACTAGATTTGGTGTCATTTTGTAAAGTTGAACTAGATGCTTCTTCCGACTAGTTTCACTCATTTTTATTTGCTTTTGCAACACCTCTAGCCAACTCCTCTTTTTCTCCTCTTATGGATATGAGCTTCCTCCTACTTCATAACTACTTGAAGCACTTTGGAAACCTTTATCCATAGCACGCATTTGCTTCCTTTTTACCTCATTCCCTGAATGTATTTGCTTTTCAACAAATTCTACCAACTTTTTCTTCACTTCTTGCCCTTCTTGGCTTCTCAACATCTACAACATTTTTCTTAGCCACTTTGGTCTCAAGTCTAGCTTTTTGCTTCTCATTTTGTCTCTCTCCTTTGCAATTGTGCACCCCATAAAATCATTCATATTCCATTTTATTTGGACAATCAACCTTTGTATGTATTCTACTACAACAAATCTCATAAGTCAATCCTCTACTACTCCTTTGTTGTGTTAGTGTTGTGCCCTAGATACAATCACTTGTACTATGTATATTGCATATTAAATTAATAAGAGGCATTCTTTATCTTTCAGTTTGATTGTTATATCTAACTATGTGTACAAACCGTTAGATAAAGTCCCTAGTACAACACAGTGTTAAGGAAATCATGATAGAGATCATGATGTGAGATTCCTACTACACTATGTAGTGTTTGTACTTAAATAATCCCCAGTCATAGTATTAATAAGATGGGACATTATTAATACGCCAAGGCTGGCACATGTTATATCTCTTGATTGGATCAAGCGGTGGTTCTCATATCCGTGGGTATTGAGATACTCAGGATTAACATGTGGATGCTTGTTTTGAAACAAGTTCATTGGATGACCTAGCTACGAGATAATCACTTCGATAACTATTTAGTGCTAGTGATAGAATCTCGTTGTAGCAAGTGTGCAAGTATCCTTAGACTTGAGATCTCCAAGGTACTTTGTTTATCGAGCATTGTACTTTGATTCTAATCTTTGGAGTCTTATCTAGGACCGCCTATGGGATGGATATTGGGTACAACGTAAAGAAAACAAAAGTAGTTGAGAGGGTCAATAAAGTATTCACCACTCCTAATAGTAGGAGAGTATATCTCAAGGCGACTTGTAAAAATCATTACTCATGAAGTCCTTGGCCAAGGCGACTATGTGATGGAAATGGTTCCAATTGATACACATATCGAGTAATGAATTTCTTGAACAAGTACTAAAATATTTGGGCCAGAATTAATAATATTCTGGAGGGAGTTGGCACTAATTTCATGCTCTAGACCGAATGAGATATTGTATGTTGAAAGGAGTTTATTGCACTGATAATTTGCTATTGAAAGGTTCATGTCAAGCCACTTGACTTTCTGGACTTTTGGGTGGTCAAGAGTCATTGCTAGATGTCGCTCTTGATATGCTAAATATGAATTTATTAATTAGAGAATTAATAAATTTAATCCTTTATTTTATTAAGGATTATTAATTCTAATATTGTTAGAATTAATTCATATTATGCTACCAATAAGACCAGGAAACCTAATGGGTCACACAATAAAGGTTTGAATGCTCAAATATATTATTTGATAATATTGTGGGGTTAATTAAGAGAAGGGAATATATTTATAGGTGAATTATAAGTTTGCTATAATTCATGGGACCTAATTGTAATTAAGTAAACTTCAAGGACCAATTTGTTGACAATTGGACGTTGAAGGACTAAGTTACAATTTATGGTAATTATAAATCTATAAATATAAGGAAACGGTTTCCTTAGGGTTTGAGACAGACTATTCACGCAATAACAGAAAAACCGTTTCTCTGCCTCTCTCTTGATCAAACCCTAGCCGTCTCTCTTCTTGTTCAAAACCCTAGCCTCCCGAATTCTACTATCATAGAATTGTGAGATTGTGAGCATTCAACCTTGTGTGGATTATCATTAGAGGGAGTTCGTTCTTGGACTTCAGTTGAGCTGCAGTGAACGGTTTTGGATAATCTGGATCGCGCCTGCATTCTTGTTTCTGAAATTTTTGAATTCCGGCTTCACGAGGTAATAAACGCAATCTTCTCCTTTTGCCGTTTCTATTGCAAACCCGTGATCCATGGCTTGAATTTCTTGTTGTTTTCTGCTGCGCTTAATCTGATTATGCATGATAGAAATCCTACATGTTGCACCATGCTTATAGAGGCTTGAGATTCTTCCCTCATAGGATTCTCACCAAATCTCCCTTGGCCTTTTCCTCTACCTCCTCTCAACCAGTTTCTCCCTCCTCTCATAGGATCTTGTTGATATCCACCAACTAAGTATTCATCCTATTCTTTTTCAGATTGGGTATTCACGGGAGGCATGTTGTAGGCTTCTGGTTGCTCTTGTCCCCTCCTTTGACTTGCGGTACATGTTTGGTCTTGTTGAGCTTGAAGTTCGAACATCTCCCTCCAAATACCCTTTATACTCCTTTGCAATGAAACGAGGGTTTCACGAAGATCTCACGGATCCTCCTTTCTTCTCAAACCACTCTTGGAAGAATTTTGTGATGCACACTTTTCTCTTGGTCTAAATACCTTTGGACTATACAAAAACCTATACTCCATTTCTTTTAGCATACCACTCTTTGAATATATTTGTGGTCTACAAACCCCATAATTCCTATAATTTATACCCATATATTCAACCCCCTCATATTTCCAATTTTGTTCCTTAAAACTACAATATCTTTTTCCACTTGTGCTTGGCCCTTCATCATAGCTATCCCTAGAAGCCTCATCTCCACAATCAAGTAAATTCTCATAATCACCTTCATTTTCCCAATAATTTTCTTCATAGTCATATTCATGTTCATCATATCCCCCATAATTACTTCCATTGTAACAAGACTCCTCATCATAATCATACCCTTCAATTTCACTCCAACTAGTCATTATGAAGTTCATTCAAGAGTAATACCCCAAAATGTAAGTAGGAAACACAAGAGAATTCTGTTGGAAAGTATGCCCTCAAAGACTCTGAATTCTACATAAATATATTGCAATAAAATTATTTATTCATTCAATTTGTTTTGTTTCTTATATTATTGCACATTTAAGGTCCAAGTATGATAAGTAATAATCTATGTGTTAGGTCGTTCTTCACAGCAAGGTATAGACCATGGATACTTGTTATACAAGTAAAATTGAATTCTTAGTTGTTTGACAGAATTGGGCATTTCATCAAGGTAAGAATATTATGCTATAAGTGCCAATGAGGAATGGTTTACCTTGAATTAGTGAGTAGTTCACTCACATCATTAGCATAAGTATATTTCGAATACATAGAATTGGACCTATAGTAGTGGTCTCTCTTAAAGTACTATAATTATAAAGACTAGACTATTATTGTTACAGCGTGGACGGATACCTTCATACTTGAGTATGAGTTGGTGGTCTGGCAAAGCTAAGGTCTTGTACTTTGATGTATGTTGGGTGAGATTTCTTTTGTGAGATCAATAACCTTGTATGTTGGGTGTATTACTCTAGTTAGTCAAGATAGACTCATACAACAGAGTTTCTATGCTTCACTTTGTGAAGATTAAATCGCCCCCTTATGATTGTCTAGGATAATCTAATAATCCAAAGCCCAAGGAACGTGAATCTAGAAAGTGTGCTTTTGGGTAGATTCCAATGATAAGCAAGTACATTCGAGTGAGTCATGGATTATTGGACTAGAGATCTAAGGATAGTACATGTCTTTAAGATGGGTGTTAATACATTTATCCTATCTCATTGATGGGTGTTACATAGAGAGGTATTTTCGTCACTTCACATCTAGGTTGGAGACATTACTTTAGCAATATTATTCTTGGGGTCAATATTTTCATATGATGACAAATAAGAATATTTAAAATGATAAAATGCAGCTATTTAATAGTAAAG
Source organism: Voacanga thouarsii (assembly GCA_026120185.1). Classification (NCBI taxonomy): domain Eukaryota; kingdom Viridiplantae; phylum Streptophyta; class Magnoliopsida; order Gentianales; family Apocynaceae; genus Voacanga; species Voacanga thouarsii. The sequence goes on from JANUWF010003397.1 coordinate 681,725, forward strand.
CCATTTTGGTCATTTTAATGGCCATGAATAATATGTCTATTGGTCTCCGGAGCAGCTCAAGTTACCTTGGTGTTGTTTGGAAACAATCTGGGCTTAATGGATAATTATCTAGAAGAGAAATAAAATTTATTCTAAGTGTCTAATTATAATTAATTAATTAGTCTTGGATTTTTTATAAGGCCCAGAAAAAATAATTAATTAATTAAGAAAATTGGGCTGGAATAAATTAATTAATTGGGTTGATATATGTTGACATATATTAAGAGTTCAATTAGAATTAATTAATTAGTCTTGGGTATTTAATGAAGTCAAGAAAATATAATTAATTAATGAAAAGGGTTAGGCCAGTCTTGGACTGATTTTTGAGCTCAACACTAAGCCCATTAGGGCTTAGTGTTTTTCAGCCACTAGGGCTTCATCAAACCTAGGTGGCCGAAATTTATGGGAAGAGATGTAGGGTTTTTAGTTTAAGCTCTCTCTTTTGTGTGTAGCCACCCTTCCTCTTATGTTTGCTCTTCCCTCTCTTCTTTCTCTCTTGGAGAGGATCTTGGTTATCTAAAGAAAAAGCTTTCTCCAAACTTACCCAAGAACAAAGTAGTGTCATACTTCGGAAGATAAAGAGAAGAAGCTTGGATACTCTTGATGCGTAGGAGTGGAAGATTGGGAGGAATATCGGTCGAACCGTAGCTGCCTCCTTCTCACTTTCCAATGCAAGATCCAGTGCAACCCGGCACTTTTTTGGTTAATCCGTAAACAATAAAGAAACATAAGTACTCTCTCCTAAATGTGGATAGAAAAAATGAAAATTTTTCGCTGCATTTTCTTTGATGTTTTCCGTTTGGTTCCTTCAATTGGTATCAAAGCCATGGTTGTCATCTAGGAGCATGTACTAGGGTTAAAAACTAGAAAAGGTCGTTCCTTTACTATTAAAAATGAATATTTTGTGATTTTATGTGATCCCTCATACATTGGTTTCTAAAGTTCATATACGCCTCGTAGTTAGAGGTATAGTATCATGTATTCTAATGGTTTTCCTATTATTTTTGTAGTTTTGAGTAGATGCGATGTACACCTCGTGTTTAGAGACATAGGTACTTGTAAAGGCTTTTTTTTTTTTTTGGCCTGGTTTTGCATTTTTTTTTTTAAACCTGTAAATTTTGGGGACTAAAGAACGTGATTGCTAGAATTGTTGAAGGATGGAAATGTTGGGATTCGTGGACTCCTAAACGCGGAAAACATCTACGAATCCCTCCCGAGGACCCAAGTAAACGATTAAGAGGATCTAAGCTTTAAGAATTACCTCTGGTTGCTGTAATCGAAATCCTTCGATTCTGGTTGCACTGTTGTACGTTCAACCCGAACAATCACCAGACGCTGCAGTATGCGAACGTCCTCTATCGGATACACACCGCGAACTCACTCGATACCCGGGGAGTGCTAGCGCCTAGGGTTTGAGAGGTTTTTTTCTTTTTCTGGTAGAGAATGGCACGAATGTTCTCAACCGAAAAATTGGACTATTGAAAAAACGGCTAGGGTTTTCTTAAAAACCCTCGAACCTCTTAGAGTCCAACCCTAATAGTATCTTATCATATTCTAATTTAAATTCAAATTAAATTAAAACTGATATGATAAGATTCTGCCATTATCTCGGTAATTTAACTAATTATTTTACCGAGTCAGATTCTTATAATCTGGATATCATCCAGATTCATCGAACCTAGTCACCAGAAAAATAACCTAACAAGTTCACTTATTGTGTGACCCTATAGGTTCATTTAACACTAGCAGTGTGCCTAAATCATATTTAAATGGCCCACAAGTTATAAGCGGTTTCTAGCAAAACATTATAACTATCCAGGTTAAATGAAGATCGGTGATCTCTTTGAACCAAACCATAATTTTATATTTAGTCCTTTTATCACACGATATCCAGATTAAGCATAAGGACGGGGCATGTCATCCTTATTAAGCTTAATCAATTATTTCTTGATTTTATAGTAGACTGTTCAAACAAATGATATCAATATCTTAGATTGATATATTTGAGCACGGCCATGCATTTTAACAGTCTAACTTATCAAGGGGCCCATGGATATCTCTCCCATAACTGAGAGGGACAAATTCCTTCACAATCAATCATATTCCTCTCCTTGATTTATTCTATATCCAACGAGTAGTCTAATTTATTATCTCGGTTAAAGACAACTTTAGACAATGTCAAAATATAGAATTTATCAAGTAAGAAACTATGATGAATTTAGGTCGAAGGACTTTCAATATTATTATGGCTAGAAAGTACTTATGACATATTCCATGAAGTACTCTCACAGTGGGTCATGTCCAATACAATGTTCTCTAACATTTATTTATGTCTTGACTCGATATCACAAATATCCATGGCCAGTAAAACATAGCCATCAAGTCACAAACATACTAATCTTAATTTATTATTATTCCAATAATAATAATCGATCAGGGACAGTTTTAGAATAGTCATTGTATTCATTGTAGGGTTTTACTATCAAGTCACGTACTTGATGACCAACAAAACAAAACTCACTATTCATGGAAAGGAAAACCTCATATTATTATATAAAACATAATGACAATTGTATAAGTACAAATTGACTCTAGGGCATATCCCCAACAGGAAAAATGGCTGAAAAGTAGGATTTTTTTCAAAAATCGGCGAACTCCAAAATAGACCCGGTGCCAGGTAGACCTAATGGATATGGTACTAGGTCTATTCTGATCAACTGAATGGAGAAATAGTGCAAACCCAGCGCCAAATGGGTCCAATAGACCTGGCACCAAGTCTATTCTGTCCAGCCAGAAGTTCTTGGAGAAATAGAACAGACCCAGCACCGATCCACTCTATCTAACCAAAAGTTTTTGGAGAAACAGAACAAACCCGGCGCCTGGTGGGCCAAACAGACCAGTGCCAGTCCATTCTACCCAGAGACGAATGCACGCAATTTTGTCCAAGAAAAAGGAGAGCACTACTAAAGTTCTTTACCTCAATTTTTCCTTGATGTAATCATGTTTTGAAACCGTTGTATAAGATTAATTTTTTGCAATAATTTTATTTATCTATGGATAAATAATTTGCAAGAAATTGAGTAGTAAAGGATGGAACCACCAAGATTAAAACAAGATCATTAATATTTTAATTCATGATTTTTAATTCATTGTTTGGTCACTTAGGAATAAATGAATAGTTTGAGCATGAAAACGTTTACTTTTGTTATCATGCTTATTTCATTTTTTTGATCAAATGTGTAAGTTCTTGTGAGACCAAAGTCTCACTGGATAGAACGGTTTTTTGATAAAACTTTTTAATCTAAGAAACTTTAAAATAAAAGAGTTCATGGTTTATTCTCTTAAAGGGTTCAATCCTTACAATAGAGACTAATGTTGAACTTGAGGTTATTTAATAAAGTTTTACTTGGTTATTAACTTAGAAGAGTAAAATAAATTCATAGTTTATTTCTTAAAGGATTTAATTATTGACATAGAGAATAATATTGAATTTAGTTTTTTACTAAAGTTAATGAAACCAAAAGATTGTAAAAATTGTTTTTGGGCCTAAAACACTATTTTCAATAAAAGATTAAGTGGGAAAGGGATTCCAACAACCCCATGGCTTCCATCATTACTCTCTTTAGAGATAGTGGATTTTCTCGTGTTATTCTGAGCATGACTCACTATAGGATGGATTTCCACAAATATCTAGAACTAATGGAAGAGTAAAATTAAAAGTCTAAGGTATTTACTGGGATCAACCAATCTACGTTGGAGGTTTTTAGCATTAGATTGCCCGTAGGTAGTGTGAAGCAATGGCCATCCTATCGATGGAACATTTTCTAGACCATTACCTACTAAGGAAGTTTTGATTTGTGATGGTTATACAGTTAACTTAGAAAGCTATTAATCTTCCTACGAAGCTCTGCTAGTTTTTCTAAGAGCCAAAATATTTATATTATTGATAATGATTTTAAGAGTTATCTATTATCAAAGAAATAATATAAAGAAATGTGCATCTTTTACAAACTAAATGAATGCTTTTCGCAATACTTCAGAAATATTTGGTTTCAGTCCATTATCAATCATGCTCAACGAGAATAAGTTGACAAGCCCAAATTATGTGGATTGGAAGAGAAACCTAAACATAGTACTCACTGTCAATTAGTATAAGTATGTTCTTATGGATCCCTGTCCTGTGATTGGGGAAGAATCTACTAATCGGAGCGAGAAGCTAAGAAGGCATAGAAGAAAGTTGATGAGATGGCTAAGTGCTATATGTTAGCTTTCATGTCTAGTCTGTCCCAATCTAAGCATGAGCACATGGCCACTATGTACGACATAGATTTGTCATTGCACACTATATTTGCTGACAAGAGTTGGCCCATAAAGCAAGAAGCTCTTAAGGCAATCATGAATACTAGGATGGCTGAAAGGGCATCGGTTCGAGAGTATCTGCTCAGATGATTGCTTGCTTCGAAGAGGCCGAGGTCTGGGGCACAACAATAGATCTTGAGAGCCAAATTAAGATGGTTCTTAAAAATTTACCTGATTCATATTCTCAGTTTAAGTTGAACTACACAATAAACAAGTTAAATATAAATCTTACGAAGCTTACGATAGAGCTTCAGGCAGTAGAGAAGATCATGAAGCCAGTGTCAAAGGTTTTAGTCTCTCATTCTGCTTCTTCAAGAATTAAGGCAAAGCTTAAAAAATTCAAGAATAGGAAGGTCCAAAACAATACAGGGGCCTAGCCCAACGTATCTGGGCATGCCAAACCCAACGGGTAGCCCAAAGGCAAATGCTTCAAGTGTGGCAAGAAGGGGCATTGGAAAAAAGATTGTTCGGACTTCTTAGCCAAGTCTACTTCAAGTATTGTTCTATACCTAGAGTCTATTTTGATAGTTGGATCAACATCTTCCTAGATAGTTGATTCTGGAGCTACTGACCATGTCTGTAACTCCTTACAGTAGTTCAAAAGGACAAAAAGACTCAATAAGGGTGAGTCTGAACTTAAAGTAAGCAATGGATCAATAATATGGGTTGAAGCAGAGGGAGATCTTGAGCTTATTTTTTATTGTAATAGGAAGTTAATTTTAAAAGATAGTTTATATGTTTCTTATTTTAAACAGAATTTAATTTTAGTTGCTAAATTAATGAATCAAGGATATTTTGTTTCTTTCCATCCTGGTGTGTCTATCAGTAAGAATGATAATTTAATTTGTACAAGAAATATGTATGAAAATTTCTTTTATATACATCTTATTAGAAATCAAGTAAACAATATTCAAACCGAACCTAATAATAAAAAGAGAAATGTCATATCAAATGACTCGTATTTGTGGTATCTAAGATTGGGACATAAAAATCCCAATCGGATTCAGAGGCTAATCTATGATGCGCATTTAGGTTCATTGAGATTGGAAGAATGGTTTTAGTGTGAATCTTGCCTTAAAGGTAAAATGACCAAAAGTTCTTTTACCAAAAAAGCGGATGGAGCCACGAAAATACTAGCACTAGTTCATACGGATGTTTATGGTCGATGACTACACCAACTATGGGAGGCTACAAGTACTGTATCACTTTCATAGATGATCACACTTGTTTTGGTTATATTTATCTTATGAGGCACAAGTCTAACTCTTTTGATAAATTCAAAAAGTTTAAAGCTGAAGTGGATCATCAAACAGGTAAATTAATTAAAACTTTGAGAACGGATCGTGGTAGAGAGTACTTCCTTGGTGAGTTTAGGATTACTTGGTACATCACGGCATAGTATCTCAATTAACTGTGCCTAGGACTCCCTAGTAGAATAGAGTAGCTAAGAGATGAAATAGAACTTTGATAGAAATTGTCAGAAACATGATGAGTTATGTGTCTCTTCTTATTCTTTTGGGGGATATGCCTTAGAAACAGTGGCATATATTTTGAAATTTGTGCCTTCCAAATCAGTATCTAGGACACACTATAAGATGTGGATTGTACGAAAGTCTAGTTTGAACCATCTCAAGATATGGAGCTGTCCAACTTATGTGCTGACAAAATAAAGTAAGCTAGAACTAAGATCAAAGTTATGCTACTTCGTTGGGTATCCAAAAGGAACAAGAGGTGGATATTTCTATTATCCTCAAGAGCATAAGGTACTTGTTAGTACTGATGCTAGATACTTAGAGGATGAACAAGTTACATCCACCACGGGTTCAAGTAGAATATAGGTAGAAAAGAAATTGGTCACTGATGCAACTTCAAGTACTTCTAACACCCCGATCGAGAAACTAAGAGAAACACTACCGACTATTCCTATACAAATTGTGTAACACCCCTACTAAGGACAACAGCGGAAGTATATCACCCGTCTAGTTTCCCGGGCAAGGGTTTTTTATAACGAAAATAATAGAGTAAGTACATATATAAGGTCCAAACTTAACAAGATCCCACACTGATGGTCATACATATAAAGATATCGGAGAATCTCATACATGCCATCTTTATCTATAATAGAATACAGTACATAATCAAAAGAGAAGCTGTCCAGAGCTAAACCGCCGACTCTGTGGTATCATCCTTCTATCCATAGGTCCACTCAGCTCTGGATCCTACAAAAGGTAAGATAAAAGACATGAGTAAGTGACAAATTACCCAATAAGTCTTGTGTGTGTGCTAGTGCTTTATGAAGAATATAGTACATAAAACTTTTGTGTAATGGCATATCATTTGTTCACTAGAAACAATTCCAAAACTCTCTAAAGAAAAGTTTATTCAGAACTCAATCATTTTTGAAAAACTTTATTTCGGACTTCAAATCATTACCCCAGTTTTCAAATCGCAAGCACGTCTCTAACAGAAGGTCAATGTGAAACCTCACCTAAAGCCTACCCTAGAGTAAAGGAGACGGGATGCATATCATGTCATCATGTATAAAATATACCTTTTGAATGATATTGCCTGTCTTAGAATTGTGGTTTATAGGTTAAATGATTTATTTATGCTTATTGGGTAGAAACGGTAAAAATGTAATTTTGCTTGAGGTCAAAATAGGAAGATGGCTTGAGGTTTAGATAAGAAGAATATTTGGTTGAGAAAATAAGAACAAGAGTTAGTGTGGTTTAAGTAGTTAGAGCTTTGAGATTTAATCTCTAAGGTCTTAAGTTCAAATCACATCACTTAAGTTTTATTCATATTTATTTTTGCCATGTTTGAATTTTCGTTTTCCTTACATTCCTTAAAGATAGGAATGTTGTCTTAAAGAAGACATAATGGTAATGTCTTAAACATGTAGTCTTGTCCTAAAATGAATTCTAGAAGAATTATTGTCTCCTTTAATTTTGCTAGCATTATCTTAACATCTTTGAAATTTAAACTACTCTTAATTCTTTAATCCATTTTTAATCATAAAAATTCTGAGATAATTCCCTAAGCTTAGAATTTGAAAATCCCAGCTCTTGTGGGATAGAGATGGTCGAAAGTAATGAGGGAAAATAGGTAGAGGTTCCAAGAAAAAACACCATAACTATTCCTTCAAAACTCCATCTTTATCTTGTTCATGTTTGGGTAAAAAAAAATCTGAAAATTTTTCCAAATTTCCTTCAAGGCTATGTTCAAAAATTGCAGCAAGTTTTCCTACCTAATTTTTGCAAGAAAACTAGTCATTTTATGTGAGGATGAAGGCTGGAAATTCCTTGAATTTTCGGAGCTGTACAAACAGTCCCAAACCAGAATTTTTTTCAGCAAACTAGCAACATTGAACATGAACTTGAAGCCACTCGTTAGAACTTATGAACAGCTGGAACTTCCTCTCTTTTTCTTCAAGATGAAGGCTGGAAAACCACCATTAAAAAACCTTTAAATACCCTTAAAATCCAGCTGTAAAATCGTGCCAAAGAGGACAAAAAATTCTGCACAAAAGCCATTTTAATCCCAAGTGTTCTTGAGCTTCAATTCCATAAATTTTTCCAGCTTTGTCTCTTCAAGGCAAAGGCCAAAATTCTTCAGCAAACCTCACTGAATTTCGGCCCTTGTGCAGCCATGAACTGAACATCTTGGCTTCTCCACCAACCTTGAGTAATAGGACTCCATTATCATACCTCAAAAAGCTTCTATTTTCACTCTATCCAAACTTGTTCAAACTTCAAATTAAATTCCCAGTTTTGTTCCATTAAAACACTCCTTTAGCTAATTAATAAAACCAAAAAATCCTCTACCATTTCATGGTCATTTTTTGCCAGCCTTAACTCTGAACAACTCTCTATCCTTTGGTTGAAACATAGCTAATTCAGCCATACACCATTGAAGAATAAGAAACCTTCCAAGAGCAAACACCATTAACCAATCCTATACCTTAAACAACTCCACCTTTCTCTCAATTTCAAATTTAAAAAAAAAAAATCTGAAACTCTCTCTCTCTCATTCTTGGATAACCAAAAGCTCCTTCTACTCTAAGCCATTCGACCATCACAATTCCAAACACACTTGAAATTCATCTTCTCCCAAACTCTCTAAAAAAACACCAAGAACACACACTTCACATCTTCAAGCCTAAACCAATCCTAAACACCTTCAATCACTCCCAAACTCTCTAGATCATCAATATTCAACCTATATTCTTCATTTCTGCACTTTATAACACCGAAACACACAAATTTGAACTTCCAAACGTATCAAACCAACCTTTTTGTTAAATATTTGAAGAACACCAAAAAGGTAAAATAAGAACAATTTCCTTGTTCCTCTTATTCTATTCAACTTCTATTATCATTTTCTATTCTCATTCATTCCCCTCTCACAGTTTCTCTCTCTCTTGGCCAAAATATTGATTATTAACCATGGACTACTTTCAAACCACTAAAGGCCATCAAGCATTCAAGGATCTTCACTAACCAAGGAGAATCCTTCATCAAACGAGTATGAATCAAATATTTCATTCTTAATCTCCCTTTTTAATTCTCAAAATCGAGACTCCTAGACGTTGATATGTTGATTGCATAAAGTAGGGGTTGAGGATATGTATATGGGTGAAGGGGATGGAGTTAAGACATGAGAATTGGAATGAATGTTATGCCTTATGGATTTTGCTTTAGAATCACTATATGTTCATCATGATTAAAGAGATTTATGGATGTTTTGATGCATGTTAGATATTATGCCACCACTGCTAATTAGGCCTTCATGATATTATTTTTCAATAAAGACATAGATAATATTATGCCTAATAGAAGATCATCCATGTTGTAGTATATATTAATTCAAGTATATGTTCATGGATAGATTAACATGTTATTATATAAGAATATGTTCATGGATCTTCTCTAACAATAGAAAATTATTGTAAGAACTATTTTTTATTAATTCTAGAATTATTTTTACTAGCATTATTACTATTAATTTAATTAGTACTATTATTCAATTTAATCTATAAAATTCGAAAAACATTAGGTAGGTTTGAAAGAGAATATTATTTAAAATATTATTATTTTATTAGTTAAATAAATAAAATCTTTTTATTAAAAATAAATAATAAAATATTAGAATTAATTAATATCAAATGACTTTATAGACCATATTATTAATATTAATTAGCCTTACTAAAACTCATAAATATTAGTTATATTAAAATTTATTTATTATTTATTAATAAAAAGTTAAGTATAATTCATTTATTATTAATTTTATTGGTTATTTATTATCTATTAATTATTAATTAAAATTAAATATAATTTATTATTTATAATAATAATATTTAAATATTACTATTTACCAATATTATTTAGGATTTATTATTATTCATTCTTTAACACTAATTTTATTTAATAGCAATATTACTCATTATTTATTATTTGAAATTATAACTTATTATTATTTATTTTATAACACCCATTTTCTTTAATTTATCAAGCTAGTTTTATTTTATAAAATACTTTATCAATTAGTATTAAAGCTTAAGACATTGTGGTCATGATTAGTTATTGTTGTGGTTAGTTGAACTAGGAATTATTTATTTAAGGCAAATATGGTCTAGATATTATCTTATACCTTGTTTTTACCCCAAGAGGGGCTAGGTTGACCTTGGAAGAATTTTGAACTCAAGAAGAGCAAAAGATCAAGTAAGTTCCTGCATAAAACTGTTTGAAGAGCAAAGTTATTGTGGCAAGTCAAATGCAATGTATACGAGTATTTGTACTGTAAAGGCAATTATGGACAATTTTCCTTTTCATTTCAGTTAAGAAAACCATTTAAAGTTAAACGAACAATTTTACACAAAACGCTAAAATTTTCCTAAAAACCTAACTTTGGCAAGAATTTTAGAAACCATAATTGCTATTTCCAAGTGAATTATTGTATGATCTTTCTTCTCCCAAGTGGGACAAACAACGTTGAGTACTCAATAAGGGTAGACTACTAGGACTAGTTTTTGAAGTGTTAGGGTAAGTCTCTCAGTAGATGGCCACCTCTGAGGGGACAGTCCTTCCCGAATAGGATGTCAGTCCTGTAGGTCATACCGGTCCGAGCTAGCAAGTCCAGTCAAGTGGACTATGTATTTTTTGAGTGGACAATCAGTAAGTTTGGGTGTAGAGATGGAGGAGTATCTCACCCTGTAGGCCATACACCTACCTTGTGTCAGTATGCACAAAGTGTAGCATTCTAATCGTTATATTGTCATGGTGCACAAAATGTGGTGCCATGGCTAGTTCTTTTGAGTGATTGTATTTATTGTGCACATGTATGTTTTGAAAAGCAAAACACCACTCTTCATTTGTGAAATTTATTTAAGGTATGTCAGCACTTTATTTTATGAAACTTTCATAACTTGCATACATGAACTGTTTTACTTGAAACACTCAAAGCACACACAGACTTACTGAGATTTATGTTTCACCACCTTTTATACCATGTTTTCAGGTCGATCCTGCTATGAAGGTTATTAGCTAGAGAATTGTCTATGTTTTGAATACTCGTTGTTATTTTTCCCTATGTATTTCATTTGAGAGATATTAGGAGACATTTATTTTTTTAGACTTGTTCATGTATTACTTGGGTTGTAATGAGTTTAATTTTGAATCATTTCTTTCATTTATTTTGTGTGTCCTAGTTATAAAGACCCTTTGTCCTGTGGACGGGGCGACATCCCCAGCCTAATGGGGGCATAGGTAGTGGGATGTTACAGTCAGCCTGTATGCAAGTCCCACAGTCCTTGCCTTTAGCACCACATATCATAATACTAAGACAACAGGCCCCAATACTCAACCATGCATCGTCAAAATAAGTATACCGCAGTGTACTTCTGCTCAGGTATACCGCATCATGCCTAGTATACAGCAGTACACTCTTACCACCATATGCCAGGGATCCCAATCTTGACGTCAATCACCATTGAGATGGCAAGGAGTCAAACGCGCTAAGTGTGCGAATGACTCAGAATCACGAAGCGCCTACAAACGCAGCTACTACCAGGTGCTAAACGGCTAGGCAGGATAACATGACTCATCTTAATGCCCTGTCACCTCATTTGGAGCAAGACAATCTCTAGAACTAGGCCAGGTTGCTAGGGCCATCTAACTCTAACATAGGCTAATACAAATATTAAAGTTCTTGTTGAGTACTTAACGTTAACAATACCAACCCCATCTGATTGATCAGGCTAGTGGGTTATCTGATCCTATAGGATTTTCAAATCAAACTATTTTTAGGGCAAAATCACATTTTTCAGAACTTGATCTCACTGACTCGCAAGTCAGATCATCATTCACATAGGCTCTGCAGGGCCAATCAATTTATTCCATAGGTGTATTAGGCCAATAAAATAATTTCAGAGATCAAAATGTCATTTTCCAAAATTCAATCTCATATTAAGAGATCATTTTCCAAAACCATGTCAAAACAGGGAAAATAATTCTTTTCATACATCAAAACAAGTTTCCAGGAGTATTCGGGTCATTTTCCTCATACTCGATCACAAAAGTCATTTCCAAGGGTATTCGGGTCATTTTACCCATTCCTAATTTTTTAGGGTATTCAGGTCATTTTACCCTTACTTGATTTAAAAAGTATTCACAAAATTTTTAATAATGATATTTTGGTCATTTACCGAACACTCGATTCTAAAGGTTTCCATAAAACATTCCAATAAAGATATTTGGATCATTTTCCAAATACTCGATTTCAAAAGTTACCATTTTTCGAAAATCCTATTTAATCTAAAAAGGAAAAAATTCACAAAATTCATGTTTTAATCATCCATTAAGGTTTCCAAGCCAATTATGAAGTTCATTCAAGCCCAAAATAACATTGAAAAAAATCTTGTTCAGATAAACCTTAAACATATTCAGGGATTTCCAAAATGATATAAAATGTAGCATTTCATGGAAAAATAAAGCACACTAGCTTTCGAGAGAGTTTTAGAAATCCAAGGAACACTCGTCACTCGCACGTGTCTTTTATCTTACCTTTAGTAGGATCCAGAGCTGAGCGAACCTATGAATAGAATGACGATACCACAGAATCGATGATTTAGGTCCGAATAGCTTCCCTTTTGATCATATATTGTATTCTATTATAGATTGAGATGGCATGTGTGAGATTCTCTGATATCTGTATATGTGTGACCATCAGTATGAGATCTTGTTGAGTTTGCGCCTTATATATGTACTTACTTTATTGTTTCCGTTATAAAGGCCCCTTGTCTGGGAAACTGGACGGGGCAACACTCGATATTGATATGCTTCTGCTATTGTCTTTAGTAGGAGTATTATAATTGGTATCAGAACCTAGTTATATAGAACTGTGGTATCATCATAGGATTTGATAGAACTCTTTTATTGTGTAGGTATGTTAAATAGGAGCGATAAGGGTAAGTGCCCAATAGACGAGCGCAGTGATGAAGGAAAGAAAGAGATGGGTGAAAGGTCAGGTGTGAAGAAATCGGGAAAGATCAAGAAGATCCTCCGAGCGGGTGTACCGAGATATTTTCTTGTGACAGGACCTAGATCTGGCTGCCGTCATGCACCCCGTCTCTCTTGGAGTAGGTTTGACCTAGCGGTACTCGTCATTACTTCGTTTGCGCGAGACCTTAGTGTGGAGAGGACATCTGCTGCCGAGGGGACATCATCATTATATGAGAAGGAGGGTAGCAATTCTGATGAGATTGATGATGGTGGTGAGCCGCGCCATCAGGATGATGATGAGGAGGATAGTATCCCTGATGGTGCAATATTATCTGAGGATGATAAGGAGGTGTTTGGTGGGGATGTACTAAGGTACTTGAGGAGGAGATATTGGATTTAGAGGATGTTGATGCGGGAGCGGACCAGGAGATACCTGAGGTAGAAGTACTTGTAGTTGAGGAGCCTGATGAGGCTTTAGAGATGGACATAAAGTTATTGGCTTGGATACAGCCAGATGCGGATGTAGATGAGGAGGTTGATGCAACGGAGTCTTACACAGTTTTGACTGACTCAGGACCTCCTGTATCGGATAGCAATAATGACGAGTAAGAGGATGAGATGTAGATACATAGTATGATATGTACAGTTTGACTGGTGTATATGACTGTGTGCATAGCGCACACATTTTGTATTGACTTTGTGATAAATGAGAACGAATATATGTTATGTTTTAGCATATGCACTGAGCTTATGTTTGTGATTGCTTTTAAGCCATGTAACATTGTTATATCTTATGAACTGTATAGATGCCACCTGAACGAATCTTCGGACGATTATCGCGGGTTACTCAAAACAACCCTGAGCCAATAGTGGAGGAACCACAGGTGGAAGGTCTCTACCATACAACTTTGGACCACCCTATACTTTAGACTTTTCAAAAGATGGCTGATACGATCCAACATCTGACTGCGACTGCTACTAGAGTAAACGAGAATGCTACGGTGAATGAGGCTATGAGTAAGGAAGGTCAGCAAAGTGAAGTCGAATCGGATCGAGCCCTTGAGCACTTTTTAAAATTTCACCCTTCGCAATTTCAAGGAAAACCTGATTTAAAACAGGAGGCAGAAAATTAGATTTAATAGATGGAAAAGATTTTTGCAGCCCTGAATTATTTGGAACAAAGGAAGATACAACTTGCAACATTCTAGTTGAAAGGACCTGCCTAAGATTGGTGGGTAAGGGAGATGAATCAATAAGAATGGGAGTGGATAGGCTTTAAGGATAGTTTTAAGAAGGAGTTTATTCCCATTTAGGTGATAGAAAGAAAAGAGGATGAATTTCAAGCTGCTCGGCAAGGAGGTCGTACGGTGGGATAATATGCTGCTGAATTCACTAGACTATCAAAATATTGTCCACTTTTAATCCATTTAGAAGCAAATAGGGTCAGGCATTTTGTGAATGGCTTACGACTAGAGCTGAAGAGAGAATTAGCTAATATGGCTCCCACCAATTATAACGTTGTAGTAGAGATAGCCTCTAGAATGAAAATAGCTAATATTGAGTAGACAGGTGAGACGAACTGAGGCGGATTTTAGAGCATGAATCAGAAGAGACCTGGAAGGTCCCGATAGCAGAAGAAAGGAAATATGCAAATGAGGTGAGGCCCGACTAGCCTGATTGGAGGACCGCCCTCCTTTAAATGTTTCAATTGCAGAGAGTTCGGCCACAAGAGTTTTCAAGGCACTCACCCATGGAGGATAGGAGGATGGAATCAACCTAGAAGCGACAACTAAGGACAGAGGTCAGATTTGGAAGAGGAAATCCAAGGTAAGCCTCTATCTCTAGAACTGAACCTCATAAACCACAAATAAATGCTTGGGTAGTGGCATCAGAGAAGACAGACAATCAGGCTGTAGTGGTGGAAGGTACGCTCATTATTTTTTTATCATACCCCTAAAGTATTGGTAGATTCTGATTCCACACATTCCTTTGTTGCCAATTCATTTCTTAATTCTATGGGGATAAAATGGGAAGAAATTTCATATGAAATGATTGTCAGTACTCCATTGGGAATGTAAATGAATAGTGAGAAAATACATAGAGACTGTAAGATTTTGGTAGGAGATGAATTATTGGGAGGAGGTTTGATATGTTTGCCTATAGAGAATTATAATGCTATCTTGGGCATGGATTGGCTATTCTAGTATAATGCTCAAGTTGACTGTAGACATAAGGTAGTACATTTCCATCGGCCTGGGAAACCTATATTGGAATTTGTAGGTGAGGCTGAAAGGAAAAGTAACACTTTTATATTGGGGCTTAAGGCCCGAAAGATGACTAGAAAAAGGTGAACGGGATACTTGGCTTGTGTAATTAACAAGCCAGGAGAGGTTAAGAAACCTGGAGATATGCCTGTTGTAAATGAATATTTAGATGTTTTTCTAGCGGAATTGAAAGAGTTATCGTTGGAGAGAGAAGTAAAGTTTTCCATTGATCTAGTGCCATTGGCAAAACTCATTTCAAGAACCTCTTATAGATTGGCACCTACGAAATTACAAGAGCTCAAGAAACAACTACATGAATTACTGGAGCAAGGGTTTATTTGACCATGTACTTCACCATGGGAAGCACCTATATTGTTTGTCAAGAAGAAAGATGGGTCATTGCGAATGTGTATAGATTATCGAGGGTTGAATGCAGTGACGGTAAAGAATAAATATATGTTGCCCATGGTTGATGAACTGTTTGACTAGCTACAAGGAGCTGAATGTTTTTCAAAATTAGACTTGTGGCAAGGTTATTACCAAATCCGAATTCAAGAAGAAGATATACCGAAAACTACATTTAACACTCGATATGGGCATTTTGAGTTTGTAGTGATGCCTTTTGGTGTTACTAATGCCCCTGCTGTTTTTATAGACTTGATGCACCGAACATTCCGACTGTACTTAGATAATTTTGTGGTTATATTCATAGATGATATTCTAGTGTACTCTAAAGATTCCCAAGAACATGAATAGCACATTCGAAAAGTATTTGGAAAGTTAAGGGAGGCCAGACTGTATGCAAAATTCATTAAGTGTGAGTTTTGGTTGCAGGAAGTAGTATTCTTGGGACATGTGATATCTAAGAACGAGATTACAATAGATCCTACAAAAGTCGAGGCGGTGACAAATTGGAAATGTCCTAAGACTCCAACTGAAATTCGAAGGTTCTTGGGATTAGCAGGGTATTATTGGAGATTTATTGAGGGATTCTCTAAAATAGCATCACCTTTGACTTGACTCACCCAAAAGAAAGTTCCCTATGTGTGGATTGAGAAATGTGAGAAAAGTTTTCAAAAACTAAAAAAGAGGTTAAGCTCTGCTCCTGTTTTGGCATTGTCAAAGATAGGTAAATCTTATGAGGTGTACACGGATGCGTCAAAGGACGGATTGGGAGGAGTATTGATGCAGGATAGAAAGTTGATAGCCTATATCTCTAGGAAATTGAAACCCCATGAGGAGAATTATCCTACGCACGACCTAGAGTTGGCAGTTATTGTATTTGCTTTTAAGAAGTGGAGGCATTATTTGTATGGAGCTGAGTTTGAAGTTCTCAAAGATCACAAAAGTTTGAAGAATATTTTTTCTCAGAAAGATTTGAATATGAGATAACGTCGGTGGATGGAGTTCCTGAAAGAATTTCGGTGTCCAATCAAGTATCATCCTTGGATGGCGAACACCATAGCGAATGCGCTTAGTAGGAAAGTGAATTTATCAGTTCTTCGAATATTACAAATTCCAAAATTGGAAACATTTGCCGTAGATAGAGAAATAAGGCTAAGTAATATTTCCATTTAACCTATCTTCCTACAACAGTTGAAGAAAGAGCAAAATAAAGATGAAAAGTTGCAAAGGTTGGTGCAAAATGAGGTAAATAAAGAAGATGATGAGTTTCGAAAGGACATTAATGGAATCATTTATTACCGAGATCAGTATTGTATCCCAAAACAGTCTACGATAAGGTAAGACATTTTAACAAAAGCACATCGAAGTAAATATACTATCCATCCAGGAGCTATAAAGATGTATCAAGACTTGAAACAGCATTATTTGTGGATTGGTATGAATAAGGATATCTCAAATTTTGTAGCCCGATACTTAACTTATCAGCAAGTGAAAATTGATCAGCAACGGCCTGGAGGATCACTGCAGTCGTTACCAACTCTATCATGGGAATGGGATAAAATTACTATAGACTTTATTACATGATTGCCTATGGCGGTAGGACAGCGAGATACCATATGGTAATAGTGGATCGACTGACTACGTCCGCTCATTTCATCCCTATCAATCAATGGGATTCTTTAGAGAAGTTGAGCAAGATCTATATGGACGAAGTACTCAGACTTCACGAAGTACCCTCTAGCATTGTATTGGATAGAGATCCCAGATTTACTTCAAAGTTATGGACTAAGTTGCAACAGAAATACAAGACAACCTTAAAGTTCAGTACAGCAGTGCACCCACAAATGGATAGACAAACTAAACGAGTAAACATGATTTTAGAAGATATGTTGCGGGCTTGCGTTCTAGATTTTGGAACCAAGTGGATTGATAATTTAGCATATGCAGAATTTGCCTACAACAACAGTTATCAATCAACTATCAGAATGGCTCCATTTGAAGCTTTGTATGGAACGAAATGTTAGTCCCCATTATATTGGGAAAGTTTAGGATGGAGAACGGGTGAATAGGATACTTTTGATCTCGAAAAGGTTCAGCAGGCCATGGAGCTGATCAAAACTAAGATGGAGGTAGCGCAGAATAAATAGAAAAGTTATGCGGATCGACGTAGAAGAGATTTGGAATTTGTTGAAGGGGAGTATGTATTCTTAAAATTGACTCTAAAACAACAATTGGGGATTAATGGACAAGGGAAGAAATTGCCACCTAGCTACGTAGGACCATTCCCCATTGTCGAGAAGATTGGGAAAGTAGCTTACCGGCTAAAGTTACCCATAAAGCTTCAAGGAAGTCATGACATATTCCATGTCTCCCAACTTTGGAAATATGTGGCTGACCCTACCCACATCTAAAATGAAATACCCATTAAGATAACTCCAAGCTTGAAGTATGAGGAAAAGCCTATTAAGATCTTCAAGTACGCTAAAAAAGAACTATGGAATAAGAAAATCCCACTTGTAAAAGTTTTGTAGAACTATCATCCTGTACAAGATGCAACTTGGGAAACAGAGGCAAAGATATTGAAGAAATACCTAGAACTATTCCAAGTGTAAGCTAAATTTTGAGGACGAAATTTTTGTAAGGAGGGGAGACTGTAACACCTACTTTCAATTGGATACTATTTGTAATAGGATAAGAATTTGTATTGATGTCTAGAAAAAAGTTGATCGGTGAAATGAGATGAATACTTTGGTGAAGTAAAATTTTGTCGGAACCTGGATGTAATTATTGGATTTGTTCTACCCGTACCCTAAATTTTATGAAGGCTATTTTATTAACAAAATAAGAATTTTAGGGTACTCTAAAAATAGAAACTTATCAGTGCGATGAAACGCACATTTTGGTGTGAATTATGCTTCCTGGGGTATCGGGGGCATTTTCATCATTTTGACCGCGCCCCCGACTTTGGCCACAAAGTTAACCAAGTAGAGAAGGAATTGAAGAAGTTAAGTGTTACCAATGGATTCAGTGGAATTTTTGGAGCCGAATAGTGAAATAAAATATTTTTCCATTACGGTCTCGACTTTGGTTATTTCTGAAGAAAATAGGAAAATGTGGTTGGAAATGGAATGTGTGGCTTCTTGTAATGGGTGGCCAAGGACAAGTGTCAAATAATAAGAGGATGCATGATATATTCATGCATGCAAGACTTCTTAAATAAGCTTTGCAAAATAATTAAGAAAAATGTGAAAAAAATGAGATCGCAACACGTGTAAAGTAGCAACCATTCATTTAATTGAGCAAAATCCTATTAGTCATTGTAACACCCCACTACTTAGGCCCATCAGGGCCGGGGATGTCACCCCGTCCAGAGGACAAGGGGTCTTTATAACTAGGTCACATAGAATAAAATAAAATAAAGACTTTAAAATTAAACTTATTATAACCCAAAAGACGAATACTGGAACAAATCCAAAATAAATTGTTTGCAACAATCTCTCAAAACACCACATAAAGGAAATAACATGAGTCTTCAAAGCATAGGCAACAATCTAGCTAATGACCTCCACAGCAGGATCTTCCTGAAAACATGGCATAAAAGGTGGTGAGATAAAAATCTCAGTAAGCCCGTGTGTGTTGAGTGTTTCAGGTAAAATAATTCATGTATGCAAGTTGTAAAAGTTTCATAAGGGAAAGTGCAGTCAAGCAATAAATAAGTGTTAAAAATAAAGAGTGGCGTTTCGCTTTTCAAACCATACATGTGCACAATAAATATAACCACTCAAATAGGTGGCCATGGGTTACCACACGTTAAGCCCCATGACTAAATAACGGTCAGAATGCCACACTTTGTGCAAGCTGACAAAAAGGTAGGTGTACGGCCTACCGGGTGAGATACTCCTCCATCTCTACACCCAAACTTACCGGTTGTCCACTCCGGAACACACAGTCCACAGGACTGAAACTTGCTAGCTCAGACCGGCATGACCTACCGGACTGGCATCCTATCCAGGAAGGACTCACCCTCAGAGGTGGCCACCTACTAAGAGACTTACCCTAACCCTTCAAAGACTAGTCCTGGTGGTCTACCCTTATTGAGTACTCAACGTTGATTGTCCCACTTGGGAGAAAATTGATCATAATCCGCTTTATTTGGAAATAGCAATTAAGGGTTTCTAAAAGTCTTGTCAAAGTTGGGTTTTAGAAAGGGTTTAGCATTTTGTGTAAAACTGCTTGTTTAATTTTCAAATGATTGTTTGTCTAGAAACACAAAGAAAAACAATCCTTAATTGCCTTCACAAAATAAATGTCCATACATATCGCATTTGGCTTGCCACAGTAATTTTTTGTCTTAACAAAATTCCATGCAGGAGCTTACCTGGTTCTTTGCTTGCTCAAACTCAAAAGTCTTCCAAGGCTGACCTAACCCCGCCTGGGGTAAACACAAAACATAAGATTACATTCAAGCTAAACTCACTTACACAAAATAATCCTAGCTCAACCCATTACCATCACGACCCCAACGCTCTAAGCTTTAAGGCTACCTAAAAAAAAAACTTTATAAAATAAGTCTAGTTTAATAAGTTAAAATAACTTGGGGTTCTAAAATAGTTGCTAATAAATTATAGGCTCATTTAATAATTCTTGTGTGCTATTAATAAATAAAAGAAGGCTTGAATTTTACATAATATTAAGTCTAACAATATTAACAAATGGTAATTTAAAAATAGCTTTATTATTAGTAAATAATAAATCACAAATATATTTTTATTTATTTATTTATTTATTTATTTATTTAGATAATAATTAATTAGTAATAAATAAAATTAATAATAAATGAATTATTTTAAATTTTAAAGTAATAATTAACAAATAGATTTTAGTATAAACAATATTTAGGAATATAGGTAAAAGTTTGAACTAAGGTCTACAAGGTCATCAATTAATTCCAATATTTTATTTATTATAAATGATTTATTACTATATATATATTATTATTAACAAAAGATCTCATTTATTTGATAAAGAAAATATTAATATTTTAATTAATAAACCGCTCCAAATCTTCCTAGAGTTTCGAATTTTATAGAGAAAAATATAGTAGTAATTCCATTTAAAGTAATAAAATTTTGTTAATAAAAATAACCTAGACTTAATAAGGAAATACTCTTTCACCATGATTTTCCTATTGCTAGAAAAGATTCATAAACACATTCTCCAATATCAAATAATAAACCAATCCATTCATGAACACATGCTTGACTTCACACATACTATCACAAGGTTAACTTCCTTCTAGGCATAATAATAATCAATGGCTTCAATGGAAAATAGAAACATAATAGCCTAATCACCTTTGGTGTCATGATCTCTAACATGCTTCAAACATCCATAAAATTCATTAAGCACGAAGAACATACAATGATTCAAAAAGAAAATACATACAACTTAGCCATACACAACAATCATCATGTCTTAACTCCATCCCCTTAATCCACATGCATATACTCAATCTCCATTCATACTCTATCTCCTTATCAACACCTATGAGACATGATTTCAGAATTTAAAAAGAGAGGATTTAAGAATGGATACTTGATTGTCGATTGCTTTGATGACGACAAAAGAAGGTCCACTCGCGATAGAGAGCCTTGAGTGATCCACCGGAAAAAAATAGCCATGGTTGATGGTTGATCAACCATTTTGGTAGAGGAAGAGAGAGAGAGAGAGAGAGAGAGAGAGAGAGTATTAGAATGGTATATTAAGAATTGAATGGAAAAAGGATGAACAAGAAGGTTGTACCTTGTTGATGTTATTAAGACCTTTAAGGGAAAAGGCTAATTTCGATCCGTTTGAAAATTCTTATTTGCGAGGTTTTGTGTTATAAATCCCAAAAATGAAGTTTAGGGATTAAATAGAAGTGATCTGGAGTATTTGAGAGTGATTGGGGGTATTTAGAGTAGGGTTAGGCTTGAAGAAGTTTAGTGTGTGTTCTTGGTGTTCTTGGTGAAAATGGAGAGAGTGTGGGAGAGAGCTGCATGAAATCTGGTAGAGAGCTGGCCGAATGGTCTAGGGTGAATGGGAGTTTCGGTTTTCAGCAAGAAGGAGAGAGGTTGATCAGATTTTATTTGAAATTCAAATGGAGAAAGTTGTGGAGTTGGTTAAGGTAGATGGTTAGCTATGGTATTTGATCAAGGAAGGTTTCTTCACTCTTCAATGGTGCCGGCTGAACAAGGTGATTTCGATGGAATGAATGGAGCTTGTGCAGGCTATAGAGCTGACCGAAATTTAGTCTATGAAGGCAGAGGAAATTCTGGTTAGCTAGCCTAATGCAAGAGTGGTTTAATGGAGTAAAATGCTGGAATTTTTTTGAAGTTCAAAAAGAGTTTGAATGGAGTGATATTAGGAGTGTTTTGAGGTGTGGTTATGGAGTCCAAGAGTTCAAGGTAAGTGTGGGGTTAATGGTGTTCGGTCCATGGCTGATCAAGGGTCAATGTTGCAGAAGTTGAAGGGTGATTTTCGGCCTAGGCTTGAAGGAAGCAAAGCTGGGAAATTCTGGTTTCAAGATGTCCAATGGTTTGAAGATTTGTGCAGAATTTCTGCACTCCTTCAACCCGATTTGCAGCTGATTCTTGAGAGGGTTTGAAGGTCTTTCTAAGGTGGTTTTCCAGCCTTCTTCCTGAGAAATACAGAGGAGTTTTGCTGGCTTGAAGATGGTCTAAAATAACTTCATTTCCTTGGTTGAAAGCTGTGGAAATGTCCAGAATTTTTTTCTGATTTTGCACAGTTTGTGCAGTCCGAAAATTGCACAGATTTTCCATCCTTCAAGCCACATGAAATGACCATTTTCTTGGTAGCAAATGAAGAGGTTTACTGGCTGAATTTTCGAAGAGATGGTCTGCAAAAATTCTAGAAAATTTTCCAGATTTCCCTTCACTAAAACATGAACAACATGAAGGTGAATTTTTGAAGGTCCTTTCATGGTATTTGATTTCTCTTGGAACCCCTTCTTATTTCCCCTCCTATTTTCGGCCAACTCCCCATCCTCCACAGCTGATTTTCAAAATTTAAGGTGAAGAAATATCACAGAATTTTGGAGTTCAAAAGAAGAGATTTAATGAATTTAAATTATAAAAATGTTAGGACAAGCTAGAGGTAATAAAAAGGACAAGAATTTCTCTAGAATTCTTTTTAGGACATGAGGACAAGATTAGGACATTCTCTTCATGTCTCCCCTAAGACAAAATTCCTATTTTCATGGAATGCAAGAAAACAAAAATTCAAACTTAGTTAAGATAATCATGACAAAAGCTTAAATGATGGGATTTGAACTCATGACCTTAGAAATTAATTCACCAAGCTCTAACCACTAAACCACACTAACTCTTGTTCCTATTTTCTCAACCACATATTCTTCTTATGAAATCCTCAAGCTATCTTCCTATTTTGACCTCAAGCAAAATTACCATTTTACCCCTCCTACTCAATAAGCATAACTAAGCATTTTAACCTATAATCCACAATTCTAAAGCACATAAAATCATTCAAAAACATATATATTCATGCAAAATAATATGATATGCATCTCGACCCCCTTACTATAGGGTTGGCTTTAGGTGGGGTCTTACAGTCATTATTTTGACCAACAATGGCAGTGGATTTCGGGGGGGAAACTAGCAGCATAAGAAGAAGAGAAGAGAAGAAAAAAAAAGAGAGAGAGAGAGAGGAAATAAGGAAGAAAAAGTTGAGAAAATCAAGGAAAATTTGGAAAAAAAAAAAAAGAGAGAAACTATTGTTCTTGAAGAAGTTGGAGATTCTTGGAGTAAATTCAAACTAGAACACCTCATATACAAGGTAAAATCCTATGCATCAAGAATTAAAGTTTTATATTTCATTACGGTGATCGTTTTGATTTGAATTATAACATGAAAATGTGAGATTTGTGATGATTAAAGTGATTATTGTGTACTATATGAGACTTTGTGTGTGCAAGTGTGTGTACTGGTTGGATGAAGGATTCACAGGTGTGTACTGGTTGGATGAAGGATTCACAGGCTATATTTTGTATGGTGAATAAGGGTATTTGTATGGTGATTTAAAGGGGGTTCATGATTGAAAAGAAAGATGGTAGAGTTGGGATAAAAACGGGGATTCAACGTTAAAGAAAATGGATTATGATTGCTTTTGGACGTTGATGTTAATTATATGTTATTTGCATAAGAACTTAGTGGCTTTTTAAACTTGAAAATTGGAATAATTAAGGTTGTTTGAAGGGAAATGAAGTGGACTAAGGGTTATATAGGTGTTATGAATCAAGAAACACGAATAGGTGATGTTGTTTTGTGAAAATGGATTAAAATCCAGAAAACTACTAGGGCTGTTTTTGCCCAGTAATGAGTCATGGGGACCAGAACTCTAAAAAATGCCAATTGAAAATTAAAGTTAACGGTCATTTTGGTATATTATAGAGCCAAATCAGAGTTGTGAGTTAAAAGTTATGTCCAAAATAAAATCATGTGTCAAAGCAGCAAATTTTTAGAATTTCGCTTAGCATGTGAATAAACTTATGGATGATTAATTGTGTGATCTTGGATGAAATAATTGGAAAATATGTAGTAAACCCCTTGTTTATGAAGGGATAAATGATGTGGAAAAATAAAAACGAAAGAATCAAACAAACGACAAAAAAACGACAAGAACGGAAATTGAACGTTTTCCTTAACCATCGGCTAAACATCAGCTACCCATCAAATACGTCAGCTAGACATCGGCTAACCATCGGCTATTTTTTTGCCGAACACGAATTGACCGGAAAACGATGTTTGGTGTAGGTTTAGCAATAAACGGCCAACGAAATGTCAAAAATGATAGAGACGGTGACTAAATGACCATAAATGGAAAAAATTACTTAGTACACGAGGTGAGTCCCTTGAATTTCTAAAACCCTCTCAAAAGCTAGTGTGCATTGTTTTTCCATGAAATGCTACATTTTGTACTATTTTGGAAATCTCTAAATATGTTTAAGGTTTATCTGAGCAAGATTTATTTTATGCCATTTTGGGCTTAAATGAACTTCATAATTAACTTGGAAACCTTAATGGATGATTAAAGCATGAATTTTGTGAATTTAGTCCTTTTACCAAGTAAATAAGATTCACATGTATCATATGATTCATAATCAACCGACCCAAAGTCACCCAACTTGTATAACTTAGACACACGTTTTTCATTTATATGGCCTAAACCGCAATGCTATAAGTAAGATGAGATTGAGTTATCTGTTCTTTGTTTCTTTTCATTTATATTGAGAATTAGATTATCCATGTCTAGAACATATAAACCATTAACTAAAGTTGCAGAACTATAATGGACATCATTTAATGATAAAGAACAACGTTTATTCTTAAAATTTAAATGAAATCTAAATAAGTCTAAACAAGCAACTGAGATAATGTTTTTCAGTAAAACTAGTACAAAATAGTAGTTTTGATATTCTAAAACTAATCCAGAAGGTAAACTAAGATGAAAAGTCCCCACAGCTAGTGCAGCAACCTTTGCTCCATTTGCAGCTTGTAGGTCCATATCGCCCTTTTCTAGCCTTCTGCTGCCCTTTAGTCCCTGCAAATTATTGTATAAATGAGATCCACAATCTATATCCAATACCCATATCTCATTATTAAAGGCAACATTAATCTTAATCATAAACATACCAGGAGTAGAAGTAGAACTACTTGCAAACCTCTCCTTCTCCTTCTTTTCCTTCACGGTCTCCAAGTAGGCTTTGCAGTTGAGCCTCCAATGGCCCATCTTGCCACAATGATGACATAGGCCTTTAGTGGCTGCTTCCTTCTTCTTCACGCCTCCTTTATTCTTGGTAGAATTTGTCTTCTTCTTCTTAGAAACGTTCTTCTTAGAAGACAAAGAACATACTAGCAAGATCGCCTTATAATCCTTCTTCATGGATGATTCAGTAGTCTTAAACAGATTGATAAACTCAGGTATGGTGGTCTCAACATTGTTCATGTGTTAGTTAATAAAAAATTGTAAAAAACTACTTGTTAATGATTGTATAATTAAGTCAATACCTAAATCATGATCCATTATGAAACCAAGAGACCCAAGTTTTTCAATATAGCCCAACATATGCAACCCATTAGTGGCCACTGAAGCACCCTCAACCATCTTAGAATGGAACATGATGTGTTTGAATTTGAGTATAAAAAATCATATAAAAATAAGCGCATTCTCAATCAAGTTAAATTAAAACGTTAATCCCAAATTACACGTATGAGCAAGCGTACTCATTATTAGGCATAGTATAGGGTTTAAAACGAGTGTCAATCCTCTAGGAACAAGTATGCATTAATCACTTTTCTTTCATTTTTTAGCCAACTCAATAAAGTGAAAAAGATAAAAATAAAAATAAAATAAAATAAAGTAAAAGAATACATGTCAATGATAGAGAATTATGCAACTCAAACCATTATTTTGACAAACATGATCTTAAAGTACCTAATTATCATTATAACTAATCATTCTCTCGGCATCATGAAGGATTAAGATAGATTCACTTATTTGGTCAATCCATGAAATCACTATCTTCTAGATAAATTAGCATTACGTGGTCTCGTCTCAACTAATTCACCCAAAAGACGCATTAAACACAATCCTTGGTTAAATTTTCATGGTCTTGGCAAACTTAAAACACGAAGCTAACCAATGAATCCTTGGTCTAGGCAGACATCAATTAACCTTTGTTTACCCAATTCTTAGCAATTAACCCCTTTGGTCTAACAAGTTAATAGACAACAAATACAAAATCAATTAACTAAAACCACCATCAACCCCTTTGGTCCAGCAAGTTAATGGAAAGAAACAACCAATTAATCTTATAATAAGCACAAGTAATTAAATACCAAGAATAACAATCAATTAATCAAAAGATCAAAGTAACTCTAAAAATCATGAATACCTAAAACAATTAACACATCATTGTTCAAGAAAAAGAAAACAAAGGAAAGAGATAAATACTCATAGATAAGCCTTTCAATTTTCAATGAAAACTCCTCCAAGAATCAATGCTCCTTGAATTATTTCTCTTGAAAAACTATTGGTGATGCACTCTAAAATATATCTAAGTCTCTACATTGTGCACCTCCCTTTTCTTTGTACATTGGCCTTTATTTATAGGCTTACAAAGTTCCTAAAAGAATCCTAAATAAAGAAGAAGTAATTACTAAAAATTCAAAACAAAAAAGGAATAGCAAAATTCTAAAATAAAAACCTAAATAAAACAATAAGGAGTCCACCACCTTTTGAATTGTGAAATTGGAAATCAATTGGACTTTCGATTTTGTCGTTTGCACTGAAGCACTTCTTATTTTGAATTGAACTAAAATTGGCTTAAATCGAGCCATCGAAATCTGCTGAAGCTGATTTCCCATTGCTATTGGCTCATCCGAGCCACTTTCTGTTAGCCACACGTTAT